>OX589587.1:61160915-61725915 GCA_951329385.1 Polia nebulosa
CGCGAAGGGCAGGGAGGAACATGGGTGAGTTTTAGTCAGTAAGAGTCTGACACGCCCTTCCGCTCCACCCTAGAGCGGAAGAAGTCATAGGATGATTTCCCACACCCCAAAAAAAAAAAAACCTGTGTTGGTTTTAGCACTGCAGCGGATCGCTGCAGAAATAAATCTGCAATCTCTACTCTTGAAAAGTGGATACGCCGAAGTGTGACAAAAATATAAATTTAAATGTTAAAAATTATTACAAGATATTATTACTGAAATTTTGCAGGCCCCTAAAAGTGCCCACGGGGCGGATCACCGCTTCTGCCTCCACTATACTACGTACCTAATATAACTTGATAACCGCGAAGCAATAAGAAAAGAAGCCTTTTTGCATCCACTTATTTCAACTTTTTTTTTACATTTGTAAATCATATAATCTGTCGAGAGAGAATGGATCCTGCGACACATGGTATCGTAGTGCGGCTGGATCCCACATGCCGCCTCGCTGTCACACCTTAGTAATTTAACTCTCTATGAAACAATCAACTTATTATTATGATATACCTTGATAGGGTTCCCCTCATGCGTCAAATGTTGGGCGCACGTTTCGACCATGCGCAGTGCCATCCATGCGATCTGCGGTGCGTGGGTGTCGATCTTACGGTGCAGACCGCTCGCCACGCAGTAGGCATCGCCTATTGTTTCCACCTTCACAAATATATGACAGCATTAAAAAAAAGAAAAAATTATATCAAAAAAAAACTGGACAAGTGTGTGTCGGATTTCGCACATTAAGGGTTCCGTACCAAATAGTGGTATTTTTTAGTAAAGTATACGTAATAATAAACATTATCACCAAATTTCGAGTTCATTTAAGTTAATGAGAAGTTAAAAATTCGACACGTGAGTGACAACAATAGGGCTCCATTTGGATCGTTCGGGTACGGAACCCTACAAAAAGTACAAAGAAGAGGAAAAAATGAAGCTGAAAGATTCGTTTTAAATTGTTTTTAGGAGGCATTGATTGATATACCTATCACGGAACACTATACATATTGATAAAAGTAACAAACAAAATATAAACAGAAACATTCATAGATTTTGTTTGTATTATTATTTAAACACAAATTCCTAATTGTGATTCCGTTCGTAGTTTAGCTTAGCTATTGCTTTTTAGTAATGTACATCTTGAATTTAATCTCGGAATAAACTGTGATCATGTTTTGTCTTCGCTCGGTTTGGCCTCGACTCTAGTCTTCCAAATTTTTTCTTTTTGGAAATATTTTGTTTAAAGATATAGAATATGGACACTTTATATTCCATTAAAATGCGGATGTAACACATTATAATTGCTTTTCAGTATTTAGCAGCAAATGTATCAAATCGAATCAGCCTTCTCGGCAAGCTTCGCTGAGGTAATCAATCTACAATAAAATTCTCTGCTTCATTTTTACTGAGATTGCGCCTGTTTGTGTTTTGTTCAGTTGCGTAGACACTTTAAACACAAAATATCACCAATTTTACATCACAATATCCACTTGGAACCAATTTGCGAATGATTAAAACCACCGCTGTAATCCACTCGAAAAAATCCCACTGAAAACCAAAAATAATTCTTGCTACGCGATGATAATAAAATCATGAAAATCAGTCATAAATTTTCTCTAAAGTACGGTACCTGCCATTTCCTTAACACAATCTTCAAAGATGTATTATTAAGACATTTTCATTAATATAAAGCTTCTATAATTATCCAACATCCTTCAAACACATTAATAACAAGAGTAAATTATCCTTAGTAATCGACTATTAATTACATGAAACAGTGATTATAATTATGTCTTCATTATTAGATTATAGACGCGCTTTTACCCGCGGTTTCACTGTCATCGTTTAACTTAGGTACATGAACCGCGAATTGTACCGGAATAAAAGTTGTGGTTTCAAAATCAAAATCAAAAGTCATTTATTCAAACTAGGCTGAGAACCAGCACTTTTTGAACGTCAAAGTTCTACATAAAGACAGTCCCCCAAAAAACGCCCGCCCGTCACCACTTCCTAGTGTTTTAGCTGTGAAGAAGAAGTGGCCAACAAACTCCCCAGCAACACATCTGTCTGTTAAGTTTTAAGAACTTGAATCTATATAATTTTATGCAACAATCTAAACATTATGTAAAACAGAAAAATAAATATATGTCGTCTAAAATATAATCATAAAATTAAATAATCCGCCACTTGCCTAGCTAGCACACTCAATCATGCCATTAAAAACAAACTCTAGCATAAACACTAAACCAAATTAAAGAAGCCTCCATACATAACTGGTGTGCCTGCTTACAAGAACAAAGATAGAAACTATCAAAGAGCTGTGATTCGAAGCCACAAGTGATGAACTAGGGCTAAAATTGGTAGACAATTATTATATGAACTCATATAATCTGTTATAACCATAAGCTAAATATGGAGAAAGAACATCAAGTGTAACATTGTCTTGCGTTCAACACAGCGACCAACTATTATTATCTTCTAAGTAGTCGTTGGTGGAATAGTATGCCTTCGAACAGAGACTAGATTTAACTTTAGTTTTAAATGCATTAAAAGGCAAGTCAAGAAAAGAACGGGGTAGCTTATTGTAAAATTCGATACCGAGACCCTCAAACGAACCATGAACCCTACGAACACGGTGGGCAGGAACATGAAGTTTATACTTATTTCTGGTGTTAAAATTGTGGATACCATTGGTTTTTTTTTTATAAATGTATATTTTGTCTAATGTATAATATGTTTGCAAAAATGAATTAAGATGCCACCGTGAGAATTCCAATCTCTTTGAAAATTTCTCGTAAAGAAACTCTTGACCCTAACCTGTATATTGCTCGTACAGCACGTTTTTGTAAAACAAATATATTTTGTATGTCCGCAGCTTTACCCCACAAAAGAATACCATAAGACATAACACTATGGAAATAACTAAAATAGACTAACCGTGCTGTGTCAACGTCAGTATATTGTCTAACTTTTCTGACGGCGTAGGCGGCAGAGCTGAGCCTTCCTGATAGGCCTGATATATGTGAGCCCCATTGAAGTTTGGAATCAACAGTTATGCCCAAAAAAAACTGCCGAGTCCACAGTTTCAAGCACTTCTTTATTTAAGATGACATTAGGTCCTAGATTTATAACATTAGGTAAGACAAACTTTATACATTTAGTTTTCTTAGCATTAAGAACTAAGTTATTTGTCGTAAACCAATCCGTAACCATTGAGAGAGCGCTATCTACGTTATCAAAATCATTTCTATTCCTATCTACTTTAAAGATAAGAGAGGTATCATCTGCAAACAGTACTATGTCACAGATACCCTTTAAAAATATGATAAATCATTAATATACACCAAAAACAAGAATGGTCCCAATATCGAGCCTTGAGGCACACCTAAATGAATTGGTAGCCCGGAAGACTTAACACCATTGATATCTACACATTGGAACCTATTACATAAATATGAATCAATTACATTTAGAGCTTCGTTTTGGAGACCATAATGACGCAGCTTACGCAAAAGCGTGTCATGGTGTACGCAATCAAAAGCTTTGGAGAGGTCACAGAAAACTCCGATTGCATTTAGCGAGTTCTCCCATGCGTCGAATATGTGTTTTAGGAGAGCAACACCCGCATCTGTAGTCGATCGACCTTTTGTAAAGTCATACTGATCATTATGAAGGAGGCTATTTATATTAAAATATGTTAGCAACTGCTTCGGTTCGCCATTAAACTGTGTTAACAACTCATAAACATACGATCGCAGCAATCGCGGTTGATTTGCTGCCAATTTTTGAAGAGTTCCGTTGTCTGGTTCCGAAACTCATCATCAGATCTATATGAAATTTAAATATGACCATTTCGGAATAAACCACATTCGAATAAAAAATTAATTTTGCAAATCCGTCAATATAAGACGAAGTTATGTCCAAACATACATAAAAAAAGCACAAACGTCCGAACTGATAACCTCCTTCTTTTTGGAGTCGGTTAAAAACGACTAAAAAACAACTCAAGTTCGAGTTTGACTCGAAATTTCAACTGTTCACCTGCTACGTTTCATGAGATACAGCCCACTGGCAGACGAACAGACCGACGAACGCACTGATGAAAGGACAGGGTTCCGTTGGTTACGGATGGATATATGGATCACAGTAGCGGTTACATGATCGTAATTCGGTCGCCTGCGTGCTTAGGCAGGAGATAAGTGCAAAAGTGTGTGTGTAGACGGAGGTAAACTCTCTGTTTCTTTTCCGATGGCACGGCAATCAGACACGACCAGGGAGAGATCAGGCGCAGAACCAGTAGTTTTACTTGCTTTCCAAGGTACGGGCGTGTCACACCACCAACTTCCAAACGCCGGGCTAATACAGACTTATTCCTAATGGAAAATTCCAATAGCACTTATTACCCGCCCTGGGAATTGAATCCTGGACCTCACACTCAGCAGTCACGCTTGCGCCCACGAGACCAAACCTATACTGATATTGAAACAAACAAAACATTGAACCCTTTGTAACATTAGTTTGTTTAAGAGTTCGGATCACTGACAACAATTTCGCTTGTATTTTTTGATTTACAAAGCTTCTCTCTGTTATCACTTGATTAAGAGCTTTTTGATGTTTTAATTTACAAAGAGATCAAGTAACAAATGGGTAGACACTTGAATTTTTATCTCTTTGAAATGGAATAAAATATCAAGTTTTGAGAGATTAGTTAGGTACAAAGAATTTAAGAACGAAAACACGGACGGTAATCGTACTTTTAGTTATTGTGTGTTGGTTTACCTTCTGACCTGAATACCTACTCAGGTTGTCAAAAAAATAAAAGAATTGGGAGCAAGGAGGTTGTCTTAAGCATCTAATCGGTTTTGGTTCGATGAATCCAGTTCACAGATTAACTCTGACACGTCTTTCATTTCGTTTTCATTCGTCATTCTTGGGATGTTGCTATTTTAATAACCGGAATTTACACACTGAATACGCAAAGGCTTAGATGGGCAGGTCACCTGGAAAGGATGAGTGACACCAGAGCGGTTAAAATAATGTCTGAGTGGACTCTGCAACAGAAGAAACCCAGAGAAAGACCCAGGAAGCGATGTAAAGATTGTGTCGAGGATAAATAAATCAACGCAACGACCAACACGAAGCTCCTTCAAAAGGAACGGACTAACAACCGACGGCCATTGAAGTATTTTGTTTCCAAAAGGTAGAATTTCGTTCTAATTACTAACGGTAATTATATGCTCCTTGTTTCAAATTACCGAGTTGTTTAGGTTAATTTGAATTTCAAAAGAGCAATTTTCCAACGGTCTTCAGTATGTAATGTAAGGTTGTGGGGTTTCTGACAACTGTAAAATGGAATTATTTTCTGTAAATATTGAGGTACTCGTAAATAATATGGTAAATGATTAAGAAAATCTATTGACTCCATCAGTTAGACTACCAAATCTATACGACCCCTATTTTACTTTTGTCATCAGCTTCGTCATCATCATCATCAGCTTTTTAATGTCCACACTGCTGTGGCACAGGCCTCCTCTCTGTGAGAGGGTGTGGGCCATAATCCACCCCGCGGGCCCAATGCAAATTGGTGGATGTCACATGTCTTCGAATTTTTGGTTCTATTACATGCCGGTTTCCTCACGATGTTTTCCTTAACCGTTTTGAGAGCAGTGATGATGAAATAATTTAATTTTGTCACGTAAATAAAAAATGTGGATGATACGGTGCGTTGTTTTGTGTAACGTCATATTTAAGTAAAAAATGAAGCACTTTTTACCTGGAAGTGACTTCATAAGCCCCCACTCTGGAACTTTGATGCATTTTATCTTTGCATTTTTTATTGATTTGGTAAAGCAAAACATACGTTTCAAATATTTTTTGATGATCAAACTTATGGACTATTAATAGAGTTAATATTTTTGTACTCAGGTATTATTACTGTAATGTTGTTATTGTATTGTGTTAGTAGCACTTACTAAGGTTGAAGGATGGACTGATTGAAAAGATGCAAATCGATGTTTTTGTACTGACGACTTTAGGATAAACTTGGAAGAGAATTTGACTACATAATTTCGTAAAACTTAACTAGCGGGATTGAAATACAGTTTACAAGTTTAGCTTGGTAATTTAAAGCTTAAATATTTGAACATTTTTAAGTATTTTAAACAGTACTACCGACGGAATGTTTTTTGTTTAATTCGTTTTGTATTCAAATAATGTTCCATGTAGCCGTCTATCTGTCGTTGAGTTTTTATTTTACTTGATTTACCCAGATTGTTTTCATCTAGCTGTCTAATTTGACTGCTACAATTTGGACTCATTTTTTGCTGTAATGGAATTGGACTAAAAATATTTGTCGCGTTTCGGACGACAAATAATATAAAACTTATACGATCTAATGCATTCCTCTACATGGCAAGTGATATCACTGCAAACCAAGATGGAGATGGTCAATGGGAAGTTAAAAAATTCTTCGTAACAAAATTTTAGTGACAGATACGCACGGACAGACAGACAGATACGTGAGTGACAACAATAGGATTCCGTTTGGAACCTTCGGGTACGGAACCCTAAAAAGTGTGAAAACAGAGGGCAAGTAAAGGAAACATTCCTTTGCTGTGAGAAAATTTAGGCAAAATTTATTAAAGCAAGATTCTTACCTTATAAACATCCAGTTCCTCACAGAAGATGTCAAACACGCTGTAAAGATCTTCAAGCATTGCGATGACCATCATCGGCGTGGCTGTGGCACATATTGACGTGAAGCCGACAATATCGCTGAACAGCATAGTGACGTCATCGTGGCTTTTAGCCTCAATCTTCTCACCTTTGAAAGGAATCGTTTAATTAGTAATACATAAATAACGAGTAGAATTAGATTTGTGAGTATTGATCGTTTCTATTTCGTCTTTCGTATTTAGATTGTGGATAAGAATAGCAGTAACATTAACACCAACCTACTATCCGGTTTTAGTATTAATACGAGTATGTAATGTTGTCTTAGAAATTGCAATTTTTTTGAAAAATGCAATTCTGCTGGTATGTTTATATATACGATTTTATATCATTTGCTAAGTTTCGATGTGGAATAATTCCGAAAATGTTACAGCTAATGAACCAAAATTAGCTAGACTGGCAGGTGTTTCATTACATAATTATCATTTTGATAAGAGAATATCAAACTAATTTGTAATAACTATCTTCAGAAGTTTCTTGACACCAGAGCCTCCTATGCTACACACTTATCCTATTACACAAAGTGATTCATCAAAATTAATCCTCCTTAATTATTAATACAGACCAGTATAAACTTAATGGAATTATAAAAGTTGCCGCACCTGTCTCGCAAAGTGCACACTCAAAGCACGATTAAAGTTAGTAATTAATGTGTGTGCCAACCACAGAACACGGAAACGCTTTGTTGGTCGCTGCTAGAAATACCATCGTCAATCTTTTTCATAAAACGCCGTTTAGAAATTGACGGCACGTGACAATAGGTTAGATTTATAAAAAAAAACTGTTTGTTATTTTAGTTAAATTAACAAAAAATATTGTGGCCGTATCTTTTTTTATATTATTTATTATTTTTTTGTAACGTAAACAGAAAATGAAGACTACAGTGCGTTGCAATTTTGCGTGACGTCACACCTATGTACATTTTTACCTAGAAGTGACGTCACAAGCTCCTATTTCTAAGTATGATCCGTTTTCAGTAAAAATCCCTATTATGACTATGGCTATGACAGTCAAGACTTGCTAAGTGCAATTACGCGTCAACTAATATGGCACCTCTTTAGTTCCTGCTAGCGTGGCATTCCGTGCACTGTGGCCAACTAACAATGGTTAACAACCCCGTCGTGGTGGTGAGGGGCGTGTGATATGATATAAAGGAGGATAATATAATAGAAGTACATATAATAAACTATACTAGGTGTTATGGTGATGACTGGCTTTATCGTGTCATTGTGACGCTATCATGCGCAGCTATACTGGATTGGAATAAACATAAATTACATGGCCATGGCTGTCCTACTAATTTCATAAATGCGAAAGTTGTTTGTTACTCAATCACACCAGAATGGTTGAACGGATCTGAATAAATTTAGCACAGAGTTAGGTTATAGTCTGAAAAAGCACAGAGGCTATAATTTACATTGGGGGAAGCACTTACACTATACGGGTGAAATCGCTGGCAGAAACTAGTGAAACATAAATGCAAATAATGATATAAGTGATGGTTTTCACGCAAGCGTTCTATTTAACTACATAATTATCTTTTTTTTTTTTTGGGTGGCGGGAAATCATCTTATGACTTCTTCCGCTCTAGGGTGGAGCGGAAGGGTGTTTCAGACTCTTACTGACTAAAACCCAGCCCTGTTCTTCCCTGCCCTACGCGCCCAGGGGCGAGGTAACTCTTTCGAATTTATCCTCTACCCCCGGGCAGGCATTGGCCGTGGCAGGCCCCGTCCTTTGCTGACAACTCTTTGAGGCGCGCGTGGAACACTACGCGCCGTCGACTCTCGGGCCTGGTGCTGATCGGACGACGAGTTACCCACTACTCGCCGTCCGCAGGCCCGGGTTTACGGTGGCCGGAGATCGTCTCGCAGCCCCTGGCGTCTCCTGCGGCGGCTGCTGCTGAGGGCGCTAGGGCGACTCTGCCTCTGTTAAGTCTCCCTAACGTGTGCCGCCTCCCTCTTCGCGAGCATTACTGCTTCGCAGAAGGAGGAGACGGCCCCCCATTCCCTCTCGCTCCGTACCATGGCCTGAACCAGGGCACGGCGCGAGAGGTCGCTGCCGCATATAATTATCTATAATATAGTTTCGTTTGCTTTCTATTTTTCCACAACACTATAAAAGTTAAATTACCATTGAGATTATGAAGTCTGAGTGTTTTATTACACCGAGTCACCACTAGGCAATAAAAGTCGTAATACCAGCAAACTTTTACTTATTCAGCATCAAAATAATTCGCTTTTATATGACACTTAAACTCGAGCCCACGCATACAAGTTGAGACAAATTATTCCGAGTAAAATTCTCAACAGAGCAACTCTTACTCGAAATAAGGTTTTGTACGCATTTGACATGAACATCAGTCAGTTTACATGACAAAATTGCCTGATAACTTGCGTCACGCAATCCATCGTGTCAAAACAAATGTCGTTCAGTGAATGGGACACCTCAGTTTTGGTTTATGACTGTAATAAGGGCTCGTGAAACTAAGGGCTCCAATCTTAAGTGCTTACGTGTGGTATGAGATTGGGATTTGTATTTAGGTATTCATGCAGGTCAACTTGTCATTTTAAGACCTCATAATCGATTTACGTGTGTCTATACCTATCTTGAAAGGAAATTATATTTAATTGAAAACAGATACGTTTGATGGTATTGACGCAAAACTGAAAATTTAAGGAAAAAGAGGGAAGAAGCTCACAGCATTAAGAATAACAAAACCGGACTCACGCGCAAAGGGTTCCAAACGAATCATACTTTTTAAACGTTTTTATTAAACATAGACTGCTTATGGATTTTTCTATAATGTATGCAAAAAAATATTAATTGTATTTTTTTCAAAATTTTAGAGTTAGTAGTTTCGGAAACAATGTGGGGGAGGAGAGAATGGTAAATATTCATCTATTTTCTTACATTATGCCCTTTCATTGGATAAGTCGCACGTTGCAGTTAGAAAAACCATAAATTGAAATTTTCCGATTGCACCCCAAATGGGACGCCCACATATTCCAAATTAATTTATATCCATACATTACACGTCCTTGTTTAAGTTACAAATATTTATGTGTGTACAAATTCTAGTCAATCGATCCAGTAGATTCTAGGCAAATAGGCTGTGACAGATGGATACACAGACATGCGAGTAATCCTATAAGTTTCCCTTACAGGGTTCCGTTTCCCATACAGGGTTCCCTAGAAAGTCTGAGATGATGGTGCAAACAATAATACTACAGAACCTCAACCTTAATAACCTTCAAAACACAAGTGAACTAAGCCACTAGACGCCACTTCGAAACGACATTGACTCGCTAAATTCCCACTAACGCCTAACTCACTTCAATTCCCAGGCAGGAAACTTTAATCAAACATAGTGCGTACTTAAATTAAACCATACATAAATCAATTTCAAACTGTACGAACAGATAATTGTCTTACAAACTTACCTAACCAGAGCCTCTTGGCAATGTGTGGGGGAAATATTAAATGTAGCAGACTGACGTTCTTTTGTCTTTCCTTGTCAACGGCTTTGCTTGCTTCTTCTATTGAGTTCTTTAGCTTGTCCATACGTCTTCGTAGTCCATCCTGTTTGAAAAAATATCGATTAACGAAAAAAATCGGCTTCGTGGTCCCAAGTGCTACTGATGATCTTGAAGAAGCTCTCTAACTTAACAGTAGTTCCAACCATTTTTCTGGTTCGAGCAAAGTATAATTTGGTTTTTAATCAGAAACTTTGTAGTAAGAACCCAAAGTCTGGATGTCTGCCTTTTGCCATAAACCGTGTATACACACGGTTTATGGCAAAAGGCTCATCTCTTGTTGCATGAGCCTTGAACATTACTGGCGATGTGGGTTTACTACAACTTTACCTTTGCTTAGCCATATCAGAGAAACGCGTGTTATATTAGTATGTTTTATTGCAGTTACAAATATAGAATAGGCATTGATTTTTAATGAATAGTAACAGAAATTAATCGTAGTTGGAAAGCAGCCAAAGCACACTGTGTCTAAACCATGTTGAGAACACCTGTTCTCGTTCCAAACACCGAAGTTAAGCAACATCGGACATGGTTAGTACTTGGATGGGTGACCACCTGAGAATACCACGTGATGTTGGCTTTTTTATAATAAAACATTGATTTAATTTGAACTGACTCTGACTAGTGTCGTAAAAACATTGAAGTGACTTTATTGTGGTGTTTTTAATTACTTTCTTTTTTCATTTTTGTTTTTCTCGAAGGATTTAGTAGTTATTTCATCAAAATAAAGTTTTTTCTAGTATTATATTTGTCCAAGTCTCTTCTAGTCTTATTCATTCCGCAAAATTTCTAGTATAAGCCTACCGGCGTTCCTGTCCTCGGTCCACAGCACTGAAAAGTTAACCAAAAGAATTTTGACTTCATCACTGGTTAACTGTGAAGTGCCGTGCTTGACCGACGCAATGAACACTTGGAAAATAGCTTGCCCGGACACGGCGTTGCCCGAGAACCCGTTCTCCCAGAGGCAGTGGGACGAGCCGCTCTGTAGTTTGGTACGGAATAATCTCTTAAATACGTCAACCAATACTGCTGAGCGTGCCCGCCTGCTGGCTGTGGGTGAATGGGAGTCGGGCCTCTGGCTACAGGCACTGCCGTCACCCAACATAGGTACTATGCTGAGTGACACCACCTTCCGGATCGCTACATGTCTGCGTCTGGGTGCTCCTTGCGGAGCTCCACATCGCTGCCAATGTGGTGAAGCAGTCGACCATCTCGGACACCATGGCCTATCTTGCAGTAGGAGCGCGGGTCGTATGGCACGGCACGCCAGCATTAACGACATCATCCGTCGGGCTCTTGTCACCGCCGGTGTGTCAGCCGTTTTAGAACCTCATGGCCTGGCACGTGACGATGGAAAGAGGCCCGACGGGATGACAATAATGCCTTGGAAGATGGGTAGGCCTTTGGTGTGGGATGCAACATGTGTCGACACCCTTGCGCCATCTCATCTTCTTAGCACGGCGGGCTGTGCTGGGGCGGCTGCTACAGGTGCAGAAAACCTCAAACGGCGCAAATATAACAACCTTATTGGGAGTTATATGTTTGAGCCGTTTGGGGTTGAAACACTAGGGCCATGGGGTCCGAGTGCTCATCGAGTTTTCCATGACATCAGCAAACTTTTAGTCGACTCTTCACGTGACCAGAGGGCTGGCCTTTTTTTCGGCCAACGAATCAGCATTGCCATTCAACGTGGCAATGCTGCCAGCGTTCTGGGCACTTTTACCATTGACAGCGAGGTGGACGAATTTTTTGATGCCCAATGAGCTTTACCACTACCGGATTTTTTATGCCTCTTGTACATATTTTATTTATTAAGTTATTTATTAGTTTAATTAGCTATTTTAATTAGATATTATAATAAATGTATTATATTGAAATTAAATAGCATTGAAATAAATAGTCTTATTCATTATTTATTTAAGTTTATTTTTCTGATTCCGTTTAACTTGAGAAGTAAGTTGGAAAAATAAAATTCATCGTCATCTTGAACTCGAGCGCCTGTCTCCACAAAACAAGTTTCAAGCACTCTGCCGTAGACATTGGACTTGAAGACGATCAACAAGTGCGAAAGTTCAAACGGGTGTTTTAAAACTACTTCTAAACTGATGCTACTGAAGCTTTTGATACTTTTTGGTAATTCTTGAACTATGTCGAAAGAATTAATAAACTAAATACGTCGAAGCTTTTTTTTTTAGCTTAGTTTCATTGTGTTCATATTTTGTTTTTAGAACATTTTTTTTCTCCAGTCTCTTCACTTTCAACATTATGTCGTATTTCATAGTTATTGCATTGGACCGGGCGCTCATAAATATGGAACATACCGTTCATAAATTCTGTTCACCGTCATGTAAAAATTCTTGATTTATGATTGTAGGTTTTATTTTAGTTTTCACAGAAGTACGTTTGAAATTTATGTCCTTATATTCCAAAAATCAATCAACGTCCATTGTAAGTTATTATGAAAATGTTTTATAATTTTACCCTTAACAAAGTAACCAATCACAATAAGTAGGTAATCAAAGTAAATGCATTTAAATGAACAAAATTTTACCTGGGCTCTCGCCTGTTCTCCAACCAAGATGACATCTCTTGTTGCATCATGCAGAGGTATATCAGAAATGAAGAGACCTCTGCCAGTAAGACCCTCAAGTCCATCGAGGAAAGGAGAGCCCACGAAGAGAAGAGAGTCTGACTCGGAACAGAACACCATTTGACCTTTGATCTCCAGACCCTGTAGGCAACAAAGAAATATTTTATTAAGAGAAATTGAAGGTATCGAAATTCAAGAACAGTAAATTTATTTAATTTTGTATCGGTGCCTAACTCTCAACTGGTTTAATATTACTAAAACGTAGCCATAGAATATGATAGTTTCTAGTTTGAATTAAGGCAGAATATTTGAAGATATTTGGACCATTAGAGATACTAAATATTTCAACCGTAAACTGTATTGATGGACAATATTTTGTTTAAATCCTTAATCCAAATAACAAAAACAAAGCTTAGTAACTAAGTAGAGATAGAAGAGCTCTTTAGTCTTATCTAAGACTTTGTTTTGTTTCTCGCTGGAAGCAGAAACTTAGTACGTCGACGAATAAAATTAGAGCCTGATTCTGGTTTTGATATGGGACCGTGCCAGAATTATTTCGTTACGAAACTTTACACATTAGATAATAATTACCGTGCTCATCTTATCTTCTTGTTTTTGTCTTTTCTCATAGTAGGTACGTTATATTTTTTACGCATTGCAATATATACGAATTTTACGTTAAGAGTGTTTACTCCTCACGCTATTTCATGCAAACTATCCACTCCTTATTCCTGAAAATTAATGAACCGATTTTAATGAAACTTGGTACGTAGACGCAAGGTCGACGCATATTTTGGAAAAAGATTTCAAAGAGACATTAAGAGCAATTTTAAGTTTCCCATAGAATGTGCAAAATCACTCTCTGTTACTACCTTTTTCCAAAAATTTCGTAACTAACTTTTTAGACCTAGATATCTTGCGTGTGTGTACCAAGTTACATTAAAATCGGTTCATTCATTTCCAAGATTAGGGACTTGACAGTTTGTATGAAATATCGTGGGGAGTGAGCGCTCTTAATTTGTATTAGGGAGAAGTAACATTTTGGGAAGGACATAATAGAGCTTACCAAAGATAATTCAGGTCAAACTTTTAGTCCAAAAGCACAAGACCCCCTTTTAGAGCCTCTTTCTACCTCTGAACACGTTCCATTCAAAAGTTCCAACGATGTGGTAGTGGCAGGTAATTATGGAGCGCGTTGTGTAAAACGTGGTCAGTGCAACACTTGGGCTTTTATCTTTAACTTTTATCTTTTACAAGAGTTTTTTGTAAGTAAAAGATAAAAGTTTGCCCGTGACGCTACATCCTTGAAAACAAAATGGAATATGGAACTGAGCTGAGGATAATATCAGGTAGTAGTGTAGAATTTTGTGATGTATTTTACGTAAGTTATACATTAGTTGGCGAGTAATTTTCATTTATTAGAAGCGATATTTGTTTTCTAAAACCAATGGAAAATTAATTTGTTGAAATCTTTATAAAATAGCCAATAGTAATATAGTATAGTAAATAATATAATAGCAAAATAGCCAATCAGTTTATTCGGACGACATATTCACAAACTCCAAAAATGTAAATGTACCTAAACTCAGTTCCAAATTGTTTTCTATTTTCTCTTTCATTCTAAACATAAATAAAACAGTATTCCAGTAGGGATAGCGAGGTGTGAGAAGTTTCCGGTTCAGTCCACTTATTTACAATGTAAACAAAGGTTGGGTTTCTATCCCTTCTCTTTGGTCAAGAATTTTATTCCATAGACAAAATAAGTGCTTTATTATGTACTGAACTGACGAAATTGTTTCGATTTTTCTTGCAAATGAGTTCTTTTACTAGTGTAATAGCTCACTAATTTGCATACCTCATTTGAATACCGGTAAAATTAGCAACAGTTGGACACTGAACAACTATAATATTGCTATTTCTGGATGTGGACCGATTTTACAAAGAAATTTTACCACACATTTTTATTATATTTTTCTGTCTTTATTTTAACTTTTATAGATAAACTGTTCTTTTAATATCAATTTCATTTCCAGTATTGCTTTTCCCAGTCCATTTACAAGAGCCACTCACCAAACAAAAGCTTTTTAAGTAGGTATTTCTGTTACGATTCAAATGTTTTTATTCGTAACACGATTTTTCTTGGTTTTGTATGAATGTGCGCATTTAAAAGCTTTCAGGAAGCAATACAAAATAAGGAAAAAAGAAATTTATTTATTTGAATGATAACCAGTCTTCCATCTTTATACATTATACCAAAATCCGATATATCAACTCGTTCATTGTGTTTTTATAATCCCACGAGAACGAATGGAAATGTTTGCTCTTTTCAAGCGATTTTTGTATATTTTAAAGAAAACTGGCAATTCACATCATTATAGGATTCATTTCTTTTTTAAAATAAACATGATTCAAGATTCATTACAGCCTATGCCAATTCGGACTTTATTGATACCTAATTTATTAATGCCAAAGAAATAGACATTCTGGTGCATTGGAAAAAATGAAAGGAGGTATGGATTAGCGTAAAATGACGTCACTACCTCTTAATTTTTCATTACCATTTTCACTGTGAATGCACGAAACTAAGCTTGATACAAATAATTGAAAACGTCTATAATATAATTGTGTTTCTGACGAGTATTTAGCTCCTAAAAATATTCACCAGTATGTAAAATTTTGGAAACGCTTAGTAATTAAGAAAGGGCCTAAGCGTGGGTCGGTTTAAATAGTAAAACAAACAGACTGCCCAGGAGTTGTGGCAGATAAAGTGAATCCGGTACGAAACTAGGATTAAGCCATTTCCATTAGTTGTGGCTTTACGGTTAGGGATAAGGAAAAAGGATTGTGTAAGTTTAAACTAATCGGGTTATTTAGGAAACAAACGAATTTGTTGCTGCCTCCTGATAATTAGAACCTCTAGTTGTGTCTGACGATACCTCTGGGAAAAGGTGGAGTGATTAATTTTTATTCGTCTGGAAGCTGAACGAAGAAAATGAGACAAGTAAAAAAAACCTTTATAAAGTGGCTAAATCTTTGTGGAAATACTTTTTTACCTCTTAGTCGTTTTTTATTACTTTACTAGATTTAGTGGAGGTACTGAACATAGAAAGAATTTTCAGAAGAAAAAACTTCGTGAATTTACGCGACATTTGTAAAGATTTAATGCTTTCTGCTAAACGTTTGTTTTGTAGAACACCACTTTTTTTAGTATCGCTTGTATAAAATATTGTTACCATTAACGGTTTAGTAAAAAAAATGTGTAACTACGTCACAAAATATGTTAGCCTAGATATTTGGTAATGAAAGCTTTTTTAGTGAGGTGATAATTATATTTGTTTTTTTTACATCAATAGTGAGGCATAGGGATTTTTTTTATTGGGCTGCTGTAATAAATTAAGCAAAAATGTTGCAAAAATATTTTGACACAATGCCACTGCCTCCTTTAAAATAAATTGTTCTACGGATCAGCATCATCATCGTCATCGACAACCTATCTTCGTCACATCACTGTTCAACATAGGCCTCTAAATTTATACGAATATACTACGGTCTCAAAATTGTTTAAGATAGATATTGGATTAGGAAGTCTTGAATCCTGCACACTGCCCGAATATTTCAACTTTTCTCAAGTGAATAAAAATCATAATTTTCAGTCAATCACAAGAACACCTAAATTATTACTAATAGAGTTCATAATACGTTTACGAGCTTCCAACCGTTTGATTTCAAACAATGGCTCATTTAGTAACAAACCAAACAAACTTCCGTCTACCCGCAGTTTTGAAACAAACTTGTACCTACTGGTAACTTTCGCGAATAAACGCAAATGAATGCGCCAAAAGTTGTACGGTATGAAACAAAGGAGGTTGAAAATGGTGAGCAGATTGGCGCTGGGATCTATGTCTACTACTAATTAGATAGAAGACTGAGTTTTTTTTTTATAGTCTGTATCTATTTTGAAGTAGAAACAGGAAAAAGTTTCAGTGATAGATCCCCATTTTTATCCCCTGTGTCGCGGATAAATTTGAAAGAGTCACCGCGGCCCTATCACAGGCAACTGAAAGAACAAGGGTCGGTTTTAGTCAGTAAGAGTCTGACACGCGCTCCCGCTCCACCCAGACCGAAGTTATTTTATGATTTCCCACCCTAAAAAAAGGCCTATCCGTTGTTCGAAAAAACGCCTGACAGGATCATTAGATAGCAAGACCGCCTATAAAAGGTCTAAAAATATAAACAATTGAGCCTAAAATTTAGAGTAAAATCAGAAATTAGTTCTTTGTACAATAAAGGAAAACCTATAAGAAGCCGTTTTTTTTTCATTAGTATGATTCGTTCGGAATCCACTGCGCGCGAGTCCGACTCACACTTGGCTAGTTTTTTTTTATTCACTAATTAGGTACTAAAAATACGATGTGAAATTTAGAAATTATAATCTCATTGTTTGTTTACACGCCGTGACATAATTTGTATGCTAATCCAATTCAATAAAGAAAATTTAATTTCAGGACAAAATTGAGATTCTTCAAACTTCCTCAAAGAAAAATAAATTGTCTTTTAAGTTTGTACAAAATTGATATTAGGTGTTTTGTTTTTATCGTGCTCTGAAGTGTTTTATATGATAAAAAAGGTCAGATTCAAACATTTGTGACAACACAATGTTGATTCTAGTAGGTATTTCAAAATACTATGAACTAAAAAAAAATAGACCCGACTTCCACAAAAAGTGAAAAATAACTTTGTTTCTGGTTTGGTGTCTTCGTTTTTTGACACCGACTTCCAAAATTAAAGTTATTTTTCACTTTTTTGGAAGTTGGTTCTATTTTTTTTTTTTAAGTTTTTTATTTTTCACTTTTTAGTTGTGGTTTCCCGGTAAACTGTGTTAACAATAATTCATAGACATACGATCGCAGCAATCGCGGTTGATTGGCTGTCAATTTTTGAAGAGTTCCGTTGTTTGTCTCCGAAACCCATCATCAGATCTATATGAAATTTAAATGGGACCATTTCGGAACCCCTTTCGAAAAAAAATCATTTTGCAAATCCGTCTGTAAATGACGGAGTTGTGCCCGAACATACATAAAAAATAAACATTCGAATTGATAACCTCCTTCTTTTTGAAGTCGGTTAAAAACAAAGCAGACATAAAAATAATATTCAAATACACAATAAAAAGCAGAAATAGTCATCGTAGTCGAAATCGGCAGGGAAGCCATTGTGCAAATACCAACACTACATATTCGAAATAATCTGAACACTTAAATGATGTAAGCAAATGAATACCTACTGGAGAGGTATCCATGATATTGCTCACATGTCAGCGTGACGTTGATAAAGTGCTGGTAACGCTACAATATGAAACCATTCATTGTTGCTAGTGTTTAAGTGATGTCACATGAGGTACTGGATTATGTGCGATAAACGACATTAAGCCATAAAAACGAAGTAATTTAATTATCACAAGAGCTAGTCTAGGAAACACTGGACTGACAACTTAGAGGCATATACGTGAGATTAGCTGGAGTAGGCAACATGATAGAAAGAGTGGAAAGCTGAAAAAATTTGCCGAACGGTGTAGCGACATTATATTAAAAAAAAACAGGAGATAACAATGCCGAGTAATTAAAATATCTCTGTATTCAATGATGATGTTAAAATATTGATTTCAATGAGTGGTACTCAGTCTTAACTTACAAGAGTACAACACTAAAACTTAATACTTTTACTAAATAACTCTATTATTCAGTAAAAGTATTAAGAACCAATACAATGTTATAAAAAGAAAGACCAAAAGAAAGCATTTCAGAATATAATGACTAAAATAGTAAAACCGTCTTTCTTTAACAATAGATCCAATGCCACATTCAGCCGAACGTAATCTTTGTGCAAACCTTTTGGACGACCAGCTCAATTCCTTAACCAAACATAGTTAAGGACGGACAAACAGACGGATCTGCTATTTACATTACCTAATAAATCTAAAGTAACGAGCTCATCTCGATACGGGCTTCATTTCCTAGTTCGATTGCGTGTAATCGATTTAGTAAACCGAGTTCCAACTAACAAGGAACATTAAGTATATGGATTTAAAGCAGTTAGGTAACGTAGATTTTAAATCTACGTTACGTTGAAGTTGTAGACCACGTAGTTAGAAGTTGTAGACCATTTTATGAATGACTGTGATGATATGAACTATGGAAAAATTTATGAAACAATATTACTCATCATACTTTTCTGTAAAAAAACCGAACACTTATAGCATCACTCGTATGTCAGACTGACATACGAGTGATGCTATAAGTGTTGTCTGTACGTCTGTCACAGTCTATTTGCTGCGAATCTACTAGGCCAATTGAATTGACATTTAGCAATATGAACATAAATAACTGTGACCCAAACACAGACGTGCTACATAAATAATACATTATTTGGGAATACTGGGGTCGCTTTTAGCGTGCAAATCGGAAAATTAAAAAAAGAAACTACCGCGCGACATACCAATGTAAGGTTCTCAAATTGTTTTCATAATTTTAAAATAAACAGTTATATGATATTTAAGACATTAGACGAAAATTGACCATTCCCCCCTTTGCTCTGAAACGACTGCGATCGGCGGACGGACCTCTCGCGCCCAGACCTGGTCCAGGCCCTGGTACGGAGCGAGAGGGAATGGGAAGCAGTCTCCTCCTTCTGCGAAGCAGTAATGCTCGCGAAGGAGGAGGCGGAACAGGTGAGGGAGACTCAACGGAGTCGCCCTCACGCCCCCAGCCAAAGCCTCCACAGGAGACGCCCTGGGCGTCGTGGGTCGCGAGACGAGCTCCAGCCACCGTAGACGCGGGCGTGGGGACGGCGAGTAATGGGTAGCTCACCGTCCGATCAGCTCCAGGCCCCAACGTCGACGCGCGCCTCAAAGAGATGTCAGCAACCACTGACGGGCCCTGTCATGGCCGATGCATGCATGCCAAGGAGTAGCGGATAAATTCGAAACAGGGTTACCGCGCCCCTGGGCACTCAGGCAACGATGGAGCAGGGGTGAGTTTTAGTCAGTAAGAGTCTAACACGCCCATCGATGGTCACCCATCCCGCTCTACCCAGAGCGGGAGATGTTATAGTATGATTTCCCACCAAAAGTTCTGAAATGACTGAGTCAATTTCGAAAAAAAATACGGTAAACAGTTCTTTACTTAGGTATAGGTTACAGTAAAACCTGGCATATTAGATTTTTTAAAACACGACAAAATAATACGATTCGTACGGAACCCTATGCGCTCGAGTCCATCTTGCTTTATTCTAGTGATAAAATTTAATTAGAATTTAACAACTTCATCTATCAAGGCCAAAAACTTCAAACCATAGCAAAAGAAAATAATTCTGTTTGTATTACCTTAAATGCTACTGCAAACATTATCACTTACATCTCCAAGATAACTGTAGCTATACAATTATCCATCCCTACACAATTTTCACAGGCTATTGTCCATCCTAAGGCATTTATAGTCCATTGTGTCTCTGCGCGTTTTGTCGGACATATATGTTCTTGTGTGACACACTTCCAAGGTGGGTCCCTGGAAAAACTGTTGTCGCAAGCTTTTGTCTAGCCAGCGTTTTCCTTTGTTGATACGTAATCAGTGCTAGGGGGCGAACGAGAAGTTTGAGAGGGGCTTATATGCATGAACGTAGGATAAATAAGGGAAAATATGCTTAGAGTAGCATTTTGTTTGGTATTAAAACTATGTTTTGTTATTTATTACAAATTAAGAGAATAATGTTTTGTTATTGTTAACAGGTTTAATCTTAAAATCATTATTATCTGACTGCCCCAGGACGGTAATGCTTTTGTATAACTCTGGGCGTTTTCAAACCTTTGTACCTTTCTCAAACAAGAGGTGTTTTGTACGTGAATAAATAAGGTAACGCTAGGTTTAAACCCTTACATTTAAGGTGGGTATGTAACAAGTTAAAAGCCTTGTCAACGACATGGTTGATCCTTTGTGTGTCGACTATAAGAATGTTTTTTTGAGAATTTAATCGAATTCGTGTAAATGGACTGTTAGTATGTTTTATTATTTTTACCCGAGTGTCCCAGAAGGAGGGTAATGTATTCATGAATTTGTATGTATGTATTTCTTTTATGTTTGTATGTATGAGGAGCTCGTGGCTAAAGTAATAACAGCCGCACGGATCGATCCATCAGGTTAAGCTACGCTTGCCGGGTATGATCCATCGATGGGTGACGATCTTTACATACCGAGACTCCTCCGTGCCTCGGAAAGCACGTAAAGCCGTTGGCCCCAGCTGTCAATCGTGGATCTTTGACAGTAGTTACGGTTTGTCAGAAGCCCGAAAATCTGACAACCAGTAAGCCAACGGGTATCGTATTACCACCCAGTTACTGGGTAGTGGAGGTCAGATAGGCAGTCGCTCCATGCAAAATACTGGTATTCAGCTGCATCCGGTTAGACTGGAAGCCGACCCTAAGATAGTTGGGAAAAGGCAAGGCAGATTGATTGTATGTATGTATTTATGTCTATTTATAAGGCACGTCCTATAACCTTAACGGCTGGATAAATTTTGACAAATGAGGTATCACAAGATTAATCTTAAGTGCCGAAGTGATATATGAAGGGATATATAATTATGAATGATGAAAAAGAAACAAAGGAGTCGGCCACAGTTAGTTAAGTGGAGTCGTATTTGTTCGTGACATAGTCATACGGGGTATCAAAATGAATGACCCAAGGAGACGATTCAAAATGTAACACACTAAAATGTCGATGATAAAAAAAAACTTGTATCAAAAAACCTTAACCCAAAAGAAAACGATCAAATCTGTGACTGAACTAAAATAAAAACCACCAGCTACATCAGACTGCTTGGAGATTTTTTTTATGTCTGAAAGGATTACGTTTAACCTTTATTTCACATATGGTATGCGATGATGCAGTCGACGATGGAGCAGCCTTGCCTAGAAGTATCCTATTCATTAATGAATTAAATCCTCAAGTTTTAGCTATCAGGCAGATAATTGTTCGGGTATAATTATGGAAGTAAAACAATGCCTAGAGAGAGTACCTCAGAGGAGGTTCAACTTTTTCATTATTAGATAAGTAACATACGCAAGGACAGCTACTCGTACTAAAAGTAAAATGATAGAACTCAAATTTTTACAAGTTTTTAATTAACTAGCACTGTTCGTATGTTTGTAAGTTGTACGTCAAAATTTTCAAATAATTTTTCGGTATAAGAGCTTGTTTAAAAAAATGTTTTTTAAAATACAAACTTATTAATTTTCATCTTTCCTTTATCCATCTTGTCCGACATTATTTTTCTTCCCTCCTAAAACAAAATCAAAACTTCCACGACTCCAAAACAATTTTGAAAACAAACAAGCTCCAATTATTTCCATAATCCCACTCCTATCATAGCCTTTGTAATCATCTTAACACCGGGATGAACCATCAATATTGAAACAGGCTTTAATCACGGTCTCTGTAAGTGTATTTATATTGATCTTATCTACGAAACACCTAAACAAATTTGGTCAGAGAGCAAATAATTCGATGGTGTCCATTCGGAACGTTTCACTGTGTGCAAACTTCGTAAGTGCCTTCCTACAAAGGCCTTCTTGAGTGTGAAGTGTTTGAAGGGTTGCGGACAAAGAAAAGCGGATAAACATAGTTACTGTGGGTTTGGTTACATGTGTTGGGATCCATTGTGTTATGGAAAGGATGTGCGAACATCCAAACAGCAATCCTCGAGTGATGCTAGTTTACATTGTATTGTTCATGTTTATGTAGGAGCTAAATTGGATAACGAGGCGATCTTTTGAAAAGGTTAAGCAAATTTATCCAACTTCCTATTATCCTTTATAAATGTGAAAGTTTTTTGATGGATGGATGTGTTACTGAATCACGCCAGAAAGCTGTACAGATCTGGATAAAATTTGGCATTGAGCTAGATTATAGTCTGGCATACTAAATTCTACGTGGGCGAAGCCGCTGGCAGAAGCTTTTCAGATAAAAAGCTTTTGTATAGGAAATCAAACAGCTTTGCGAATTTAAAGTCCATTGACTGATCGCAGTAAGTAAATATTCTCCATTATGTTAACTGTTAACATATAACTATCAAAATATACCATAACATTTGTCGTGGTCAATTCGTTTGCAATAATCGCATTGACTTTAAAGAAAAGTCAGAGTATTTTAAAATGGTTTTTAGCAAAACGTTGTAATTTTATCAGCGACAATGTTGCAGTTTGAAATGCCCCGAGTGTGTTGCAGCGATAAAAAAAAGATAAAAATAACACAACATTGCAAGTTAAAATAAAAACATGTAAATGAATAGAATACACTGAAAAGATTTAGCGTTTTTAACCGACTTCAAAAGGTGGAGGTTATCAATACGGATACTTGTGTTTTTTATCTATGTTCGGGCATAACTCCGTCATATTTATGCGGATATTCAAACCAGAATCAGAAACGGCCGTTTTTGGCACTTTTGCCTACTACTTTGGATACGAAATATTTTGAGACCTGTTTTAACAACGTAAAAAATCTTTATCCTCTTTGTAACAAACGTGAAGTTGGATTTTTTAATATTTATTTTCTGTGCTATGCTACGATTTTTTATTCAATGAGGGCGGCACTGGACCGCAAGAAGGCCCTTAAGAAAATAATTTTGAAAATCCGCATAAATATGACGGAGTTCGAAAGGGCTTAATTCCGAAATGGTCCCATTTAAATTTCATATAGATCTGATGATGAGTTTTGGAGACATAGGAACTCTTCAAAAATGGCAGCATATCAACTGCGATTGCTGCGATCGTATGTATATGTAATGTTAACACAATTTGATGGGGAACCAGAACTAAAAAGTGAAAAATAAAAACTTTTGTACAAAAAATAGAACTGACTTCCAAAAAAAGTGCAAAATAACTTTAATTTCAGAAGTCGGCGTCAAAAAACGAAGACACAAAAATAGAAACACCGACTTCCGAAGTTAACATTGTTTTGCACCTTTTTTGGAAGTCGGTTGTAGTTTTTATTTTTCACTTTTTAGTTGTGAATTTTGCAAATCCTACATAAAAAAAATACCAACATCCGAATTGACAACCTCCTACTTTTTGAAGTCGGTTAAAAATAAAAACTTGTAAAAAGAGGCTTTAACACAATATTGCTAATACATCACTTTTTCAAATTACGAACAGGCAAAGAAGGATTTCCAAGTGAAATAGGTAGGTAATTTTATTTAAACTTCGAAGAACGACGGAAAATCGAGAATAATAAATTAAAAGTTGGCGACACTTCCGTATCCTTGCTGGCAAAATGTTGTTCAAAACGATGGAGATAAGATTATTCCGGATAACATTTTGTTACTTCCAAGATGACTTGTTTATTATAATATTTGAATGGGATTAAAGAGTCTCAAAAAATAATAAAACGTAATGGAAACACCATGGACATAACTGTGGTACTACGTACTGGACATAAGATCAATAATTTTAATCACACTAAAAAGGCGAAAGTTTGTAGGTATGTGTGTATGTTTGTTACTCCTTCACGCTCAAACGGCTGAACGGATTTGTATGAAATTTGGTACCATTACAGATTATATCCTATATTAACGCAAAGGTTATAATTTATAAAAGTGAGAAATACTAATTACATATTATATACACATACATAGCGGCAGTTAGTCGGTATATATTATCAGAAAAATATTGAAATACAGAGTCAAATATTAAAATAACTAGATAATGATGTGATTATAAATAAAAAAACCTGCCAAGAGCGAGTCGAAGTCGCGCGCAATGGGTTCCGAACTAATCATATTTTTTTTTTCATTTTTAAACTAAGTATAATATTAGGAGGTACTTTTTTTCATGTAATCTATAATACGTAAAGAACAACATTCTGTGTTATTTTCAAAATTTTAGGCCATGTGGTTTCGGAGATAAGGATATGGGAATGGCCATTTTTCATATATTTTCTTAAAAAATTTAAAAACTACATAATTATTTTGAAATTAAGAAAAAAATATGATTGTAATACTTAAAATAAGCATTTTTATCTGATAAGTAGCACAGTACAGTTTGATTTTTTTTCTGATTTGCACCCCAAAAGTGACAATCATAATATTTACGTTACATGTGTCCGAGTTTGGGTCACAGATATTCACGTGTGTGCCAAATTACAACTCAATCGGTCAAGTAGATTCGGAGCAAACTGGCTATAACAGACGGACAGACAGGCAGACATACACACGAGTGGTCCTATAACGGTTCGGTTTTACATTCGGACTTTTGGAACCCGAAAAAAACCTCACCTTTTTACAAAATACTACACTAATCTGCTGTATCTAATTTTCTTTACTAACTTATTAAAACTTACTTATTTTTAATAGTTAAAACTGCGAGCAAAAGAAATCTACGAAGTATGATAACAAAATGAACTCATTTAGTCATAATCTGTTTTCTTTTGCAACTAATAAGCTCTATTTCTCCAAGATTAGCATAGCAAATGTTCATTAAGTTCCTAATATTTTTTCCTTCCACGAGGCAAGCAAATTCTAATTAAAAATTCCTCAAATTAAATGGAAACTTTGTTCGTTTATTTCTTACTAACTTTTGCTAGCGGCTTTGTCTGCGTGAAAGTCGATAATTTTCCCAAAGGACCGTACTACTCCGGTAGAAAGTATCCTATTCCCTAATTCAGGAACTGGTCCACCTTGATTCCAATTTTATTCAAATCCGTTTTGCCGTTGAGGCGTGATTGATTAATAACAAATATCAAACCGGGTTTTGGTCGGACTTTTTCAAGTGAAGTTCAGCGGCTGTTTTAATAATTCGCAAATTGATTTCTAGTGAATAAAGTGCTATAACATTTGTGTAGTGTTGTGTAGTATTGTACAGTTTTGTGTTTCAAGTATCTACGCAACTGGACAATATGTGGAATCATTGAAACCGGAGTGATCTCAGTAAATTGAAACTGAGAATTTTATTGTATTTTTCACTACCTCAGCGAAGTTTGCCAAGAAGGCTTCTTTTTTTTTAAGGCTGACTCGATATGTTTGCTGCCAAATACTGCAAAAACATTAGAATGAGTTACATACGCATTCTAATAGAAAAATGTGACTGTATTTTGTATATAAAACTAAATATTTTCTAAACTCGACACTAGCTAAATAAATGCACAACCGTGAAAAGCCAAAATAAAAAAAAACTTTTTTACAAAAAAATAGAACCGACTTCCAAAAAAAGTGCAAAATAACTTTAATTTCGGAAGTCGGTGTTTCTAGTTTTGTTTCTTCGTTTTTTGACACCGACTTCCGAAATTAAAGTTATTTTGCACTTTTTTTGGAAGTCGGTTCTATTTTTTTGTAAAAAAGTTTTTTATTTTTCACTTTTTAGTTGTGGTTCCCCATTAAACTATGTTAACAATTCATAGACATACGATAGCAGTAATCGCGGTTGATTTGCTGTCAATTTTTGAAGAGTTCCGTTGTCTGTCTCCGAAACCTATCATCAGAACTTTTTGAAATTTAAATGGGACCTTTTCGGTATAAACCCCTTTCGAATAGAAGAAGAATTTTGCAAATCCGTCAATATATGACGGAGTTATGCCCGAACATACATAAAAAAAAAAAAAAAAATACAAACATCCGAATTGATAACCTCCTCCTTTTTCGAAGTCGGTTAAAAAATTAAAATTTTGAACTTCTTCATCAGCAACCAGACTTATAGACTTTCATTTTTATAATAAGTCTATGAATAAGCATCGTAGTAATAAGTATTAGTAAATCGAAGACGAAATTAACTTTTTTCTCGGGATCAGGCTGGCTTGATCTAAACGGTGATTATAACTAGCTAGCGATTCCCATCTCGTCTTAGGAGTTGGTAACTTAATCTAGTAGCTTAGCGTTCAATCTGAACGGTGTATTAGATTTTGATTGGATAATCTAAATTAAGTAACCCTGTAAGTTGTTTAAGTTTATGTCTTCAAAGCCGGCCCTGCCGTATTTCAAAGCCTGGCTGAAAATAGGGGAGTGCATCTGTTTCAGGCTTAGGTGCTGACCGGGCCCGGTTGCTTTGGTGAGTATCTGAATAGGATTGAGCGGATCACGGCAAACTGTCACTATTGCGGAGATGACCTGGATTCTGCACAAGACAGCAATCCCGCGAAGAGTGCCCTACGTGGGCTTCTGAGCGACGGGTCCTGGTCGCCTGGATCGGGCGAGATCTGTCTCTCCCACTAGTGATAAGGGCTGTGCTGGCGGAGACAGAAAACTGGAAGGATGTTACCTACTTCTGTGAGACCGTTATGATCCAGAAGGAGGCCGACGAGTGGGATCGTTAGAGGACCAATATCAGTCGGAGAAGAAGACGTCGGGGAGGTAACCACCGCGACACCAAACACGCCGAAACTCCACCGCATGATTTAATGCATGTGGGACTTTGGAGGCATGAGTTCTCAGAGTCGTGACTCGGTTCGTCCATCGAGTGATTCCAAGGAAGACGGTGGTACAGTGATCACATGCGGCAGCATGTGATCCTGGGGTCTCCTCAGGGAGGTTTACTAACATCCGTTGCACAAAGGGCGTTCTGGAGTTGTCTCTAAAGAGGTAACGCGTTCCATGTGCTAATAGTGATCACCAAGGTAGTTTAAGTGAGGTAATATTCCCACACTCCTCAGACTTAACCCTAAATCCCGGGCGGATTTGAAGGTTTAAAACAAAAAAGTTTGTCTAAGCTTGATATTTATTTCAAAAGAACAGGTGCTCTTTATAGTCAGTTCATTTTTAGGTTTTCTTGGGGTCCTTTGATGTACCAAGTAGCTCACCTACCTATTAGCCTACATTAGGAAAATAAACCATTATTCATTTTGTCAGAAAAACATTGAATTTTGATTGTGTGAGGTAGCATCCCAAAAAGTTAAGGTTTTTAACTTTTCTGTCCCAATCAACTTAAATGTTGTGTTACCATGTAAAAAACAACAATTACTTTGAAATAGAGGAATTTTAGACGTAAGCAAAAACTGCCAGGCTCAAAAGGGATTAGGCGGGACATGTCAGCTTCATGCATGAGGACCACTGGGCAAAAGTCTGCAAGCAAAAGATGCCAGAGGGTGGATGGTGTCGCCGAGGGTACTCCCTTTCTTCTCCTTTTCTCCAAATTGTTTGTCCGAAAATCATTATCCATAACACATTTGCTATAAACTTCAGTAACCAAAATGTTCAAAAATTCGAAATTTGGTTTTACATAATTATTTTTACTTCTAAAACTATTCTATCATAATATCGAGTACTATAATAATTCAATCTCCTAATTTTTAATGAAATAAAGTCATATGCCGCAATTGTAATACAAAATCAGATAATATTTAATTTTAAAAAAAAATTACTTAAACGTAGATACATTAATTCATTCATTAATAATTTGTAGACAAATTCTAAGCTAATTTCATAATACGAGTATAAATAGCTCTAAAACTCGTATTGCATATAACTCGTATCTACGTAACGCCTGACAGAAGTTAAAGCAAAGCAACAGCTTTGTGAAACAAAATTTTAAAAATATTATTAGTATAAATAAAAATTATCTAAGTAATTTGAATTTAGGACTTATAACTTTTATTGAAAACTGTTTTAGGTCTTTTGTATATTATTGGTTGTAATATTTATGACAAACGGATTTAGGGCATATTGTATTTAGGGATTTAAATTTTATGGCATGTGATATTATGTGACATTAAGTTCGGGCAAGTTATCATTCGGACAAATGATGATTAGTACAAAAAAGTTATGACACTTTATACTATGGATCAAAAAGTTAGGTAAGATACATAGATAGGAGAACCGTCGTCGAGGCCAGCCTTCAAAGTGGTTTCGAGACGACCTAGACGCTCACCGCAAAAGCTGGTTCGGTTGGCGCAAGAAAAGAGAATAATAGAAGATATGTGTGAGGCCTTTTTTCAACAGTATAATCAAGTATTACAAAAAAAATTTATAGTTAGTAGCACTTACCTCAGCAGGTGACGACGACCCTGGCACCTTCAAGCAGAACATGAAAGGTGTATTGACTCTCTTCAGGATCTCACGAAAGTCCAGAGGAACACCTCTTGGACGTAGCAACCTGAAGTATGACCCAAGTGAAGAACCGTGGGATGCGAGGTAGGTCCCAAAGAGACGCATGAATCCAGCACCTGATAAAAAAAAGAAAAATTAATTATTTGGGATTTGTAACAACTGTAGTAGACGCTAAAGGCTGGCAGGCAGGCGCGAACGCGAATGCGAAAACGTATAAAAAATCTATGAAACAGTGCGCGGCACAAAGTTTCGCGCTGTCGCATTGCGCCTGTCTAAGGAAGCCTTAATGAACGAACGCAATAATATGTTTAATACCTGAACGTATAGAGTGAGACACTTAATTATGCTGTCGATTTAATACTTGAACCACGACAAGAATCAAGGGAATAATAAATCGCCAGAAGTGGCAGAAGCTTATTTATGACATAATTAATAAAGCTCGCTTTGAGTTAAAAATAGTACCTAACCTAAATGCTCACATAACAAATTGACGCTGTAAGCAATCTATGAAGAGGGATGGTGTAAAATAAGTAGGTAGGCTTATAAAAAACACTAATTTATAATTACAATGCTTTTATTACTTTTAATATTATAAATTGTCACACCTTTCATTAAAAATGGAACATAGTAAGCATAACATGACTATATCAGACAACTAATTTGCCGCAGCCTTCAAATCGACCTCGTTTAAATTAGATTCTGCTTCCACTAAAGGAAAAATCATGTCTAATATTGTTTGTCAAGCTAACATTAATAAATGAATACCTAAAAACTAAACTGAAGTGTAAAAGTCAAGGACAAATGAAAATTAGTTTTTTGTTTGTAGAATTTGTTTACGCAAAATCGCCTTTGCGAGTGGCTAAAGTTAAAATGTAGCTTGGTCTACCCTGGCCAAATGCTTGTATCAGCAACTTGCGTCTGCTAGCGGCGTCGCCCGCGTGAAAGTCGGAAATGAACCCAAGTAAACATACAACCGGGATAAAAGTACTCTATGTATGTATGTCTTATTCCTATTATATGTGCCAAGTTTCATTCAGCCGTTAAGACCTGAAAAGGTAACAGACTAACAGACCGAGTTACTTTGGCATTTGTAATATTTAAATCTTCTTCCGAATCAATGGTTTAATAACTTTTCAGTATTTTTGACCCAGAAGCTGGGCACATTATTTAAAGCGTCAGTAGAGTTAATCAGAACCATAGTGCAGGTATATTGGCATTTGGAGCATTCCAGTATTGACTCATGTTCTAGACAGGGGCACTGCACTGACATTGGCTGCAGTTCATGTCCGGGTGACATGTGTTCCTTTTTTTTTTACTGGTTTTCCTGGGGTTTCAAGAAGACGTGGGATGGTTGCTGATGTTCTTTCCGTAGTGTTTCACAGGAAGAGGAAAATAGGAAAAAAAGATAGTTACCAATACCAGTTACTTCAAAAAAAAAAAACACGATGTGGTTTGTTTGTTGCGCTTAATTTGTATGTCTTGCTACTTTCATCACAATACATATATTATATTATAGTTTAAAAACTAAAAACCACGCTTTAGCAAACCCTTTGAATTGTTATCTATATCATGGAATTGCATAAAACATAACTAAATAGTCCACCATCACCCCGCCTAGCCTTTTTCCAACTATCTTGGGGTCAGCTTCCAGTCTAACCGGATACAGCTGAATACCAGTATTTTACATGGAGCGACTGCCTATCTCACCTCTACAATCCAGTTACACGGAGGAGTCTCGGTATGTAAAGATGGTCACCCATCGATGGACCAACCCCAGGGCCAGCAAGCGTAGCTTAGCCTAATGGTTCGACCCGTGGGGCTGTTATTACTTTAGCCACGAGCTCCTTCCTCTAACTGGTCAACCATATTGGATTTAATATGACGTCACTTAGCTAACCATGCATTTTCATCCAAACTAAACATGTGTGCAAAATTTCAGCTCAATCGAAAACCGGGAAGTGGGTAACCAACTTTTAAGATTTTTTTACATACACAGATATTGGTGAAGCCAATAAAAAGTGATTTTTAATGACCTTTTACTCCATATCTTCGCAAATGGATGAATTTAAGCGTCAAATTTTAGGCTGTTCTTGTTTGTTCGTTTATTTTGGTAAATGTTACACATTTGTAACGTTACACGAGAATCCTCATTTATTATTTGTTCAGTGTCCCCATCTGAGGCAATTCGTCAAATTGCGTCCCCGAATAAGCCTGCCTTGTTTTGACGTTGCTGCAAATCATTCATATTTTGTGATTAATCACATGTATCGCGCTGGCACAGAGGTTAAGGGGCCTGCTTTTCAGAGAAGGTAATTTCTGATCATGGCGGAAAATATTCAGTTAACTTTATCACTATAAACTGTTTAACTAACTTTATTTAAAACAAAAACTCTTAACTAAAACTTAAAGATTTATCCAAACGCCTAGTTGACACTTCGCGTGACCCAAGGGCTGGTTTTTAACTCGGCCAGATTTCAACCAGAAGAGCCCAGGTGGGTCACAAAAAGACTGGTGCCCACGACGGGATAGTGGTAGATGGGATGCTATCAGAAAATAATGAAGTACAATTTATAAATTAGCCTGCGCGGCCTTCGTCTTGGCTTGCGGGCCCGAAGACTGCGCGAGACCCCTGCCTACAAACTGGCTTACGGGTGCCTGAAGGTTCGGGCCTCCTACCGTAACTTCCACCTTGATTGCGGCAAGCCCCGCGAAGTGGGGGTTCCACGCAGGCAGGGGCCCGGATATTGGGGTCGGCTTCCAGTCTAACCAGATGCAGCTGAGTACCAGTATTTTAAATGGAGCGACTGCCTATCTAAATACTACGACCCAGTCACTGAGAAATATGATAATAGAAACCATGAAATCTGTCTGACTGTCAAAGATCTTCAAATGACAGTCGAAACCAACGGTTTAACATGCTGTCCGAGGTACTGAAGAGTCTCGGTATGTAATGGATGCTCACCCATTCACGGAACGACCTCAGGAAGTTGTTCTTGGAGATCGAGCCGAGGGTCTGTTAAGTCAGGAGCTAAAATAACACACACAGTGAAATAAAATAATTTCAGTAGGTACCTGAATTCCCCAATTCATAAACGGGCACGGTTAAAGTCGAGTATTAATTTTAAACAAGCATTGAAACATTCTAAACTGAAATAAGTTATGATTTCCTCTTCAAAAATGTTACGTGTTTAAAAATATATCAAAGCATCTCGTTAAAAACTTCTTGTTATGGAGCAAGAGTTCCTAAAAGCAAGAATTTCTGCAGATAATATCTTGCGGGCAACATAACAAAAAGCTCGTAAAATTTTTAGCAGAACTACCTCGTACGCTAAAAATTTTAGAGGAGAATAAAAATATACTTTTACAACCTACTCACTTTAACATCTATCTACTGTATTCTATGACGTTACTTGAAAATTATTTTGTCTGGTTGTACAACACTATTTTTATCTTTGCTGTATTTAACTTCGTTATTGAGTTGTTTTAATTTCAGGATACGAGTATTATTATAATTATTAGGTTTTGCCACGAATCCCTAGAAACCAGAATAAATAAACACTTTTGGACACTGACGGAGATCGTCCTGCGACTCCCGACGCCCAGGGCGTCTCCTGCGGCGGCTGCGGCTGGGGGCTTGAAGGCCACTCCGTTGAGTCAGGATAAGTCATCCCTAAAAGTAAGTAAAGTATCGATTGTTTTGAGTGCGGTGGTTTCCGTAGTTTCACTTCGTAGCATTACTACAGGAACCGTGCATATATTCGGAATAAAAAGCCTATAGTGTTCACCATCATCATAATCATTTCATCCGAAAGACGCCCTGCTGACAGCTGGACATGGATCTCACCCCAGTGACACCACAACAACCGGTCCTGTGCTTCTCGCATCCATCGGATTCCTGCTACCCTCACCAGGTCATCGGTCCACCTTATTGGAGGCCTTCACCAGCAGTCACCCGTCCAGAACCTGGCGATCCTATCGACTATCTATTCTGTATTGAGCGACAGTTGAACTCTAACAGTGAAATCGAATTATTAATTTCGAAGATAAATTTCTACAATCAATTTTACCACTTTTAATATAATTTTAGATGTAACTTGCGACTCGCCCCGGCTTCCACGGCTAAAAATTAAATCATATGTAAACCTTCCTTGTTTATCGTTCTTGCTATTAATGAAAACCGTATCATAAACCATTGCGTACTTTAAAAAAAATATGCACATAAACAGATAGAGGCAGACAGCGAATTTGTTATAAACTATTTAGGAGAAACCGTCGCTACTATAACTTATCTCAAAGATTCTTCGAAGTGAAGACGTAACACAAATATCATTAATTAATTGTTACCATGATTACAATTTCGTCTACACCTAAATCCAAATTGTTTTACAATAGATAAAGAGCTTACGAGTACATGAACTAGACGTTCCTATAAATAATTCAGTCTCATTAGTTTATAAATTCAATTCTGTTTGCTAAGTTTAGGCTTCTCTTTAAATCTTTGTTCAGTTGAACGACTTTACATAATCTATGAATGGGTATCTGATAATTATAGTGTAAGGTTTTATGAATATTTTTGCTCAGTTTAATATTGAAATTGTTTTTCTCTTCCATAATCATCAATACACCAAGGCTGTTAAACTAAGTTGGTATATTTATAGGCGATTCAAACTCTTTCTCAGTTTTTAAAGAAACTATATACCTATATATTTACCTGAACTATAACCCAAAACTATTAACAACATAATCTTAAAAAGTACTTGTACCCTCGTTAACTGTTAAGGGCACCGACAAAGGCAAGGAAATGAAGGTACCATAGTAAAAGACCTTTTGCCGATAATCACCCTGCGCTGCCCTGAATTTAACGACTCCATTTTGAGAACCCTATCAAGTGTAGGGTAGAAACTAGACAGTAATTCTCAGTAACTGGACAACGATTCTATTTATTTCCTTTGAGCTTCTATTGGAGAAAAAACTATAAAGATAATATCAACAAGGCTTGGTATTAGATTGCTTTTTACGAAAATTTACTTCATTATAAAGCCAGGAACCCGATCAATATCTACTATTAAATTATTCAGAAACCTTATCTCATCAGCAGACAAGTTATTAAAAGTACCTTTTGAACTCAGATTTTCTCCAAAACCAATTCATGATTATAAAAATTTCAAAAAGATTAAGCAGATAAACGACTTCAGACGAACTTTTTTTCACCGACCTTTTTTTAATTAATTACTGATTCTAGGTGGAATACTTTAACTGAGATCATTTAAAAACATCTGAACATTAGTTATTGCAACTCCCAGACGATCTTTACAAAATAAACTTTATTCAAGAACATGGAAGCAGAAATCCTGTGGGAAAATAAATAATTTATGTCTTTACTGAGGTAAATGTCGATCCATCGGAGACTAGCACGATGGTGCCAACTAAATATTAAGGAAAAGTGATGAAAAACGTTAATGGACGTTTTATTAGTTAAGCTGATACCGATAAATCTCCTCGAACACTTTTAGATTTTATTTGCCAACTAGCAGCAAGTTTCAAAGAATTGAATGGCAGGACTTCATTACACGGTGGCATTGCCAATATGATTGATGATACTTTAAATGAACGAACAAAAAACAATGTCCCTGAACTGAATCTAGAACACATTAATAAAAAATAAAGACAATGCCACTCTGCGACATCTGACATTTTCAGCAAATGCAAGACTAATTTGAAAGCTAACTCTGTATCCAAATTAGATGGTTTATATGAATGAGGCACATGTAAGGTTCAGAATGTTGGGCCACAAAAGGGATGAATGAAAAGCAATTGCATGCGGCTGAGATGAGAATGCTAAGAGCGATGTGTGGTGTTACGCGCATGGATAGAATTAGGAATGAGTATTTAAGAGGAAGTCTGAAAGTGGCACCGCTGACTGAAAAGTTGTGTGGAAATCGGTTGTCGTGGTATGGGCATGTGATGCGGAGGAATGATGTGGATGGCTATAAGAGTAGGGGAAGACCAAGGAAACCATGGTTGGACTGTGTGAAAGAGGATATGGGTAAAAAGGGGGTGACTACAGAGATGACGACTAATAGAGGAGTATGGAAGAGAAAGACATGTTGCGCTGACCCCAAATAAATGGGAATAAGGGCAGGAGAATGATGATACGAATGAGGCACATAAGCTTTGGAATTCTGAATTTAGGGTTGCACAGACCAAGCACAATAACATCATAAAGGTGGATAATCAATCTAATTTTGAACTTCATCTTGGCATATTATTTCAGTTCCAAGCATTTCATTTGTAGAAACGTAATCTAGACACGTAATAAATGCAGCGTCCGAAGATCATAAATCAATAAAATGTAAATAATATTTCCGACTCTAGGTCAAACGCAGATATTTTCAGATGTACCGTTATAGAAATCTATTCACGGACAAATGTTTTATATGAAAAACTGTACATTCATGACTTGGTTCATATTCTATTTTATATTATTTCTTTGAGGGCGGAAGTATCGTCTTCTGTTGTTTTTAATTCATTTAAAATCATTAGAACAGTTTCTTTTTCTATTACAAGACCTTTGTCGAGTTTTTATTTAGCAAAACGTGCAGTATTAGTTAAGTTTAAGAATTCTGTTATTTGCGTAGTGATTATTTTCTCTGTCACTATTTTTTTACTTCATTGACATAATCAGATTAATTTGAAAATATCACTCCTGTAATAGAAAACCTTTACTAATGAATGAAATCACAGGGTGGTAAAAATTCCACTTTTGCTAGCTAATTTTATGCTTTAAAAAACTATTCTCATTATAGTACGGAAAATGAATTTTAAATGAAACTGGTTGGCTCTGTTTTAATGTAATAATGTACTTTTAAGTAATTCCTTAGCATCAAATACCACTTATATTAGTAAGACTAATTTCATAGAAATGGAAATGTTCCTTCTAGTACCACTGTTGAAAAGAGGCTTTTCAAATTCATATTAATTATTCATAGATTCACAAAGTTGCGATAAATCCTCAAAGGAAAAATAGTATGAATAACTTTTATTATCTTTTTGTATTTTCTTGAGTCCATTAAGTGGATTAACATCTTCAATTTTGTATATTTTTTAAACCCATTTCAATGTTGCTAAGTCCTAAATATTCCGTTTTCCTTCTTTGGAGCTTTCGTTTAGCCTTGAATGGCCTCTACTGATTTACAGAGCAATAAAATATTCTTCTAAAGGCCACTTTATTAGGTACTTAGTATCGTCCATGAAACCACTATGATGGTATTATAAAGAAGTATGGTGCTATTACTTCACGCATTTCTAACATATTCTTATAAACTTTCTGAAATAGAGAATCAGATGTAATACATTTCTCGGTTATTTTCTCATCAGTTTTATTACTTTTACCGCTTCTGATAAACGTGTTTTTAATATATTATGTAATTTCATTTAGTTGGATGAATACCAGATGAACACTTATGTCTTTAGAGGCATTTTCAATATGAGACAATGGTGGCATTAGGAACTTCAATTTTATTTTACTTAGCTATATCAGACATGGTAAATATGTAGTTATCGTCACTTTTTAGAGTTCCGTATCCGAAGGGTCATAGCTAGCGGAGCCCTATTGCTATCACTCACGTGTCCGTCTGTCCGTCGTCTGTTACGTAGATTTTAAAGCTAAACGGTTGGAGCAACAGTCTTCAAATTTTCACAGTATAAGCATCTTTATGCCCCAAAGCCATACAAATTGTCAAGAATTGGTACGGAACTCTAAATGTGCGTAGTCCGAAACACACTTGCCTGGTTTTTTATATCATTCGCGATAATTTGAATCCATCGCCACAGGTTCAAGTATCGACTTTAGAATTGTGTATTTGAAATAGATTTGTGAGAATTTAGTGTGACCATAAATTCGTTTAAAAAAAGAATTGGCTTTTTTAGTCATTAGAGTTTGAATTTTCCAGAATTCAAACAGTGTCTCAGATTCTAAATTCAAATATCGTTGATACGTTTTAAGAAAATTAAAATGACTGTTCTTTATCTACTTATAATATACAAAGTGTAGACGACATTATGCAGCTATATACAGCACCTGATTTTTTTTTCGTGATTTCTGGGTTGGACCCGTAGTAAAAGTTGTTCATAATCACAATTGTGTATTGCCAGTGTTATTATTTATTTTTGTGTTGACTCCATCTTGTGTATATGGATAATTTCAACTTAATTTTAACTTTTGAACACGAAAAAAATTATAAGAAATACATACCCAATTGCACCAGCTCCAATCTCTTGTCAGTTATAAAATGCCACGGGAACGCCTTGCAGAAGCTCGCCACGCCGATCTTCAAATCTGTCACTTTTGTTGAAGTAGCAATACATGATGCCTCTGATTGCTCACAATCATTATCTTTTACCTTCTGACTTAATGGTACTGCGTTTATTTCGTACCTAAAACGGAGTAAAGTTGTAAAAAGGCTCAATAAAATGAGACTTACAGAAAAGTCTATTGAGATGATTTTTCAGGAGGACACTTTGATTGATATATTCGCATTATGATACATTTAATTTTTTTAACACATTTGAAAACATCAATCGATCAGTAGCTAACCATAAGTCCAACTAGCTAACCATAATAAACCTTAGTTTATAATACTGATTAGCGACTTCTAAATTCAAATACTAAAAAAAAGTAAACAAAGTTTTGAATTAAGAACGCGCTGTGTTTGGACAAACCATATGCTATTTTTTTTTGTTTTTAAATAAGGTTCATTGCTGCCCAAGGATCTTTTGGCGCGTGGTCACAATTGAAACAACCCCCATCTTATTTTTTCAGTATTTCAAAATAATTTACACAGATTTTTTCACTAATTTCTATCAACAGCACAGCCTTATCAATTTCATTTAAACACCAAAAAATTCGCGATCTTGCAATATTACACGTACCATTAACGCACAGGAAATAAAACACAACAGGCTAGCCGTCATACAAATCTAGACCACAGGTTGATGAGGTATTTGACATTTTTCTACAAAAAGATTAGTTACACCTTCTTTCCATAGAAAAGTTTCCAAGCAATTAAAAAGGGATCACCTTCCTAATGGAAGTTGATCGAAGAAAGGAACTCAAATAATAACTAATTTCCAAGTTGGGGACGGATGACTCATTATACGTTCGCTCTTTTTATTTTCGTGTCATATCCTGTTTTAGTATTTCTTATTTTTTTATAAAACTCGGCAGTATTTTGATAAATAGCTTTTCCCATGGCTTCATTTTCGTAGGTTTTCTCACAGAAGCTGTGCATTATTTTCGGGATAAAGAGTAGGTATAATTATGGCACTTTGCAGTAGTATGGCTTTCTATTAGTGAAACAATTTTGAAAACAGTACTTCCAGAAACTACCTATGTAAAAAAAGAAAATAAAATAAAGAAAGAAATAAGTTAGAAGTTTAGATTAGACACAAAAAAAAGCAGATACGAATGGTGTTAAACAATAATACCGCAACAGCTGTGTGAAAATAAAGTAACAACATCCTTGTTATAAATCTCACTAACCATATTCTTAGTTTAAACTCTGATTAGCGGATTCAAAAATCAAGATAATATGTCTCATCCATCAAATTGATATAAGTACGTAACCTCTTTTAAATGATTAGTCAGCACTTTACCACCTTTTTTTTCATTTACTCTTTTTCAGGATAGAAAATGTTGAAATAAGAACCTGCTAGTCAGTGTTTAAACGAATCACATGATTAGTATTTTTATAAATAAGGCCTAAAATGCCCAAGGAAATGAAACATACCAACCAAATATGCTTCATGGAACAATCCGAATATCAGTAAAATACAGCTGATTTAATACTCTTCGAATATATCAGAATTAACAAGTATAAAATAATAAGTTTTCCATTTCTGAATACAGATACTGATGTCATCATATGTTCCGATTTTAATGGCGTTACTGATAAAAATCGGATACCCGTAAAGGAATTAAATAATTTCAATAACATTAAAATGACAATCGGGCTTGTGCAATCGACATTGTGCTCGTTCCATGTCACAAAGGTTTAAGGTTCAAAATCGAGATGATTTTAATTAAATCTGGTTTAATTATTGTTACAGTAGTTTGCAAATTTATTTTCTGGCATGAGTGAATGATTAATTTGTATATCGCTTTTACGTGAAATGTGCAACTGACACTTTTTTTTAATACATTAATTTGATGTTGTGTTAGGACTAAACACATCGCAGATTATAAACCAAAGTAGTCCTTTTCACAAAATAAATCCCATGGCAATTGATGGAGACAATGTTGTTGAGAAAAACGGAGGTATTGAAATTAAAGAGTTTGGCAAAATTCCATGAAATGCTTAGAGCGCCACCACGTCTTTCGACAGATTTTTTCGTGGAAAGGACTTTATTAATGTATAAACTTTTTACGGGCATCAATATTGTCGCTATCGGCATTGACCTTTTAATACTATACTTACTTAAATCTCCTAGGATCGTTAGTATAACTCGTCAGTCTTATATCCGTCTGAGTATCATATAACAGCCTTGCTATTGATTTCAAGCTGCCAACTAGAATATATGCGACAGGTTCGCTTTCTGTCGTCAAATGAAGCTGGATTTTTCCTTCTTGTGATGTTGTACAAACAAAATTAGCTTCATATTCCACTGTTTCATCTTTCTGAGCATCATCCTGTGAAAATACAATGGCGTCATTAATCTTTTGGATTTCTTCATTAACGTTTTTAGTGGATGTCTTACAATTCAATTTGTTTGTTTGAAGTATCGCTTTGATCTTTAATGGCATGAAAATGTGAAGTGAATTTGTGAAGTTAAGATTTTAACACTGGATTTTGCTAGAATTCATTTAAATTTCAAACACAGTTTCTGTGTTGAGTATTTCAAGTTTTTGTACTTTATTTTTGGAAATACTTTTGTGTATAATTAAAGTGATATTCACTGTGTATAAAAATTGTTTAAAGACAAACAGAAAGTTCAAATAAAATAAGTATAAATAGCATATGTGAGAATGCACTTACCTGATCATGTAACACATCGTGAACACTGTCTAAAGTGGTGAGGAATTCAGTCAAATTGGTGCCTAAACATTTAAAAGCTCTCTCAAGTCGACAGTTATGTGAAAACGCCGTTAAAATTAAATATTCTCCTAATTTTGCCATAAAATCCTTAGTGTTAACACCTGCAACAAGCAATGGAAACTTTAATACGGTACTTATAATAAAACCCATGTTATGGTTGACGTATGCACTTAATACACTTTTATTATTAGACGAAATGGAATTTAGAATTTTATAGCACTTCTCACAGTACTTAAAGATGGCAATGTTCCCATTAAAGCTGTCCAAATGAAAAATGAAAATTATTGCCTAGGTTAAAGAATGCTGAAGACGTCGGAGGTTAAAACAAATGGAGTTCAGACAAAAATACTGTAAAAAAATGCTATAACACAAGAACGTTTATGACATGTTGTGTTATTAAAAAATAAAAGAAAGAAACGTTGTGAGAGGCTTTCCAACATTCACAAATACTTTTTAAAAGAGGTGGCTTCGAGCAACTGAAATGTAAATAATTTAAATAAGCTTCCTCTGTTACTTGACAAATATAAACAGTGTTTCGACAATGCAGCGGAAATTGATATTGTTCAACCAATGGTGAATTAACAATATTGGTTTCCTTATCTACTGGTTTCGAAAAAATGTTGCTGATCTGTGTGAACAAATCTCTGGCGTATTTTCATTGTCTGTTTTTAATATTATTTAACTAAAGGCACTCCAATTGATTTTGATAGTGGTTTTTATTTTTCTTACAAATGACGTTTTAACGTTTCACTTAACATTTTTCACTCTTGAACACACCATTCTTTCATTCTTATTATCTTTAAGTTCTACTACCTCAAATGTTAAGTGACGACGCTAATATCTCGTAGTGTATTTCAGAACAGATTTGAACCTAAATGGAACAGGAACTTCTTTCTTCAAGAAAGTCATAGTCCCTTTGCTACCCTTATAACAAATTCCTTTCAACGCGTACACAGCAGACTTTAACCACACTAAGACGTTATATGAAACTGTAATTGATCAATTTACGCGAGTTAAGTCGTTAAAATCAACATATGTAAACTATGTAGGTGACTTAATTGCCGTGAATTGTTTCACACTAAGCACCTTGTTCCATACAAATTTACATTGTTCTTCACATTTAGGTTTTGTTGTCTTCCATTCGGACTCAGATTAGCAGATTAGTATACAGGAACACACGATTGTTGCTTACAACGTTCGTGTGTGCGTAATGAAAATAATTCACAAAAAAATATGTCTAATCTACGTCCTAATGGCGGTGGCCAATTTTTTTAAAATTCATATTCCCTTTGTCGCTTCGGTAGCCAAGACTAATCTAATAATACCTCATTTGTTAAAATCCATCCAGCCGTTTAGGAACACAAAATATAGATTTGTACATACATACATACTCTCATAAAACATTACCCTCCTTCTAGGAGTCGAGTAAAAATAGCATTACCGACACTAAGTTGTCTTCATTCGGACTCGGTAGTTTTTCATTCAAAATGTGGTAAGCAGTCTCATACACAAAGCCAGAGGATTTCAACTAAACCATTTACAACAGTTTTTGTACTAACAAGGAGTAAGTCAAATAATCAGAAAACAAAAACAAAAACCATAGTGGAAAATAAAACACTCACTTTATTTTTTAATTTATCGTGTTCTCAATAAACACTTTCATTTGATACCCATGGGAATTCATACAACATAACTATTGGGTTTAGAATAATGTCACTTAGCAAACCATGCATTGTCATCCAAACTAAACATGTAGGCAAAATTTCAGCTTAATCAGAAACCAGCAAGTGGGTCAAATTTAACTTCTAAGATTTGTTTACATAGTTAGTTATGTAATTACAAGAGAAGCTATTATTATCTGTGTGTTAATTTAAAAAAAAGTCAAAATCCTGGTCGCTTATTAATTCAGTTCCATTACACTTCACCATCTTGAAAAAAAAACTGTTTCATACGCCATGTTCCCCAGTCGTTAGATGTCAGTCATTTACGTCTGACTGTGATTCTCAGTTTCATGTTGACACGATGTTACTTCAAAGCGACGGAGCCATGACGCCCATGTTGGCTTTGTAACAAAGCAAACTTTTGTATGTGCTAACTCTGAATGAACGACCTGTGACGTCAGTGTATTTGAGAATCGAAGCGAGGTTTTATTTCCATGTCGGGTGATTGTTCCGGTTGGAAATAGTGAAAGGTAAAACTATTTATGGAAAACGGTTTTATTGTTAGACTTCGGGCTATTACTTTTGGATAGGCAAGCCAGAGAGAAATTAGTGTGCAGGTTAAATAGAGCTTTTTTTCTGCTTATTTTATTTTTTTCGAATTTGAAACAAGAAAGCCGTCAACATAGAAGTTAACGACTATAGCACGACCCCTGTTAATATCTGCCCGCACCGCTAGGACGCGTCGTATACCGGCTCGGTTACGTGACTAGTTACGGTGCAGTACATCACTAGCCGATTAGTGCGTATCCGAGTTCCGGTAGCGATTTGAATATAGTCTGTAACCGCCGCACGTAAGCAGTGCCCGCGCGATCACCGGCGCACACGCGAGTTGGCATTTTGTAACTGGTCACAACTATAAGTCTAGTATTAATGTAATCCGCACTGCATTTTTTGTACAAACACACAATAAACACAGTTTACACGTAATTTAGTTGAAGTTTCTTTGTGTGCAAAGCACCCCGACTAAACGACACAGTTAATTGTTTATTTGGGTACCAAAATTAATAACAGATAAGTACTTCTAACACTGACTGCTGTTACCCTTCTGATATGTCTTTATTCGTTGTGTTGTTTGTGAGTGTTTGCCTGTACATAATGTTTTCTTTTAGGTCTAATAAATTGTTGTTTATTATTACATAAATGAGTTTAGTGACATTAGTGAAGCATTCCTCGGAAATAATAGAAGGACACCTAATATATAATGGATTTCTGAAAACTTCTACCAAACAGCATTGTGATAAATACACGTCCTTGTGACATCTCCTAACCCTCTTATTAATATAACTTTCATACAAAATTGAATTATGACAAGCTGCCAAAAGTTAGCCAACTCCGTGACAGACGGAAAAGTTACGAAAGGGAACGAAATTAACGTCAACAGTTTTGGAAACCCATATCGTCAGAATGATTGCGTAAAATGTAGGGTTTTTTCTGGATTCTACGAAGACTAAAAATACTGTCTCAATTTTGGATGAACACTTACACAACAAAAAGATTAGAAAACAATATAAAAACACCCACACGCACAAAACGTTTTGCGAACACATTCATTGTATTCCCTGCCAGAGTCTGTGTTTCCTGATAGCTAGAACCTGGCAGTATTTAAGTCAAGAGCCAGTCAGTTAAGGGTCTACTACCGGCCAAGTGGCGCCCTCATTGAGTAAAAAATCGTAGCATAGCATAGAAAATAAATATTAAAGAAAGTGTCAGAAACGGTAGTTTTTGGTACTTTTGCCTACTATTTTGGATATGAAAAATTCTGAGACCTGTTCTAACAACATAAAAATACTTTATCTTCTTTGTAACAAACGTGACGTTGGATTCTTTAATGTTTATTTTCTATGCTATGATACGCGCTATATGGGCGCCACGTGGTAGTAGGGCCTTAATCAGGTGAGATAGCGGTCAGACGCGTGCCTATAATGATAAAAAAACATGCTAAAAACGTTATAAAGAAACGAGTGGAACGGTAGGGAACTGATTCAATCACACTATTATTAGTTTCCTGCCCATACTACTTGGGGTCATCGCTAGACTTATTCTAAAACCTCCTTAGTCAATCAAGTCGCTATCTAAATATATTTCTTTCATATCATTCTTTAGATTTCTTCCACAATCCATCCATCTTTTATTTTTCATCCCTTTCTCTCTTCATCTATCTCATTTGCTTAGCAGACATTCAAAATTAAGGGATATTATATTTCTTTCTGTCAGCCATCTTCAATGCTATATTTTTTCAAGTGGTGCAATACATTTTGGTTAGTGCTTATACAGCCTGTCTCAAATATCTAGTTCAAACGATCATTGTGTACAGAATTAATGTCTCCATTATTTAAGATAGTGATGGATGAATACTTACTGTCCGTGGCTCGTACCGCATCGTAAATTTCTTGTAAATACGCATAATTCCTACAAGTTTTTACATCGTCTGGAAGTCTTCTTCTGCGAACAAAATGGGTACTTTTACATTTTTGGGTTCATTAAGGAAGGAATGGGTAGGCAATAACAGTAAAGAGAGAATGTTTCTCTTTTGTTTTATATTTTGTGTGTTACAAATTACACTTTGAGTTATTAACCTTAATGTATATTGATGTTTAAATAATGATGTGACGTACATATGTCTGTTTTTATTTGAACACCGAGTGCTGTCTATTTTTAAAGATATATCATCTAAATGTTCTTATTTTTCAATTAAATCCTTATTGCTACATTTAGAGACTACCTATAAAGATAGTCCTTTATCCTGGATATTCTAGTCCTCCTTACTTATAAGATTATCTAGTAAAACCTTAATACTGCTTAAGGTTCCTTAAGTACATGCCCAGATTCTCTAAGTTGAATTGTGATAGGCACGTTTGTGAAACATCTTAATTACTGTCATAAATGCCACAATCAGTTCTAGTTAAACATTCCTCTTTAATCCTCTACCATTTCATTTTAAACCACTATGAGCCATGTCTGGAAACAAACATGAAACAAGAGACAAACATATAATTTCGCTTACATCTCTTAAGCGTGTTGCACGACCAATTTAAGTACTCCCCGTAATTAATTTTAATCTTACAAGTGGAAGTTAATTAGCAAAGATGCTTATTCACAACTGGGGTGTCTTTTAATTTAAACGGTTTGTATTTCCATACATTTATTGTGGTATAAAGCTTTTGGTCTTTGAGTTCGGGTTAAATGTTTGGCAGTGCGTTGCGGTTTCGCAATTATATGCGATGTGATGCTGCCTGTTTGGTCTCTTGTTAATGGTTTATTGTAGATACTTGTCACAAGTTTTTGCATTGCAATGCTTTTTCGTTTCAGTGTCACAATTTTAAGCGTTGTTACAATTCTGACGCAACAGTTTGTTACTGTTTAAAGGTACATTTCGTTTAAATAGTGCGTCAACGTTACGGTTTGCATTATGATTATGGTAACGTTATGGTTTGCGTTGTCACAATTTTATGCATTGCAACGCATCTCTGATGTATTGAGAATATTACTTAGTGTTTGGGTCGTATACTTTGCGATCAACAGTGATGAGTTGTTGCCAATCTTTAAGGCGGTAAAAGTTTGTGCCAAAGCAGTGCCAATTACCATGTCGGTGACAAATATGGTGATTCAAAAGCTGACATCAAATATGCACATAAAGTTAACAATGATTAGAATCACAATATTACTCACTCACGATTCAAAGTTGTTTTACTGGTGTAGATCCTCATAAAATACTTGGATATATTTATCCATATTTGTTTAGGCTGGTAGTCGACCCTGATTAAGGACCAGAATTATTTTTGGTTTGATTATAATTATATTATTTAACATTAATTAATTATTACTCATGTAAAGTTTGCAGGAGAAACTTTGATGGTGGTGTGTCAAGGTGATAGTGTGTATAGTAATTGTCGATTTTACAACTTCCGGATAAGTTTTGGATAACTCATCTTACATATTCTGTTTTATATTTGTCTCACTATTCCGGCACTTCAGTAAGCTGGCACTTTCATTAGTCGCCGCACTCGGGCCTATCTCACCGCTTCCTACAGGTTCCCTTACTAAAATAATACATTTTTAAATCATTTATTTAAATTATCTTATTTTTTTCTATACATTCCTGTAATCCGAAAAATTCCAATAACCAACCACACACCCGTGGTTTTTAATACTACCGGATTAGTGAGACTACTGTAGTGCATATCTAGAGATAAAGTGAAAAAGGCTCTGATTTTGAGTTAATAAGGTGGTAGTTACTTACAAACAGTTGTATTTGTCGTAGTGTTCCGCTTGGTTCTTTGTCAAAGCGGCCACCGCAGCATGCAGGCATTCATTCTGTAACAATAAGAAGTTATCATGCGATGTTTGCTAAGACACTCAGGTTTAGGTACATTAAAGTGACCAGGTTCATCAGTATCGTCATCATTCATAAGTCGTCTTCAACCACTTATTCAGCTGAAATACGCCCACAGCTGGACACAGGTCTTCACCAAGTGGCGCGGTGCGTCTCGCATCCATCGGCTACCCGCGACTCTCACCAGGTCATCGGTTCACCTTGAGGAGGCCTTACAACGCTGCGCTGGTATGCGATCGCCACTCTAGAAATCACTCACATGCCTAGGGGTAGCGGACAAATTTGTAACAGAGTTACCGCTCCTCTGGGCACTCAGGCAGGGAAGGAACAGGGGTGGGTTTCAGTCAGTAAGAGTCTGACATGCCCTCCCGCTCCACCCAGAGCGGGAGATGTCATTGAATGATTTCCCACACCACAAAAAAAAAGAATCACTCACAGCTATAACAAGCCTTAACCTTGCTGCACGTAAGAGACAGCTCTGTTTGCGTGTTAAGATATCAGTTTCCGGGACCAAAACTCTCAAAATGCCATTTGGCTGAAACCAATAAGCAGCACTATAAACTCTTCAACATCAATTCAATTTAATTCGTTTAATCGGTAGATACTTCATATTCCCGTTTATTTAATAGACTGTCACAGAAATCATAAAGATCAGACAGAAACAACAAGCTTCCTTGACAAATACCCATCCCTTTCGGTCCTACGCTACCAAACGTGAAGGGACCAATTTCCCCACATTTTCTTTACGAGGCGTCGCGCGTACCCTCAATGCTTTAAATGCGGTGGCTTGATGAATAGGCCGCAGTAAAACAATAGACGACCATAATCCCACGACGTTTTGTTTCTGATTTATTTGTTTGAGCCTTGTGCCATAGTTTAGGTACAGAAATTATGCGTTAATCGCATGGTTAGATTTAGGAATTTCAGAGAAGCAACATTAAACTGGGCCACCATTGCCCTTGAAATGGGTACGTACACAGGCGGGAGCTTTGCTTTGTTCTAAATATTTCTTCACTACTGCTCTCAAATCGGTGAAAGAAAACATCGTGAGGTAACCGGCATGTCCTAGAACCAAAAACTTAGAAGACATGTGACATCCATCGACCCTCATTGGGCCCACGTAGTGGATTACGGCGCATACCCTCTCACAGAGATGAGGCATATGTCCCAGTAGTAGGAACATTAAAAAGGCTGACTATAATATGTGTATATTAATTAACATTAAACTAGAATTCATAAAAATAAAACGAAAATAAGTGTTAATTAGGTCGTCCACCAATAGACTTTGTTTAAATTGAGACATATATCACAGATCACTAAGGTAACGGTTTTTGTTAGTTACTAGTATATGTTGAAATACCAGTAACTAACAATATGCGTTACTTACCAACAAAATTTTTACACAAAAGAAAAATGGATCGATTCAACTCCAAAATACTTCTTAATTTTTTTTTCAATATTGGCTTGACGGCTTTTTCGACTGCTGGAAGTTTTGACCATGTATATGAATCCTTTATATATATAAAAGAGATATTATATTTTTATGTATATAAAAGAGCTTCGGTTGCAAGTATAAATTATTGCTTCGTTATACCATCTGATTACAATGCTTTGAAACCACAGCCTATTAGTAAAGATCGCCATCTGATCTCTAATGTAACAAAAAACCTAATGATTTCTTCCTCCGAGTATGTTTGATCATGCGAATCTCTTCTCAAGCCGGCCAATAGGAGCAAGTTAGAGATGGGAAAAATGAAGTAGGACCAAAGATACCAAATATTCTAAACCTTTATAGAAATAGCTTCTCCACATAATTCTACTGACTAATATCGATATAGCCAGAGACTTGCAGGCCTGCACTATGGCTTCTTGGCCTTCCTAGTCGGCTTACCTACCCGGTGATCCGGTTAACACCTGATCTAATTTTAGGTTGGAACGAATATTTTGACGTGCACGGTGTAGGTGGTGGAGGATTTTTAAAAGATAATTTCGTGAGATGTTTTAGGAGAAAAGCATCACGAGTTGGCAAAAATATGAGCGCGGAAATAGTACATTATGATGAAAGTGAGCAAAGGTAGTTACTGCAGTCAAGGCGGCATACACGCCCGTGACGAAGGCGAGGCCGTTTAGAGTCGAGAAACTGCAATGACAATTTTAATGTGTATCAAACGACGCACTTACTCGCAAATAATAAGAAAAACTTAATAAACACAATATATTTAATAACAAATAAAACATAATAAGTAAAACTTAATAAAAATGATATTTAGTAACAAATAAAAATAATAAGTAAAACTTAATAAAAATTATATTTAGTAACAAATAATAAAGTAAAACTTAATAAAAATGATATTTAGTAACAAATAAAAAATAATAAGTAAAACTTAATAAACACAATATTTAGTAAAAATAATTGTGTCGCAGATTTTTTATTCATGCGACGTGGTTAGGGGGACAAGTGGGGGTTGGCGGGGACTAGCATGATACAATAAATATAATAAAATATGGTGGGGGCAAGCCGCCGTACTCTTCTGCATTAGTGCGAAACACATCACATTTCAAGCCTAAAAGCGGTAGAGATAGGAGCAGGTGAGTTTATATTTTATATATATGAAAATAGAGGCCTAAGGGCTGTTGTCTACCAATAAAAAACCAGTAGATTTATTTTCATATTATTTTGCTTGGTCAACTCCAAAACAAAAAGTCAAAGTCTACATAATGACAGTCCCCCTAATACGCCCGCCCATCACTACTTCCTAGTGCTTTAGCTGTGAAGAAGAAGTGGCGCAATAAACTCCCCGGCAACTCATCAGTCAGTTAAGTTTGAAGAACTTGAATCTATATAATTGTATGTTACAATCTTAACATATTTGAATTTAACATAATGTAAAACAGAAAAATAAAGCTAAATCGTCCAAAATATAATCATAAAATTAAACTTTCCGCTACTTGATAGCTAGCACACTCCATTAAAAAACGGAAAAACTCAAACATAAACATTAAACCTAATGAAATAAGCCTCCAGGCATAACTGGTGTCTACCCAAGGGTCATCTGCCCGGGGGTGGAGGATAAATTCGAAAGAGTTACCTCGTCCCCGGGCGCGTAGGGCAGGGAGGAACAGGGGTGGGTTTTAGTCAGTAAGAGTCTGACACGCCCTTCCGCTTCACCCTAGAGCGGAAGAAGCCATGAGATGATTTCCCACCCCAAAAAAAAAAAAAAAACCCAAGGGTCATGGATTAATTCGAATCAGAGTTACTGCGCCCCTGGGCACTCAGGCAGGGAAGGAACAAGGGTGGGTTTTAGTCAGTAAAATTGACACGGCCTCCCACTCCACCCAGAGCGGGAGTAGTCATAGGATATTTCCCATCCCTCACAAAAAAAGGCGTAACTGGTGCTTACACGTGCTACGGTAGAATCTATCGTTACGGCTGTGATTCGAAGCCACACGTGATAAACTAGGGCCATCACAGTAAAATCAGTAAACAATTATTAATTATGAACTCATATAACCTGTCATAAATTAAGCTAATTAACCGTTAACACAAAACAATTTACAGGTTTGCGGAACAGGGTGGGCATTACTGCAACCTCCATTGAAAAGGGAGGAACCTCCGACCAGGCGGGTGTTTTGTGTAGTGGGCAACTGTGTGATGGTTGTTGTAACTGTTCAAAAAAAAACCACTGAATTTTTGTAAGCCAGAATCAACAGTTGCGACCACCAGAAAAACGCCGAGGCAATGCAGCTCGACGACTCCCAGAGAAACGATTAAACTATCTTGGGGCAATGAAATTAATTAGAAAAGACAGCGGAGGAGTTAGAAAAACATAATTTGCACTTCCCTCCTAACCAAGCGGGAGATAGAACAAAGCTAGGCCATTAGGCACAAAGGGGGTATTTACAACTGCGGTAAGCCCAGTTCCCAAGCAACACTGGTTAAAACGCTAATAATATAGTCAAACGCTAATATTAGTCCTAAAATTGTGAGCTGTTATATTTGATTCCAATAATAGACCATGGCAAAAACGCTTGAACGCACAGAAATTCGTACTAGTTTCCACAAGGTCCGTGTAATAGACAACTCCAGACGTAGGCTGAATACTATCTAACATAACATTGCGTTCAGTTTTCCAAAGAGTGTACTTCCATAGGATACGAAGTGCAGCTTGATCGTATTCCCAATCAGGTGTAGAACATTGACATAGAGGCGAGACAACAAGCTACTAGAAAAATAATTTACGCTTCTAGTTCATATGTACACACAATATCCTATTTTAATAATATTGTAGTTTACAAGATTCGTTTGCAAGACATCCGTTTTCTCCACTATTCTTTCCGCTTTGATGACATAACGGCCCTTATGTTCTAATTAGGCCAATATCAGCTCATTTGCATCAACCATGTGTTTGTGATTTTTCAAAGACCCCTCGACCTTCTGAAGTAAGTACCTATATAGAAAGTTAAGTCGGAGGTACATGCTGTTGAAAGTTATATATCTGGTTTAATAATATATTTGTCTCAATAAAGTTACAGTTAAAAAAAAATACGTTGAGAGCAACATTATTTTATCTTTTGTATTTTATCTTTTATATTTTTTTCACCAAACTCTTTCATTTGACACCCATATCATGGGAATGCATAAAAACCGGCCAAGTGCGAGTCGAACTTGGCACACGATGGGTTCCGTACCATAAACTGAAAAAAAAACCAAAAACACGTTTCTAGAAACGCAATTAAGAGTTAAAGAGGGCTCCCTTAATTTTTAATTAATTTTTATTATTTCTTGATAGAGCGAAACCACAAATACACATTCTGTGAAAATTTCAACTGTGTAGCTATTACGGATCTTGAGATACAGCCCGCCGACAAACGGATGGACAGCGGAGGCATAGTAATAGTGTCCCGTTGGTAATCCTTCGGGTGCGGAACTCTAAAATGAAACTAGTCCGCTATTTTTGGGAGTCCGCCATATTGCATTAAGAATGACGTCACTTGTCAAATCATTCATTATCATTCAAACCAAACAGGTATGCAAAATTTCAGCTCAATCGAAAACTGGGAAGTGTGTCAAATTTAACTTCTAAAATTTTTACTTAGAAATATTTATAAGTCAAGCTGATAAAAGCGTGTTAAAAATAAACGCGAAGGAAAATACTGTAATTTTATCTTAAAAAATATCGTCTATTGTAATGAAAACATTACCCCTGACGCTTTAATGTCATACCTCTTGATCGTTCAGTCCGTCTGAGTAGGATCTGTTTACAAAGAGCCTTAAAAGCGTTTGCCTTACCAACCTAAGATATTATTTTTAAAATACCTTGTTGTCCGTCCCAAATAATTTCTGAAAATGTTTTGTATTTATAAAAGAACTCGATTAACTGGTTTTCCTATTTTGTAAATGACTAGCGTAGTAGCGACCAATCCCGGCTTTGTATGGTTGCAAATTAATACACACCTTCGTTTATCGCTCTCTTTATTAGTGAAAACTACATCAACATTCGTTGGGTGGACTACGCGAAGAAGTGATATTCGAGGTAGTTTTAGTGACCTCACTAAAACTACCTAATTCTTACCTAAAAATCCCACCTTATCATGCCATGTTTTGAAAGAAAAAACCTGCCAACTGCGTGCCAGACTTCTCACATTTAGGGTTCCGTAACAAATGTATTTTTGACTATTTGTATGGCTTTGAGTCAACAAAATGCACTGTGCTTATGCTTATAGTTGGCTGTAAAACCTGTGTGACAGACGACCGACAGACAGACGGACACGTGAGTGACAGCAATCTCCGTTTGGATCCTTCTGGTACGGAAACCTAATAAACAGAAAATAGACGTGGAAAGCGAATTTACGAAAGAGATTCGGCGTCAAATCATTTAATTTTGTAGTCTTATAAATTCAACATAATTTGTAAAATTTCTACCCTTCGAGCTACAATAGCTTGATCCTTTGAATTCTTTTTAAAAATACTCTCTTAATAAAATCGTCAAAGACTCGTACCATTTAGAAATAAATCAACTCAACGATCAATTGAATCCCGGACCCCTAAATCAATTAAATGAAAACTTTTGACAGTTTTATCAGTCGGCTGAAATGAATCAATCAAAATAAGTTGTCCATCTAAATTAATTGCTGAATTGCTGGTGTCGGGTTGAATCTATTCATAAACAGTTAAAGGGCTGCTCTAATTAAAATGAAAGGGTCGAAACAATGACAGGGTGATAATATTGGAGTTCAGTTTAAGTTTAAATGGACTGAGTGGAATCTTTTATTATATAGTAAAAGAGACCTCATCGGTGGAATTTATTACTATCTTTTCAACATGTTTTCGGGGCAAACTTGGCCAGAAATTGCCCAAGGCACAAAGGTTTGGAAAGAATAATTTTCTATAGATTGAAAAAAAAACTAAAAACACGCTTTACTTTTTATTTTCCTTATTCTTCTCAGCCAACCCTTTAATTTGATACCCTTATCATGGAAATGCAGAAAAAATAACTAGTCCGCCATCTTTGGGAGTCCGTCATATTTGATTTAGAATGACGTCACTTAGCTTACCAGGCATTGTCATCGGTCTTTGATAAGTGTGCGCAGTTTCAATTCTATCCGACGTTTTGAAGTGGGTGAAAATCACGTTCAAAGATTCCGTTACATAGATATATGGATTCCCATCCATACAAGATACAAGGCATCCCAGCCTTTACTCAGCTGTGAGAAACAATGTAGGCTAACAAAGTAAGAAAAAAACGATGCCGAAAATTCTCATAATTGCTACAGTGACGCTTTGTTGAATAACAATACTCAACCAGCTACTTCACTCAAGAAGCACTATCCTAGGTTTAATCCGAGGGTGACAATTTGTGCCACAGAAGTCACAAAGGACATTGCTATCTTTCTTAGGGTTCCGAATGTCCGAATTAAAAAACGAAACCCTTTTAGCGATAGGCGTGTGTCGTGTGTGTGTGAGTCCGTCTATCACAGCCAATTTGCTTCGAATCTACAGGACGGATTGAGTTTAAATTTAGACATGAATATTTGCGACCCAAATACGGACGTGTAACGATAATAAAATTAAAATATTTTTTTTAAACTGTAGGTACTGTGCGACATTTCAAATGAACATACTTCTAAATATTATTGTGACAGTATTAAACGTATATTTTCATAAAGTTCCCAGTTCTTATCTCCGAAACTACTTACTGGGTCTTAAACTTTGAAAAAACACAAGAAAGTAGTTATTTTATAGATTACAGGAAAAAAAAATAAGAGTTCTATGTTTGAAAAAAATCACGTTAAAAATAGGGAGTGCTCCGCAGCCGGCACCGTGTCCCAAATTAGCAGCCGACGCTTCTGGAAATAGAAAGCGGGAAACAAAACAAAAACATCTATGCAGTTAAAATGTTACAGAAAGCCACAAATAATAAAAAAACTTGATTTTGAAGATTGTTATGCAAAGAATAGTGTTCTTTGCATAACAATCTTCAAAATCAAGTCCCAAAAATCAAAAAAGTAAACGTGTGCAAGCTAGATTTGAACTTGCAATCACAAGCATAAGTAAGACTTGACCCGACGAGTCGGCTAAGCTCACATGTGACAAAACAGGTTAAATACAGAGATATTGTGCATTTTGATCTTTATAACAAAGTTCCCATGGAGCCCTATTTTTTTAGGGGGCTCCTATTTCAGTCTGCAGGGTCTAAAAGAACCTAGCACGAAGGAGACGAACGAGGCTAGAGTGAGCGAGATAAGTGAGCGAACGAAGCCCCCTTCATCCTTTTCGAACTTAACCTGACCGTGCCGGGGTGCCCTAAGTTCCCGAGCTCGCTTTGCTCGTTCTTGGACTAAATAGTTCAAGAGTTGTCGGGGTCAAGTGGTCGCCCACACACTTCAAAAAAACGACTGTCGTAATTAAGGTAAGCAGATGGAGCTTTTTCTGTTCCCAACGGCGCTTTTATATATATATATATATATATAAAAGCGCCGTTGGGAACAGTTATTATCAGTTATTATAGACATAGTTTTTTATCTTTTTTTTTTTTAATGTTTAATGTATTTTTTTTGTGACTTTTTATAAATGTATAATTTCGAAGCATTTTTTAATTTTGTAAATATGAGTACCATGTGTAACTGCTTTTTATTTTATTTTATTTTTTTGACATGAACGAGCATACAGAGATGCAGTTGACAGTTAGTCATGCTCACTGAAATGTCTCACTGATGGTGGCGCGTGTGTTGGGTCATTCGATGCCCTTCAATATGGTTGAGCTGAGTGGTGCTGATCCACGCGTCATTTTGGTGAACGGGCGCCGTCAGTTGAGACTGGTCATCTCTCAACTGCCACTGGCTTATTTTAATCTTTCTTTTTTGATGAATTGTTTATTTAACATTGTTCTCATATAATAGAAGCAACAAGACATTTATGTAACTAGGATTTTGTAATACATAACATGGTTTAAAAAGTGTCCATGGAGTTTCTTGCACGTTCTTCTCCATAGAGATCGAAGCCGTGCAATTAGTTTCATCTTTCTGACTGACCGACTTATTGACAATTCAAAAGTGCCTGTAAATGGTTTATTTGAAATAAATACTTTGAATTTTGAATTTTAATTCACTATTTTTGGGTGTCGCCGCTGGCTGCGGAGGCACTCCCCAAAAAATATGATTCGGTCGGAACCCTTTGCGTGCAAGTCCGACCGCCGGCCGCTTTCTACTGTAGCATTTCTGCACAGCTCGTAAAAAGCTTTCTAATACGATTCTGTATATTAACACGCTTTGATAAAGCAATACTTTCTAAGGCTCAAGAAGTACAGAGTCGTAATTTATATGTTAACAATCAATCCGTTTTTTACCTAAGCATAAACATAGTCAGACTTTTAACATTCCCACTCCAGGGAGACGCCTCCTCGCTGCGGTAGGGTGTAGGACGTAATCCACCACACGTGTCATAATATGTCTTCGTTTCTAACCTATTTATGTAAAAACCGCCATTATTAACTTATACAAAAAAACATTGAAGCAATCTTATAGAGAGCCATTTACACAGGCCGATAACACGACACACACACTTATTCACGCGAAAAAACCTATAATTATCAAGGACCAAACATAACTTCACTTAGGCTACAGAATGTAATAGAACACCTTAAGTGAAGTGACGTCAGAGATAGATGAATGGTGGAAAATGGAGGAAAAATGGCCGCTATCGTCGTATCGAGTTTCTAATGGATAGGGTGCTAGGTTTGTTTTGATTTCTCTTGGGTTCCCCATTTAGGTTGGCAATTTATGGATTCATTACTTTAGTCTGAGTCATAGTACAGCGATGCCTTACTTATTAATTGAATATGTTGGCGTAAATGTACACCTACGTCTATTTTGGTGATGTTAACATCTTCATTCATCATTTCAGCTGACAGATACACTGCTGAACGCAAGCAAGTGTCGGCACAATGACCGATCCTGTGCCTACGACCCTCACCAAATCATCGGTCCACCTTGTGATAGGCTTTCCAACGCTGTGTCTTCTGGTACGCGGTCGAAGGGATGATATTTTAAGTGCTAAATTTAGATAACTAAGAAATCATAGGCTTGTTTAAGAATAGATCTAGGATTTATTACTATCATAATAAATTACTTTTAGGTACATTCTTATCAAATTCACTCGCGCCTATCGTACCTAAATCTATCCATGAGTGCCATGAGTTCTAAAGCCTGTAAAGAGGTTCTGACGAAAGAGTTTACATAGTATGAATCTGGAGTTGTGCCTTATTGATGGCTATAGCCTCGCCCCTTTTACCTTCACTGGCGAAGGCTGCACTACTGCACCCAAATTTCACCAATTAGGTAGACCTAATCATTCGAGGAATACAGACATGTGATAATGTAATATATTGTGATATTTTACCGTTCAGGTAAATAATAGCAGTTTTGAACTCAGAGGGCATCCTGACGATGGTTGGCTAAAAATAATGATGGTCTTATACCCAAGAGCCTCACAAATATCCGAGACAGATCGACATAAAAAATGTAATAGGGATTCAGTCTCATGAGGATGCAGTAAGTATAATAGAGTACCTTTTATACGAACTCAAATAAAATAAATTATACAATTTCTATTTCAGGAATCTCCGTAATTGATGGCTTAACATGACAACTGTCCCAGATGAGGCCTATTAGAAATTTAATAAAGCACTCTCATTTTAATGATTTCATTGAAGGCGGCTATTTGATACCATCTGGCCCAGAAGTAATTTTGTATCTTTATTGATTTCTCCATTTTAAGACTGAATTTAGCTTGGCAATTTTGTTTTGCTTATTCCTTTAAATTCGTCTTAGGTTATATAAGTAGCCACTTGTTAATTATACATTTTATGTCGATATAAATACTTTCATTCGTATTGCAAAAAAAGATAAATTTATTTGCTTACATATATATTACCTTCGACAGTAACAGTTTCCACCAATACGTGTAGAAAGTCAACAATATCTATAAATTGATACGTAAAGCAAAAAAATTCCATCCCTTTTTACGATACTTGCGCGGACGGATTAGTATGAAATTTGGTACAGTTAAAGTTTATAATTATGGAGAAGAAGTACAGAACCTAATAGTTTTATATCATAACTAGCTGTGCCCGCGGTTTCACCCGCGTTTATGAGTATCGTTCGTAATTTCTATTTTTTTTTCCAATAAAGTATCCGTTACTTTTAATACCTCCAAGAATATATGTACAGTTTCATGATGATCGGTTAAGTAGTTTTCGCGTGAAACCGTAACAAACAAACTTACATTCACATTTATAATATTAGTATGATAAATAAATTAAATGAATAAAAAAGTATTATACGAGTACCATGCGTTTGACACGTATTTGTTTCATTTCACAGTCATGTGTCATATATGTTTACGGTATTTGACACTAAAACCTTAAAAATGTTTAAACTTAAAATTTAAATAAGGTTGAATTTCAAACCTACGGGTGACCACTAGTTGTCATTAGTAGAAATAATAAAACTGCACAAAAGGCAATATTAAAAATCACAAATTATCAAATAAACTTACATACTTCTAATCATTTTAAATTAATTTCATTTACTGCCATATTGAAACATAAAGAGTGCAGTATCCTGCCCAGGGGTTGAGGATAAATTCGAAACAGAGTTACCTCGCCCCTGGGCACTCAGGGCAAGGAAGGAAAATGGGTGGGTTTTAGTCAGTAAGAGTCTGAAACGCCCTCCCGGTCCACCCAGAGCGGGAAATGTTATTGGATGATTTCCCACCCCACAAAAACTAATTTCCCAGTGAAAATAGCTATAAAAGAAATTAAACTAGAAAAAAGTCTAATCCTCTTCAACACGTTTTAGATTCGAGATTGGTGATTTTATATACGAGATGAAAAAGTAAAAATTCGTCTATTTAACCGCTAATTTCTCCTAAACTCGCTAACTCTCAAGAAAGAGAGTAAACGAAGATGGTTTTGTGAGTATATAATTTGCACCCACGTGAATCCGTGGCGGGTTGCTAGTTAAATAGTAGTAGTAGTTATATATAAATAATATCAAGAATTCGCAACATGAATTCATGATCAAATCACAACGTAAAAAGCATTAATTTTAATAAGAATAATGCTTTATACTGAGAAACTCATATTTACATATTTATTACACCTGGTAATGATACTAAGATAGAGAAGAATAATTTGTTTACGCAAGTCTTACGAAGGTATATAAAAGCGTGTATACGTTGAGTAGCAATTACTTTGAGGAATTTAAAGGACATGAAAAGACGGGAGCAGGTACAAGTTGTAAACTCGTCGAGGATACATATATGCCTACGGGTAGCGGATAAATTCGTAACAGAGTTACCGCTCCCCTGGGCACTCAGGCAAGAAAGGAACAGGGGTGGGTTTTAGTCAGTAAGAGTCTGACACGGCCTCCCGCTCCACCCAGAGCGGGAGATGTCATTGGATGATTTCCCACACCAAAAAAAAAACCGAAGATACATAAATAAAGTTGAGAGAGCTCTGTGCAGAGCATGTATGGAGGAAACGGTCGTGCACGTGCTCCATGAGTGCACGGGTTTTACCGATATACGCATACGAAACTTAGGTTCACCGAATTCTCTCATAGACGCCCTGAATAAACTGGGAGGCCTAATCTGCTTCTGGAGAGAGGGCATTACTCCAACCAGTCCATGGTTGGAGTAATTGCCGCTACGGCCCACGCACAATGTTCCAAAATGGACTGACTGCGGAAACTAGAATACCAGATAGATAGAAACTGAAAGTGGGAGACTAAGGCACAAAGATCTGTGGTTTGACTGCGATGTCGTTGAAACTCGTTTGGGCTTGAAATGAAGAAACATGAATTAACGACTAAATTAATTTATGCGTCTAATTCGAAATTATCAGCGCAGTAATAATTTAATCCTAATATTAGGAAGGGAGGAAGTCTGGGTATTTTTATGTTTGTTAACCAATTACGCTTGAAAGACAGAACGGATGTGGATTAAACTTGGCACACTTGAAATTACCCCCTGGGGTAACTTCTACCCGAGTAAGTTAACTATATTTTAGTTGACTTAACCCGTCGCGCATCCAGTTAGCAGACAATAGATGTTTAATTGTTTACGGCACATGCGCTGTGTGCCAGTCACGCAAGAGGTTAAACGGTATGTTTCAACTTCTTGAAGCTTATCGTTTGAGCCAAGTTCTCTACTTTATTTACAGTGAACGTGTTAGACATAGTTCTGTATTGCTGGAGTTGCATTCCTTCTGTTTAATTTACAAACAACCAATGAACCTACCAGGAGTGTAGTCTCAGAAGTGTTCAAATATTTATAGGCCTCATTACTTTTAGATTGCTTCGATTCGGAAGATTTGACTGAGTTAACAGTTTTATTTTTTAAATATTTTTATATAAATGAAATAACAGACTTGTTTCGTGAAGAGCGATAGAACAGGTCTACGATTGAACTATCGCTAGTTCGCCAACTCTCGTACACACACAATTTTATTGTATCTTTTTTCTTTACATTTTGTTAATTGCCTTTGTGTTGTGTCCATGTCGAATAAATGTTTATTATTTTATTATTTTCTTCTAAGTCGTTATATTATCTCAGTCTCTAAACTTGTCAAAATGTAGGGAAATTAGACGTGTTTTTGACAGATTGAGACAGGCAGCGATGCGAATATGTACCTTAAAATATGAAAATTAGGTAAAACAATTTCAAAATTTAGACTTTAGAAAATTCAGTAGTTTATGTGAAGTGTAGACTTATCAGACAATTTAATGGCATTCAATAATAAATTTTAATACATTCCCTCGTATTCCTCTCAAGGAATGGAGCAGAGATGTAAATATTAGCTGACTCCTGTTAATGTAAACATTAAGTACGTGCTTCTGGTATTAGGGTGGCTCCTAATTTCCGACTTGCGGTGCTATCGCCGGTTATACGCACAGCCATGGAATATTTAACGAGCATCATTTTATATACATTAATAACCTTTATGAATAAAGATTTGTTTGTTTACATAGTCTCCTGCTTGTTATGGAAGGAAGTGAAAATTATGTTTTTTTTGACACCTCCGCTGTTCTTTTCTGATTAATTTCATTGCGAGACCAAACATAGTTTAATAAGGTTTCCGGGACTCGTCCAGCGCCATTACCTCGGCGTTTCTGTGTTTGTCGCCGCTGTTGATTCTGGCTCTCAGGAGCTGCAGTGGCTGAGAACAGCGTGGTGGGCTAGTCCAAAAAAAAAATATGGTACTCGCTGTAGGATTTTCACTTTGATGATAACTTAATATTGGTTTCTAGCTATATGTAGTTTTTACAACTGTTCATGAATAAATCGGAGTACTTAAATGCTACAAACAGTTTCTAAATAACGTGAAAAACCCCTACAAAGTTTTGTTTCTATTCATCCCTGCATTCCTGTTCACCCTGTTTGACGTTACCCCTCAAATATTTTCCTGAACTTTCCGCCCACAGGTGAAAATACGTTCAGCGACATCCCTTTCGTTCACAATCTGAACTCAAACTATTTCAATTGAAACATTCCTTCAGGAATAGAGAAAGTTTTAGTTGAACCATGCGGGAAAGGAATGGATGACGTTAATCACAGTTATAATTAAAATGTACCTGTGTTATATAAATGAGGTTAGGTATCTCATTAATCGTTCAGAATTATTATTGGGAAGTAGTGTTGGATTAATTTTGGGCATGACAGATATTAATTTTTATTTCAAAGAAATTATATGTTTACAATGAAATATCATAGCCTTTAATTCACTGTATTCTGGACTATTTATATTTACGTAATTCATCATGCAATTAATTGTATTAATCATGTACAATTTTCATACACAAATGTTCAATTAATAGATATTATTTATGTATTATTTAAGGAACAATTTCGAAAAAAAATCGGCCTCCCATACTTATTTTGATTAATTGATGATGACTTTGTAGGAGCTCGTGGCTAAAGTAATAATAGCCGCACGGGTCGACTCATCAGGTGAACCTACGCTTGCCTGGGTTGGTCCATGGATGGGTGACCATCTTTACATACCGAGACTCCTCCATGCCTCGGAAAGCACGTTAAGACGTTGGTCCCGGCTGTCAATCGTGGATCTTTGACATTTTTTACGGGTCGTCAGTAGCCCGAAAGTCTGACAACCAATCTTACCAAGGGGTATCGTATTACCCAGTAACTGGGTTGTGGAGGTCAGATAGGCAGTCGCTCTATGTAAAATTCAGCTGCATCCGGTTAGACTGGAAGCCGACCCCAAGATAGTTGGGAAAAGGCTGGGCAGGTTAATTTTTTTGATGATTACTTTGTACGGAAAGTTCAATTTTGTTTATTGGGATTTGACTATGACTTCTTTAAACAAAAAGTTCATTTCCATGAGCGTAAGCATTATTTAAATATGACCACCCATTACCGTGCGCGCGCGTGTTAGGCATGTTGAAATGCCTAATGTGGAAAATGCATTTCATATACATTTTCCACATTAGGCATTCCAACATGCCTGCGGACGGCGAGTAATGGGTAGCTCGCCGTCCGATAAGCACCAGGCCCGAGAGATGTCGGTGCGTAGTGTTCCATGCGCGCCTCAAAAGGATGTCAGCCACCACTGACGGGGCCCACCATGGCCGATGACTGCATGTCAAGGGGGCGCGGATAAATTCGTAACAGAGTTATCGCGCCCCTGGGCACTAAGGCAAAGAAGGAACAGGGGTGGGTTTTAGTCAATAAAACTTTGACACTCCCTCCTGCTCCACCAAGAGTGGGAGAAGTCATAGGATGATTTCTCAACCCCCAAAAAATAAAAGGCATTCCTACATCTTTTTAATTTTTGACTTGTAAGTTTCAGTGTAAATGCTTCAACATTAAAAGCTGAATAAAATCCGAAATAAAGCAGTTAATGCAATAAAATCACGCGATCTCCAAACAAAAAATGTATTGATGTGCAAGTACAAATGCATTGCTTTGTTTGCTCAAACACTGCGAAATAAACACATCTGTCTGTACAATTTAATTGTCCAGGTGTTTGGCAAAACAGATAGAGCAACACTAGTAACAACGACCTTTGATTTGACCCGATTGATTGCTCGAAGAATCGCCAGACTTAAGAGGTAGGGCAAATTGCTCGCAGAACAGATGGTCGATGGGTCCGTATAGTTCTGAAGTGGCGAGAAAACGCAGCGTTGGAAGGCTTTCCACAAGGTGGACCGATGACCTGGTGAGGGTCGCGGGTAGCTGATGGATGCGAGACGCATATGACCGTTCGTTGTGGTGTCACTTAGGGGAGCCCTGCCATGCTGACTGACTGGACTAAACAAAGACGCAACTAATCATTGCCTCTTTAATTATAAACAGTGATACGACTTCTCTAAAATGCGTCTCCGCCTAAAGGTATAATGACTTAACATCAGATGTGTTGAGGAAAATCCATCGCTAACATGCCAATAGAGGCGAAATACGTAGACGATGATTGCAACATCCATCATAAAGAGTATGCTGCTCTGCTGTATGAAATAATATGTGAACCCCTAGTTATTTTAGGGGTTGGTTATCATCACGTGAATTCTTCCGCTCTGGGTTGAGCCAGAGGGCATGTAAGACTCTTACTGACTAAAATCCACGCGTGTTGCTTCAGTTGCCCAGGGCTGCGGTAACTCTTTCGAACACTCCAGCGACCCACATGAGGAACCCTTTTTTTTTTGTTGGGGTAGGAAATCATCCAATGACTTCTCCCGCTCTGGGTGGAGCGGGAGGGCGTGTCAGACTCTTACTGACTAAAACCCACCCCTGTTCCTTCCCTGCCTGAGTGCCCAGGGGTGCGGTAACTCATTTTCAGAATTTATCCGCTACCCCTAGGCATGCAGGCACCGGCCACGATGGGCCCCGTCAGTGGTGGCTGACACTAATCTCTTTGAGGCGCGCGTGGAATACTACGCGGCCTCGACTCACGGGCCTTTTGCTGATCGGACGGCCAACTACCCACTGCTCGCCGTCCGCAGGCCCGGGTACATGAGGAACCCTGCGGTGCGAGCGGTGGCCTGATGCTGCGTAAGCGAGCGTGCGTGACCTGCCGCCGTCCATCGATGTCTATCACTCCACCGCGCACAGGGTGTTGAAAAGCTGATTTTGAAGTAGTTTGTGCTGTGTAATTGCTGCAAGGCGTTCCAATGCGAAGATTAACTAATAAATAAATACAATGAAAGTAGAATCAGAATTATAACTCTCACACTATTTCTCGTACTTCCATCTCAACTGACATAAAGCCCTTTCATACTCGTAGACTAATAATCTATATAGCAGTATTTCCCAAACTAGTGAATATTGAATAGGCCCAGAAAGCTATAATGAAAAAAAATATGAAACCAATATTTTTACCTATATCTTTATTACAATAAAATAGCAATGCTTGTAAAGTAATGCAATAGCAATGCTTTGTTAATTAAATTCATAGTAATCTCAAAGATTGTTAAAATAAATATATTGTAACTTAATTTTACTGCATTCATTATCGTTATGCCCCGTTTTCTTCATGACAGCCAAGAGGTTAGTCCCGTATTTGGTAGATTTTTTTAGGTGAGTCGTGATCCAGTTAACGTTGGGCACCACTGATCTATAATATCCCCATACTTCCATAATATCTATCAATGGCTCGCACCATTGGAAGCACAAAAAGGAGGGTACTTATGAATGATACGGAACCATGAATGGAATCAAAGGGATTCATTAATCACGAGTACATTTGGGCTATCTCGTGATAGAATTGGGAAATTAATTAGGAATGAATAAGAGAAATGATGGCGTATATAAATGAGATCGTATTGATAAGGTATAATTTGAAGGTTTGGAAGTCAATGAATCAGCAGGAGAGATGGATAATGGATTAATTTAGATCAAAGGTTATTGTTTGAGATAATTTGGTTCTCCCAATTCAAAAAATCTCTTGCTGGTAAGACGAGCAAACAATAACACGAATACGTCATCAATGTGTGTATTACTGGCGATTCAGGCATTGTATAAAACATTTTACCTATAGTTAAAAAAAAACGACCGCCTGTCATGATTTTCTATTATTTTACCTGTGAAGAAGTGTCAGTGGATCAGAAAGTATTATTACCATAGCTATCTCTACAACATGTCTGTTTGTTGGGACAACACAGCAATCTGGGGCAACATGTCGGCAAACCCCATGGGGTTTGTTGGCGGCAGTAACCACTTTCCATCAAGTGGAACATCGCAGCCCGCAGCCTAACTGCGTAACATGTTCCTAATGACAATAGACATTTTGACAGTTCGAAGACATATATTGCGTCGAGTCTAAACGAACATAATTGAGAGACAAAATTGATTGTTGGTACTGATCTGATTACAAGAGCGAAACCGCGAGATAAAATTAACTTCGTGAATATGGCTTGGCTGTCAACTTTGTAGCGACACTCCTCCAAAATGAAGACTGAAATTAGAACTCATGGCTGAACGCTGACCCCTAAAATACAGGTCCAGGCCTAGTTTGGGGGTTAGGATCAAATTTGTGGCAATACATTCGTTTGGGATTTATTTTTTATTAACTTGTGTTTTTTGCAGTCGAGGTTTTGAAAATATATTATTTATATTATATTTTTGGAATCGCCTCCTCTATGCCTTCAGTTTGATACCCCACATGATGATGTCACAAAAATGCTACCCAAACTACTGGTAGCAACCATTATGCTATTTTTTTCAAAATTCAAATACCTAGCCTATTTTTTTTTTGTAACTTTGGCAGTCAAACCCAAATTAATGATACCTTATTTATTGTTATCTATCATATGCATGGTTGCTACCAATAGCCGTTTAGACTACAGGGTGGGTCAAACAAATAGACATACAAACCCATCCTTTTAGGACGGCCGAGTAAAAAACAGAACATACAATTTCCATAGTTTTTTTTTTACTTTGTTTTGTTTTGACAAGTTAATTCAATTATTACAAGCGGTAAAAGTTATTCATTAAAATTGAAATTAATTATAAGTTCTATGAAAAATAATGCTTGCAAGTTAAAGTTTACGCTGTCTCTGTACATATTTAAAGAAAACCAATTATTTTTTTCAGGTTATGATATAAAATTTTTCCTCACAAATGAGGGAGTTATTTAGCGGCTAGTAATTAAGCGATCGGTTGTTAAAGTAAGTTTCGCTATCAATGTCGAGACTGCAGGCTCTGGCAAAGAGTTCTATATAGTTTTTGCCCGCTTTCTGAACGTCGTCGCTTGAAAAATGAGATTTCATTCAGAACTACTTTATAAGTTTCATAACAAGCACTTTTTCAGTAGCTGACAACCTATCTCTTTCACCTTCTGTGGCCCCTTTCATGTGAAAATGGGTTTTCTTTAGAAATTAAGTGGAGAATAACTTTGGAAAGGGATTATGTGAAGGGGATGGGTCTGTAGTTTTTACTGAGTGTATAATAATGGAATTCTTAGTAGTATGATTGCAAAGGGGTAGCACAGAACCCAGAGTAGTGGAACGAATGAAGTGAGGACTTTGCCCAGCAGTGGGACAGTATAGGCTAGATATAATAATATTATTAAAATTGCTTAGTACGACAATTATTGCAAAATTTGCATAGAAATACAATATGCATCTTTATAGCAACTACTTTTAATGACACTGCTTTTTGGCCATTATAATCAGTTTTGTGGAAATTGGTAAGACCAAAGAAACGATAGATGAACTATATATGTGAAACTAACCAGAAGTGATATGGGCCTTGATAGAAGCAGTTTGCACCTGGTGGCGCGGACCATCATCGGACACTTCTCAATAAATAAACACTTCCACACACCAGGCCCACACCCTGAGGACACGGCGGAGCATACGGTAGAGTTGTGCACCGCTTGGGCGGAGCACCGCCGTGTCCTCGTGGAGGCGATCGGCAGAATCTAGTCGTTTCTGGCACTCGCCGGCCGCTGCCGTTGCCTCTTGCCGTGCTCGTGCGTGTCACAGTGTTAACTTAACCTAACCCAACCATTTTACTTAAAACACACACTACAAAAAGCCACTAGCCACTAAAAACTATATGTATTTGCTAAATAGAAAGACTAAACCACCACATCTAGTGGAAAATTTACTGAGTTCGCAACACTGATAATGTGACAACACTTGTAAAATGGCGTCATTTCACGTTTGGTATCACTTATCGGCAATAGTCCGTAAATTATTCTAAGTGCTAATTTAAATAGCACTTATTTAGATCAGTGAAATATATTAATATGTAATATAATGAAATATGCCTAAAAACTATCTAAATCACTAAATATACATATTTATTTCATCATTATTATGGAGTAAAACATTTTAGTGCGTTGAACTTACTCTAGTATATCTATAGTAGTCTGTGCTTACGTAAAACGAAACGTTCAATGACGAGCAAAACGTCAAAAGTGTCATAATATTGTCAAATTTCTACCATTTTGTTTTTTTTTTATTTATTGTAAACCATTTATTTCCGTGCAAAATAACTTATACATGGAAGCTTCTAATATTAAGATCTTTCTGTGAAAAAAACATGGACTCGAAACTCCCCGTCAGATTAAGTAAAGCTTAGCCGAAACTGGCATGTCCTAGAACCAAAAATTCGCAGATACGTGACATCCACCAACCGGCACTGGGCCCGCGTGGTGGATTACGGTCCATTTGATACGCTACAAACATAATTAAATTATTCATAGTTTGACAACCACCCCGCTGTCACTGTCAAGCTGACAAATTGCTCTAACGCTGATAGTGATGGGAATTTTATTTTACTCTGTTCCGGTAATATTGATTTGATGAATCGGACCTGACGACAACATCCGCTTTCCCCGAAAAATAATCCGTTAACAGGTTTTGACGTGAATACTTCGTGAGTTGTGTCCATGATTAGACGCAATACAATCAAACAACACTGTAAGTAAGAATCATGCTATCCTATTGTTTTTTTTTTTCCGTTTGTTAATAGCACAAAAAGTGAAAATGTTATAGATGACAAGTTAATAATACGATTCTAATGGCATTATGTTAATTAAATTACATGAGTATCCATTTATTCTAATTAAAAAAAAAATTTAAAAAAATACAACCGGCTTTCAAAAACAAATGCAAATTAACCTTTTGAAAGTCGGTGTCAAATAACGAGGAAACTGGAAATATCAACTTCCGAAATTAAAGTTATTTTGCATGTTAAGTGTATGTTTTGGAAGTCGGTTGTATTGTTTTGTTTTGTGAAAAAGTTTTTTATTTGTCGGCGCGACACATGACATTTGACGTTTGCTGTCGACGACGTCGGAACAGAGTGGCAGCATGACATATGTCAGCTGTCTGTCAGCTGCCATTCTTGCGGAACGTCACACCGGTGGGAGCGAGGCGGCCATCTTGTTCACTTCGGAATCGAGAACCACTAACGCACCACGCGCTCGACGAATCGCTTACTTCCGACGCCATCTTTAACAGTTTCTAAGTTGATTTAATTTAGTATCGTTATCTATGCCTAATTAAAGAGTGTTAGCGTTATATTTTGTTAATCTGTGAAGTTAAGGAGAAATAAATCATTGGAGAATCAATTTGTGACTTTGTTCGAGTTTCTGACCCACGTGAAACATGGAAGATTCTGATATAGGCCATCCTGAGTCTATATCAGAAGTGGGATCCCACGGGCCACAAACAGGGAACACGCAGCCTGCAGAAAACATCCCTGCAACGAGAATATTGTCGAATATGGAGGAAATGTTTACCCGGATTTTTGCGATGTCGCAAGCATCAACTCCTGTGAGTACCAACACGATAAAACTAATTGACTTTGATCCTGATGATTCCGAATCTGACATCGAGAGCTGGTGCAACGTCACAGAAGTAATAGTGCAGGAGAAAAATCTTGTAGGTGTTGATCTGTTGATGGCACTTACTAAGGCGCTCAAAGGTCGCGCAGCGACCCACTTGACCAGAATGAACCTCAAGGAATTAACATGGGCTGCACTTAAAGAAACTTTGCTAGCTAGATTTGCTAAACCCAAACTAATGCAAGATCATTTTGATGACATTTCACGATTTCAAATTAACGTCAAAGAAACCGCATCAGAGTCTGCAATACGATTGTGGAACTTGATCGAACGTATACCAAAAACTGACCTTCCTGAGGAAGTTATCACTGGGTTCGTGATATCGGTGCTATGTCAAAAGGATAATTTGATACGTAGAGAGTTGATAGCACATGTGATAACTACTCGTGCTCAGTTGTTTCGGATCCTCAATGGCATATCACTAAAGCGACGGTTGGACGTCAGTGATGGAAATCAAGACGCCGATTCTAAGCGACCTCGAATGACAGACTCTAGATTCCCTGGAAAGTGTCATTGGTGTGGCGTGCCAGGACATCGACAGTTTGAATGCAAGAAGCGAAAGGATGACTCCAAATCATTGAAGTCTTATGAAGCATCCAGTTCTACAAATAATCAAGACAAGCCGTCTATAACCTGCTACACGTGTGGCAAACCTGGTCACGCGTCTACGACTTGTCCAGAAAAGAAGAATGGAGGAAAGTCTGAAAGGAAGGAAGTCACCCTTTGCGACCACCAACTTTCCAGATCTACGTTAGAGACATCAGCTGGTGAGAGATTTCCATTTTTATTTGATAGCGAATTTCACCAAATTTTAATTCACCCCGATTCAATTGAGATGACTGCATTCGTCACTCCGGAGGGCCAATATGAGTACCTCGCGATGCCTTTCGGTTTACGCAACGCACCATCCGTGTACCAGCGTTGTATCACAAAAGCACTACAACACCTTAATGACAGGCCTCTCATCTATATGGACGATGTACTTTGTTATTCTTCCAATATTTCGCAGGGTTTGGACCGCCTAGATGAGGCCTTACAAGCCTTAACTGTGGCAGGTTTTTCATTTAACCTTCGGAAGTGCAAATTCATGAAACAAAAAGTAGACTATCTAGGTTATTCCTTACAGTCTGGGGAAATTAGACCCAATTCCCGCAAAATTCAAGCATTAGTCGAAGCACCATCACCACATACAGCTACGCAGGTTCGCCAGTTTCTCGGACTCGAGTCATATTTTAGGAAATTTATACCTGGGTTTACAAATGTTGTTGGACCGTTATATCCGTTAACTAAACTAAAAGGCCCCATTAATTGGACCGACAAACATGAAGATATCCGTAGAAATCTGGTTAAAATACTAACTTCAGAACCAGTTTTAACGATTTTTAATCCTGAATTGCCGGTCGAGTTGCACACAGACGCGAGTGCCGAAGGTGATGGTGCGATCCTTATACAAAGAGCGAATAATTTACCCCATGTTGTGGAATACTTCAGCCGGCGTACATCTGAGGTAGAATCTCGCTACCACTCGTACGAATTAGAGACCTTGGCTGTCGTACGAGCGGTAGAACATTTTCGGCATTATTTGTACGGCCGACATTTTGTAGTTTACACTGATTGCAATTCGCTCAAAGCATCAAAATCTAAGATTGATCTGACGCCTCGCGTGCATCGTTGGTGGTCTTTCCTACAAGCCTACGACTTTGAGATAGTATATCGTGAGGGCCGTATTATGGAACATGCAGACTTCTTTTCCCGTAACCTTCAGTCAGATGCTGGCGCGTCTTCGTCCCAAACTCCTACTAATAAAAGTGTCCAGTTTGTTGAGTCACATCAAGAATGGCTCTCAGTTGAACAAAAACGCGATAGCGAAATCCAAGACTTGATTAGTAAGCATAACAACGGTGACTTCCCGGAAACAGTAGCACATACTTACGATGTTAGGGATGGTATCCTGTATAGAAAGGTTGGGCGCAACAAAACAATTTCTTGGTTACCGGTCGTTCCACGCTCTCTGATTTGGAATCTTATCAACCACGTCCATAACGAAATTCAACACCTTGGTAGTGATAAGACACTAGTTAAACTCTACGAACAATACTGGTTCCCGCATATGTCCAAGTGCGTTCGTAAGTTTATTGACTCCTGCATAGTTTGCAAAGCATCGAAGGGACCATCAGGCGCTCAACCCATTCAGTTACATTCGATCCCAAAACTATCTGTGCCATGGCACACAATCCACATAGACTATACCGGGAAGCTTAGTGGTAAGAGCGACCGGAAAGAGTATTGTTCAGTCATAATAGACGCGTTTACTAAGTATGTCCTGCTAGAACACACAATATCACTAGATGCAAGTAGCGCGGTGCGAGCTCTCGAAAAGGCTGTTTGTCTTTTTGGGGCTCCTGCACGCGTAATTGCTGATCAGGGCCGATGCTATGTGAGTAGTGAATTTAGAAACTTTTGCAAAAATTATAAAATTGATCTGCATTTCATTGCAACCGGCTCCAGCAGGGCTAACAAGTTGAGCGAGTTATGCGAACACTAAAAGGCTTGCTCACAACAGTCGAAAACGACCCCAATAAGACATGGCGCGATGAGTTAGGCAATATACAACTAGCGCTCAACAGTACAAAATCGGCTGTTACTAAGTACTCACCTACGGAACTGATGTTCGGGATACGTGCAGAATCATTAGGTATGTCCCAGATATCTTCACATTCTGATGAGCGAAATAACCGTTTAGATTTAGAGTCCATTCGAGAAAGTGCATCGGAAAATATTAAAAAGGCAGCCGCGGCGGATACTCTAAGGTTTAACCGGGGCCGCGCTACCATTAAACCATTTGCTCAGGGCGATTATGTTTTTATCAAGAACAGTGAACGAAATCAAACTAAACTAGATAGAAAGTTTAGGGGACCGTTCGTTATTACCTCCGTGTTAGAAAATGATCGGTACGAGCTAAAAAGTGTAAGTGGTTCACACCGCACTTATAAATACGCACACGAGAGTTTGCGCGCAGTGCCTCAGGGACACGCTGGGTTGCTTGAAGTCACTACCTGTTTGTTGAACGATGAGGAGGCCGAGACGGCGCCGGAAGAGATACACGAGAGTACTAGTAGAGAAAGTACACACTCATTACATAACGATGACACCTTGACTCTCGAATCCAACACCAATACAGCTGGCTCAGATACTTTAACTGCGGGTTCTGATACTCTAAGTATACTCTCGGATGACGAAACGTTCCAACTACACGAAGTAGAAGTCGAAATCCATAACAATTAGGTATGTACGAGCCTTGTGTAATTTTTTTTTGTGTATCATGTGCGCTGGTGGACGGAATGGTGCCGTCCGGTCCATGCCATACTGGCTGGTCGAAGGGACGCACTCTTCCTGTCTAATCCATTTTCATTGGTTGGTCGAAAGGACAGTGTCGTCCGGTCCATCCGCGATGGTCGCAAGGACACACCCGTCCGGTCCAAAATTTGTGTTTGAGTGATTGGTCGAAAGGACAGTGTCGTCCGGTCCATCCGCGATGGTCGTAAGGACACACCCGTCCGGTCCAAAACTTGTATTTGAGTGAATGGTCGATAGGACAGTGCCGTCCGGTCCATGCCATTGGGGCTGGTCGAAGGGACACACTTGTCTAGACCCTGTCTGTGATCTGGTCGATAGGACAGTGCCGTCCGGTCCAAGCCATTGAGGCTGGTCGAAGGGACACACTTGTCTAAACTCTGTCTGTGATCTGGTCGAAGGGACAGTGCCGTCCGGTCCATGCCATTGGGGCTGGTCGAAGGGACACACTTGTCTAGACCCTGTCTGAACCGGTCGAAGGGACAGTGTCGTCCGGTCCATGCATTGAAGCTGGTCGACAGGACACACTCGTCCGGTCCGGGTTGTGTTGTCCAGCTTGTGAGATGTCATCCGGTCCATTATTCATAATGGTCGAAGGGATACATGGTTTCATAATGTTGCTTCTGAAATTTGTTAGAATTAGTGCTGTGTTGCTTGTCAGGCTGGACGAGCAGCTAACCATGAAATAATAAAATTGCCTGTTTTAGGACAACGTTAGCTCTACGCCCGAGGACGGTCGAATGTCAGTCCGGCCGTGTCGGCGCGACACATGACATTTGACGTTTGCTGTCGACGACGTCGGAACAGAGTGGCAGCATGACATATGTCAGCTGTCTGTCAGCTGCCATTCTTGCGGAACGTCACACCGGTGGGAGCGGGGCGGCCATCTTGTTCACTTCGGAATCGAGAACCACTAACGCACCACGCGCTCGACGAATCGCTTACTTCCGACGCCATCTTTAACAGTTTCTAAGTTGATTTAATTTAGTATCGTTATCTATGCCTAATTAAAGAGTGTTAGCGTTATATTTTGTTAATCTGTGAAGTTAAGGAGAAATAAATCATTGGAGAATCAATTTGTGACTTTGTTCGAGTTTCTGACCCACGTGAAACATGGAAGATTCTGATATAGGCCATCCTGAGTCTATATATTTTTCACTTTTTATCTGTTGTACCCCATAACTAAAACTAAATAGTAAACTTATGCCCGAATTGATAGCCCCAAACATGGAATTTGAACATAATTGTATCAGGATGAACTGTACAAATTTGTGTACCCCTTCAGAGCGTATCAGCGTGATGTTATGTTATAAGGTGGTGTAAACAATAAACATACATGCAATTGTAGCAATTCCGGAAGGTTTGCTATCATTTATGGAAGAGTTCCATTGTGTATCTCCGAAGTCCTTCATCAGATCTTCACCAAATTTAAACAGGACATGGAAAGTCAACCCTTTTAAACAAAAAAAGAATTTTTCAAATCGGTTTGGGCATCATCGAGTAAATGGCGAACATACATAAAAAAAAAAGATTCCGACGAATTGAGAACCTCCTTCGAAGTCGGATAAAATTTAATTGACACATCTTTATGTAGACGAGATGGAGCAAGAAGCACGTTAGTGGTCTATCTGATGACCTATAGAGGTATACGGAACAGAGTGAAAAGTTCCGTAAGCCTCCATTGGAAAGGAAGGATCCACCGACCAAACCGGTGTTGTATCTGGTGGGCAACTGCGACCTCTCGTGCCTGGCCCTAGTCCAGGCCATGGTACGGAGCGAGAGGGAATGGAAAGCAGTCGCCTCCTTCTGCGAAGCAGTAATGCTAGGGAAAGGAGAAGGCGGAACGGATGAGGGAGACTTAACAGAGTCACCCTCACGCCCCCAGCAGCAGCCACCGCAGGAGATGCCCCGGGCGTCGGGGGTCGCGAGATGATCTCCGGCTACCGTAGGCGCGGGCCTACGGACGGCAAGTAGTGGGTAGCTCGCCATCCGATCAGGACCAGACTCGAGAGTCGACGGCGGATAGTGGTCACGCGTACATCAAAGAGGTGTCAGCAATACCTGACGGGGCCCGTCATGGACGATGCCCGCCTAGAGATCGTGGATAAATTCTAAACAGAGTTACCGCGCCCCTGGGCACTCAGGCAACTGAAGAAACAGGGGTGGGTTTTAGTCAGTAAAAGTCTGACACACCCTCCTGCTCCACCCAGATCGGGAGAAGTCATTGGATGAAATCCCAACCCCACAAAAAAAGGGATGATTATGTAGATACGACACGCACTTAATCTACGTTTTATTTTAAGCACCTGCTGACATCAACTTATTTTCTCAAAACCAGAACTCTTGGCAGTTATGTAAGCTGCATTTACCTGATACCATCAAAATCCTAGATTAGCGGAATAATAGACAGCTACCTATTACAAGCGTCTCTCTCAATCTCTTTTATAAATAAAAAAAAGAAGAAGAATTTTTAGTCTTTATCTCGCCTGTCATTTGTTGATCTTTATCAATCGTTAACGGTATTCAGAAGCCAGAGAGTTTGAAAAATAGTCTTGCTAGTATCTACTGGGTGACACAATATCCCTTAGCAGTTTTTTTTTGGGTTTGTTTGTGGAGATCTGACAAGCAGGCGAGCCATGTTCTGACACAGGTCCTCACCGGACACGGTTGTTTCGGGAGGTTCCTGCATCAAATCAGGCGGGAGGAATTAGTTTTATTTTTATATTATTTATTTTACTCTTTTTAACATTGTTTCATTTTGATTTTTTATGCCATTTGAATAACATGAAGGCTAATTTATTGTGTTTTTGTGTACCTAATTATATCTGACATTGCTATATTTTAGTAATTTAATCGATTTGTATAACACATATTTGTACGCCTCGTTATGCAAAACATGTTTGTAAGCGCTAAATAATAAGCGAACATCCTGCATGCCTATTGCATGTAAACACATGTTTTGACAAATAAATCATCTTTTTCTTTATCTTTGCTGAGGTCAGTCGCTCCATGTAGAATACTGGTATTCAGCTGCGTTTGGCTAGAGATTTCAACCCCAAAAAAGTTCGCAAAATGCTTTGCAAATAGATTTAATATAGGGAATACGCTTCCACCCACTCTTGGCACATGACATATATATTCAAAGTCATGTCAATAGAAATTTTTGGTTTACTATTTTTTTTTTTATAGCCAATATTATAAGTTGTGGAATAAAAACTGGTCATAGCGTCCACAATGTTTAGAAATTTTATTAATTTATAAAATATTTTGGCATGGTACATCCTAGTGCCAAATGCTTTACAACGTGGCAATGCCGCCAGTCTTTTGGGCACGCCTCTATTCGACAGCGATGCGGAGCAGTTTTTTAACGCCATATTTTAAGTTTTATTTCATCATCATTCTCCTGCCCTTATCCCAATTTATTTGGGGTCGGCGCAACGTGTCTTTTTCTTCCATACTCCTCTATTAGTCGTCATCTCTGTAGTCTTCTTCATCTCTGTAGTTTAAGTTTTATTTATTGGATATTATTATTATGAATTGAATAAATAAAATGGCAAATTAGATCCTAAACACTTATATTAGTTTAATAAAAATAACTTAAATGATATATACACAAACTGATAATAATACCTAACATGTACAAGTGCGTATGAAAACAACTCATTGCGCATCAAAAAATACATCCACATTGCTATCAATGGAAAAAGTGCCCAGAACGCCAACAGCATTGCCACGTTAAATAGCAATGCTAATTTGTTGGCCAAAGAAAAGCCCAGCCCTCTGGTCACGTGAAGTGAAGAGCCGACTAACAGCTTGCTGATATGCCGAAAAACTCGATGAGCACTCGAACCCCATGGCCCTAGCGTTACAACCCCAAACGGCTCAAAACATGAATGACTTATTTTCAATTGAAGTCACAAAATGATGAACCGAGAAAAGTATGACACTGTTCTGAATTCATCATTTTGTCTCCACAAAGATCACGACAAAACGTTCTATTTTCCATAATAAACAATTCAGAGACAGACAGGTGAGACGTAGTAATACGTTTTGTCACAAATATCAAGTACCTTTTGTTACAAAATGCCTGGCACCTGGAATGTGCATACCAACGTGAACTTTTGTTTCATACGTAATTTTCCCTTTCATTTTGACACGCTTTTATCACATGTCACTATATAATCACTATACTATGTAAAAAAATCGTAGAATTTAGTTTGACCCACTTCCCGGTTTTCGATTGAGCTTATATTTTGCATACCATGCAATATTTAGTTTGGATAACAATGCATGGTGAAATTAGCTAAGTGACGTCATTTTAAATCGGATGGCTGCGATCTTCAGTGTTTGTGCGGCGTTTCTCCGCAGACCATTGCCGACCTCTCATCTTGCTCCGCATGCCATGTCACCTTTATAAGTGAGGACCTTATGGCTGCATCAGCGAATGCAATTGCCGTTGCTGAATACTGGACCAAACTATTTTGATATTAAATTTGCCATCGACACGCTAAGTAGAAGAAGAAATCCAATATGTGGACTGCCAAAGATGGCGGACCAGTTATTTTTTATGCTTAAGTAATATCTTGTTAGTTTTTATAAATTAAACGCATATGAGCATTTGTATTTTGCTGTTAATGTCCAGGTATAACAATAATAATATGTATAATATATTACAAAAATCAAAATAAAACAAACTGAAACAACAAAATACTTACAAATAAAGAAATTGGAATGTGATGATATTTATTATTTTTTTCTCTTTATGCTGTTTCCGAAAAGAAATACTTTTAAAATCATTTCAGTCAAGCGCCCGTATTGGAATTTTATAATTATATCCGAATTCCTGGAACATTAATTACTGCACTGGCTACTGGAAATACTTGAAAACGATGTTAATTTTTTTAACATTTACACAAATTAATATAAAAATAAATACCGTAGCAGAACTGCAAAATTCTCGTTAATTTGTCCTTGAAATATTCCACAACTCATCGGGTATTTAGTCTGAACGGCCCAAAACGAATGGCCTAAAAGTAATAAAAATTCGTCTACGTTCAAAAGGACCGGTGATAAAAATTTTACATTTGGGTCCAAAAGTTGAAATTAATAAATTTTTTTTTCTTAGATCTGTATTACCTTCTATAAAAATACAATTAAGCAGGTACTTATTTTTAATTTGGAAAAAAGTAAAAACATAAATAATAAACTTTTAAACAATAAGAAATATTACAAAACCTACAATGATTTCAAATAAGTAAATGTTTAAATAGTTAAAACTATACGACTAAAAAGTAATAATAATTTATTGCGAATATCAATGAGACTCATAAAATATTAGTAATAATAAGTAAGTTTAAATAACTATGTTAGTGACACAATAATAACAACAACATTTACACACACTTATATGCGACCGTCTCTTTAAATTAATTTTGAATTTGTTTATCACCGGTCCTTTGGAACGTAGACGGTTTCTGGTTACGGTCGAATGGCCCGAGGTCCATTCACTTTGGGCCGTTCATACTAAATACCCAACTCATAATAATTGCCATTAGGAATTTCGTTAATATTTACACAATTCGTACAGTTAACATGTCTTTAAATCCGCATAAATATTCATGGCATCTGTGTGCCATAGTCCGCTACCCGACTTAGAGTTTCTTGTTTTTATTGCCGACAGGGTACGTTCTCACGAATATTATCACTTATACGTGATATAATCTCATAAACATTACGTATTTTTACATTTTGTTCCGCTACAGTATTTTTGGAGTTCCATTTGTCCTTGAGTTTCACATGTTTTTGCTATTTTTTTTCCGTAATGTGAGTCGTGCCTAAATGTAATTTAATTTAATTTTTTCGTAATGTAAGTTCAATGAAATTCGGACAAGAAATTTTACCTTCAAGCGTTTTTATTTCAAATTTTTGGGACCGAAATATGTGATAATTAATGGCGATACTATTTCAATAATTTAAATCAATCATCAATGTTGATCAATCTTGATCAATTTATTTTTAATGTTTTTACCATCTTGATCAATTTATTTTTAATGTTTTTACCTATTTACAGTTTTACTTGATAATCATTTTGAAAACTTTCAGCCTTGAATTTAGTCTTAGTCTTGGCAGTTTGGAACTCTTAGTAATTTGCCTTAGTTTTCCAGTCACTTTCGTAAGTGGTTATACAATCGTTAATTCTTTCATTTCAGCCGAAAGACGTCCGCTACCGTACATTCCCGCTACCCTAACCAGGTCATCAGTCCACCTTGTTCGAGGCCTACGCTGTCGCCACTCCAGAACTTTTCTTTAAATAATGAGTTACAATAACAAGCAAAGGGTAATAAAACACAAATATCCATTCTAAAACACATTTCTAACATTTCTTCAACTAAAAACGGAGCATCAATAACCAAGTTAACTCAAACTAAATCGCCATAAAGGCACAATCCCACGAGTAACTAATCGCCAATCGCTTAAACTCACTCAGTTAATACGAAGGCAAGCCAATCAAGCCAATAACACAACGGTACGGTTTGTTTTCGTCTGGCAACTGTGTGTGTTTTGTTCTCCTTTATTTTTTAATTACCGTGGCTATTAAAATATTTGCTTGCAAATAAATAAAGTTATAGGAAAAATGGCGCATTATAGACCCCTCTTTTTTAACAACTTTATAAGTACATAGGTATCCACCTATGTACTTCTGTGGAACGGTAGTCTATATTTGCTAATTTGCATTGTTTTTTCGGATATTTATTTATTTATTAAAGTCTCCCTAACAACTATCATTACACGTGTTTACCTAATGCGATAGCGCGGTCTTAAAATTAACTTATTTACAATATGAAACTATGAAAAACGTAAAAAAAACTGGTAGTGCTTATAATAACATCCAATAATAATAACTTCTATACTATATATAAATTGTTATATCTTTTACTTAATGAATGGATTAATTGTTACACCCTATTAACTCTTGAGATTTGTTATGGTTTACCCTACAATATAATAAATCTATCTTTATACATAGTATAAATCAAAATCCCTTTTCGCGTTTGGCTGTTTTTCCGCTAACTGAGGAGTTAGCGGAAACACAGATAGATTCGTTGCGTGCTTTAGGAGGCTAAACCACGCAATGAATTTTTATGCGGTCTTCACTAATATAAATACTGATAAACGATAAAGGTTTGTGTGTTTAATTTGTACCCATGGTGGGGCAGTTCACTATAAATGAGGTTCTGTCTACAAAATACCAAAATTATTACTATTTTATAGTATATTGTTTTACTATAAGTATGTATCTATTCCAACGGCTGTTTTTGTGTCGATTACCTTATGTTTGTGTTTTGCTTAATTCTTACGAATAATCAATAAAAGGAGGGCTATGATCAGAGTTTCCTTGCGTGACCAAATCAGAAATAAAAATATCCGTAGAAAAATCAAGGTTGCCAACACAACACGAAGAATCGCCAAACTTAAATGGCATTAGGCAGGGCATAAGGTCGAGAAGTTCTGGGGTGGTGGCCGTGTATCAAAAGACGCAGCGTTGCAAGGTCGTCCACTGGTTGGATCGATGACCTGGTGAGGGTCGTGGGAATACGATGGATGCGAGACGTATAGGAGCAATCGTTGTGGTGACAGTTGGGGTAGGCCTGTGCCCAGTAGTGGACGTTTTTGGGCTCAAATGATAAAAACCCCAATAATCGTGATCACTAATAAACATGAATGAACACACAAACTTTTACACACATCTAACATAGCTACATCACTTTACTAAAACACTGAACGATGCACTCAAACCTGCACACAAAATCCGGAATACCGGACTGCAATCGTCCAAAGCCCCAATTAAGCGAGTCCCAATCACGGCGTTAGCACATTTCCAGTTCGCTTTCAATCGATGCGATCGCTACATTAGTCAAGCGATACGATTTTCGTGGCTGTGCGGCGATTTTGAGCTCGTCTGTTACGGCATTAATGGTGCTATTTTTGTACTACGTTTAATAAATGATAAAATATGTAGACTGTTTTCAATAACGAAATGATTATAGTGATTATTTTTCATGTGTAGAAATTATCGTTAGCCTAATTTAACTAAATAAAAGTAACTAAAGCGTTAAACATGCACAATGATACATGAACACAGACCGTACAGACACAGTATGGCGCTACACGTCACTATCATCTCTGTGACGCAAACCAATAAGTTTTACTCTTACCAAAAATCACTCAGTGATTAAAGAAGTTTTCACCTCAAAAAAAGAAAACGCGGGATATTACATTTCCAGATTGGTAGGAATCATTTCAATCGCTTCATTGGTCATGTGATACGATTATTGACGCTGTGCGGCGATCTTGTACTCGTCCATTAAGGCACTAATAGTTCATTGTTTTGTAAGTACTCATTTTTATTGCAAAGATCATTGTTGTCTACGTTTTTAATATTGCTATACGTATCAATGAATAGATTTTGTTGTAATTTTCCTTGTGTTCTAAACAAGTGACCCGCACAGCTTCGCACTGGAACAAATTATACATCTAAACCTTCGTCATGAATCACACTTTCTCTTGGTAAAAACCGTATGAAAAAATTGTTCAGCAGTTTTTGAGTTTATAAGAGACAGACAGACGCGGCGGTGGACTTTGTTTCATAATATGTAGCGACACAGTGATGATGGTATCGATAGATTATTTCACTTTATTTTGCGATATGTTTTTTTAAGTTACTTTATTAAAAAAAACATGCTGCTGGTCACTTCTAAAGCAAATTTGGGTAAGATTTTCAGAGATGGATGATTATGTGGCTTTAGTTATATAAAGTAATTAATTCAAGCTCGAGTACTGTTCAAATATTAATGTTCTTAATTAATTGTGTCTGTATAAAATGCCAAAGTAATAACATCTTACTGAAAGAATTAGCCTAATGAGAATTCTGATAAAATACTTTGTAAGAATATCACTGAAGACATTTTGTAATAATAAACTTCCCGACAGACTTCCGATCATGGTGGCCAATCTAAACGGAGACTGGCCAAGTACGCAGGTAATATTATAGTGCACAAGCGTATGCTCAAACAAAGGTGCACACTTTTTAACACTCTTTTTTATTTTCTTTACTCTCATAGTCCGATAGTCAGCAATCAAACACGACCGAGGAGATACCAGGAACAAGACCAACTGCTCACATGCTCTCCGAGGCACGGGGGTGTCACACCAGCAACTTAACTCCGGGCTGCTACAGAGTAATTCCTAATGGAAAAACCTCACCTTCCGCCTGACGCAGGTCCTTACCGGACACGGTTGTCTCGGGAGGTTCCTGCATCAGATCAGGCGGGAGAAACGCCCGGGTATTACCAGTGCGCGGATCGCACAGAGAACACGGTAGAGCATACGGTGGAGGTCTGCCCCGCTTGGGCGGAGCACCTCCGTGTCCTCGTGGGTGCGATAGCGACCGCTCGCACCCGGCCCTGGTTCAGGCCATGGTACGGAGTGAGAGGGAATGGGAAGCAGTCTCCGTCTTCTGCGAAGCAGTAATGCTCGCGAAGGCGTAGGCGGGACGCGTGAGGGAAGCTAAACGGAGTGGCCCTCACGGCCCCGGCCGCTACCACCGCAGGAGAGGTACTGGGCGTAAGACGTCGCGTGACGATCTCCGGCCACCGTAGACCCGGGCCTGCGGACAGCGAGCAGTGGGTAGCTCGCTGTCCGATCCGATGTCCTGCTCTACCGAGAGCGGGAGAAGTCATTGGATGATTTCGCACCCCACAAAAAAAAATATGATAAAACCTAACCGCAATTTGCTCTGACCCGGGAATCGAAACCAGAACCTCAACGCTCAGCAGTTGCCTGATTACAAAAATGAGACATTACAATAACGTTTTTAGTATTTTCCGTTATCAGCTGATAATCGTGGAAAATATTGACGTGAAGTCATTTTTAGGACAAATCCGCCAAAAAGCTTGCGAATTTCTACCATTTGAATTCGCTATTGTGCGAATATTCCTACCATTTTAGTAGTAAGCAAAACAACGGACAGCACGAACCATTTTTTTATAGTTCTGTTATAAATATTACAAAAGTATCAACGATAATAAAGCAAACGACTGATGCAAATCCAATCCCAGTTTAACTTAAGGTACCTCGAGACGAAGAACAATGTTCTCACCATACATCACTACTGAAGTACGCTAGAAACCAGGACGTTTCATTAGTATAGAACTGACAGACAAAGATAGATAACTCAGACCGAGTCTAACCCGCCGGCTGCCGGGTGACACAGATTTAACGAAATTAAACCGCGGATCTTAAGACCGGTTTTAATTAATACCTAAAAATAGACTTCAATTCAAACAGAGAACTCTAATCTCGAAGAGCGAAGCAATGAAGTGTGTAAGCCCACATAAAAGTTTTCAAGATCTGCTCAATCGATTTCTTTCTTCTCGATTCGAAATTTATTTTTTCGAGATTTATGAACGAGTTTTACAGGAAAGTATTAAAGAGATTTATTACGTTGGTCTGTCGACGAACTTGCTTAATTAACAATCCTTATGAAACATTTTATATTCATTTTGTAAATTAATTTATTTTACAATGTAATAAGTGTAAGTTTGGAAGATGGATGGATGCGGCACGTGCTACGTTTTTTATTATTTATTTTGGCTTCACACTGTTTGTGCATTTAGCCAAGTCAAGTCTAGATTGTATTTAGTTTTTTGATACTGAATACAGTCACTTTATTTTCCATTATAGCCTATACCATTTTATCTGATCTGACAGCAAGCACAATGGGCGTGAGTTTAGGGCACATTCGATTTGAGTTAGTTCTGTCAACAGTTCTTCGTAGCACAGTAATTGTTGCCCAATACAACGGTATAAATGGGTTTTTATGCATTTAATATGGCTTTCCTAAACTCCTCCCCAGTGGAGGGTGCGAGCGGGAATATACCGCCAGGTAATGCTGCGATTGTTGGATTCCCTTTGGAACGCGGTAGAAGTATCTTTTGAAGCAAGAAAAGTGTACAATTCATCTAATTGACGCTTTTCTCCAATGAAGTTTGTTTTATTATCGGAATAAAGATATGATATAGGCCAGAGTAGGCCCTGCCAGCACGACGGGTCCTCGATAATTTGTGAGGGTAACAAATCTCTGGATATACAATCGCTGGGATTTTCAATCCCATTTATATGAAAGAAACGGTCAGGCGAAACATTTGTCTGTATCACAGTCACACGGTTGTAAACGAATACCTGCCACCTGTGCGGAGACGAATGAATCCATGACAGAGCGGTCATAGAATCACTAGAATAGCGATAATTATAAACCATATGAACTTGTTTGACGAGAAGTAGCGCACACATTTCGAGTCTTGCTAGCGAAACCGTTTTTAGGGGGGCCACTTTAGATTTGGAGCATACTAAATGAATAGATATATCACCGTTAGGGTTTGTCACGTGCAAATAAAGGTCACACCCGGTAAGCCTTTGTACTAGCGTCTCCAAACGCAAGCAAATTAACCACACAGCCGGCCGCAACCCCCAAATGGCGAGGTATTTGTAAGTCCGACAATAACGGTAATTCAGACTTGAACTTGACAAAATATTCAATAATGGATTTCGGGAGGTTTTCATCCCATCCTAATCTAGCAAGCCAAAGATCCTGTATAAGAAGCTTTGCGTAAAAGATAACGGGAGCAACGAAACCCAGCACGTCAAATAAGCGAGCAATAGTGGACAACATAGCACGCTTAGTATTATCGGCGGTCGCAGCGGACGCGGTGAACGAAAACACATCAGAAGTAAGTATCCAATTTAACCCTAAAATCTTCAAAGTTTCTTTATCATCTGTAAATTCGATCGCCGCACGATACGACACCGGCAAGTGAGCGAGGATTTTTGGAGAATTGCTCGCCCATTTAACGAGATCAAATCCGTCAATCCTAAATAACGCGAGTAACTCGTCTCCCAATCGAATTCCGTCCCTCACAGAATGTACAGAAGTAGTCAAATCATCCATTTAAAACTTCTTGGAGGATACCTCTGCAGCGAGAAGGAATCGATCGTGACAGCCCTCTGCCAGTTGGTGGATGGTGCGCATTGCTATTAAGGACTAGAGCGGAGGCCGAATGCCACAGAATTAAATTGCAAGATACAAATACGCAAGTCGGTTAGTGACTTGCCGTTATCGGTCTTAGCACTTGCGTCTAAAACTATGCGAGTTTTCGCTGTCGCCTTGTCAGGTCGAACAACTGCGTGATGCGGTATAAAGGAGCCTTCATTTATAGCGGAAACAGAATAAGGTATTTTCGATAGGTATCAATCGAGGATTACGTCATTATAGGCCAATTCCAATGCAGACAATCTGCGCTGAGCATGAAGGAGAGAATCACCTGAAGAGTCAGGTTTACACTTGAATGGTACCGATACAATATATCAACCATTAGAACTTCTTGATGCGGTTGATTTATAAAAATCCTCAAAGACCTGTTTTTCAGGACTTACTATACTAGTAGCAGGTACTTTTATTACTATAATTATTTTAATTACGCGATGATGAGATGCGGTGATAACCCAGGAACAAATGAGGTATCTCCAACAGTACGGTTGACGTAATGTGACAGTTTGATCTGTGTATTTGTTGAATGGAACATTAATACGTCACTCTAACAAAGTCGCTCAGGCGAGCGGTCTTTCGTTCATTCTCCATTCCAAAAGACACCCTTGGCGCAACCAGAAAGTTTTGATTTCGTGGCTAATATTCAAATAACTTTACCGTAATGACAAAACAGAAAGCCACTGAGGCCATTCATAAAGATTTCATTTCATGGCATTTGATTTAAAACCTAATTCCTCCTCAAATTACTTCAAAGCCAGCTCTTGAAAGGGAATATAATCAAAATATCGCATAAATGTTCTTTGACCAATATCAAAGGAATCTTGGCGAAGGAACTTATAGGAATTCATTGCTCATATTATGTGAATGCAACTCAATCGGTGTCACAAAGGAATGATTGGAAAATTCATAAGGGTATATGTGCCATACCGCTAACACGAACGGGTTGGATCACGCGTCACACAAAGAAAATGGTCTTTTGAATTTATGAGCACAAAAGAATAAATACCTTTAGAATGTACTTTCTAAGAGAATATTCTGGTCTTGGCTGAGAGTTTATTCTCTTTTCAAAATCTATTAGAACGTCCTACATTTTAAATGAAAGATAACAGCAGTATAAAATGACCACGTTGAAATTCTTTCCGAGACGAGGCAAAAAGACCAAAAAATCAATTCACATTCTCGGAACAAATCGTCAGTAAAAACCGCTCCATTTACTCCACATAAGACCAAAGGGGAAAAGTTTAAAACCATTATGTATTTGTAAAACAATTTACTTCGCTGATCTTCAGTGAAAAACCCGTGCTGAAGTTGGTGAAACTCCATAAATGTTGAACATGAGTCGTTGTGCAATCAAAAGTTGAGTCGACCACAACTTTAGAATATTTACGAGCTGTGGTAACTTTGCGTGGAACTGCTGTGAACTATGCTACTAATATAGCATTCTGTGGCAAGAGGAAGTGGGTAGTCAAACGTAAGAGTATGACTGACAATCGAATTATTTGGTTTTATGTTCGAGTATGAAGAACATTTTGTGAAATGATTGATTGTGAAACATGTCGGAATCGACAAAACCAATAATGGAAAATGAAATGAGGTTAGTTGAATGTTTCTGTTTATCGCGATGAGTTTACTTTGGAGTTCATTAGTGATGACATGCACATAATGTAATGTGTATTTCTGTATGGCGTAATAAGCTCTTGTTTTCGTGGTAATACGAACAATTCCGTTTGGTATTGCAACATAGTGTTCATACGCATGACACGTACGCAGGCGTACCCGGCTTGTCTTGAAGCCAACTTTAACATATATAGTTTAAAAAAAGACTAGGCATAAAAACATACGAAACATCCCATTAATGGAGTACCTAACAAATTTTCGAAAAAGCTCACGTAGCTTATAACTTTTGAGTTAGGTACTTCCCTAATTAGTATTCTAATTATCAGTATTATCGAATGGTGTAATAACACGGTGTATGAAATAATAATATTTTTTTCCAAAACTATTGGGTATAATTTATGATTTTTAAAAATTCAATGATCTAGTTTTAGTTTTCATCTAAATCGGGACCGAGACTCTTAAGGGTGTTTTTTTGCGCTATTCCTCAAATATTCTGATTTGGTCATCTAAGCCCACTTGAAAAGTCGCCCTGTATGTCTAATAATCCTATCTTCCATCAAACAATAAAACCGCAATCGTCACTTCATTTAAAACAAGCTACATTATTTCACGTGAATTGCCAATGAAAGCTTACGATACCCTAGAGCCTGGAGATGCAGTACTATATACCAACCAGGTAACAATTTAATATAATATGTCCTGACCCAGACAAATGAATCTCAATTATGAATGGTGTGGCTCCCACTAGGCCGTCGTCACAGAGGTAATTGGGGCTTGAAATGATGTGAGAGTACCTTAATATTATATAAGGTTATGTCTGAGAGGAACGTGATATTTAACTTTGATGGCCTGATTTTTTTTCTTTAGAATATAATTTACCACCTGTATTGCCTAAAAGATTGGGTAGAGAAGTGTAGTGCATCCGCAATTTTGTCAGTTTTGCCATTGTGGACCATATCTTCTTCTTCTTCCTCTTCGTCGCTTCCCGTTACTCGGGCTCGATTTTCCTAATCTTTAGACGCCATTTGTACCACTGGTAAGCATCGTCAGTAGATAGGCGCCACTTCTTCATATCATTCTGGACACTCGTCAGCCAAGAAGTTAACGGTCTACCTGTCCCGCATCAAATTCACTTTTACACTACGTGATCATCCGGTCTCCGCACTAAATGACCGGACTATCTCAGCCTTGATTTGATTAGCTTTTTGGCGATAGGTGTGATTTTGAAACTACCCCATACATACTCGTTTCGAATTTTATCCTTGAGAGTGACACCACCTACGCAGCATGCTATTGTGAACCCTATTACCCACCTCCTTTTCTGCCCTTCATACTTAAATAACATAATTACTGGTCGGATAAAATTTTATAATTTGAGTATATACCTCCTCCTTCTTTGCTATCTATACAACTTTTGTAACAAAATTTGTGTTAACTTCATTATTTCAATATTGGCTTCATTTGGTCCTCTTAATTATCAATTATACTATTAATCGTTGAGTTTCCCTCGATAAGCCATGTCTCTTAAAATTGTTCTGAGAACGAGTCTTAAGAAGTTACTCAAACTATTGAACACTATTGAAAATAACTATTTTCCTAATGAATTATCGTCAAACATTCTCCTCAAGAATTTATAATCAAAGGCGTAGGCTGAAGATTTATTTATTTTTTAATTTCTTTGCTAAACTTAAGATTAGAAACTAGATAGCTTGAGATTAAGTTTCCACTTATTATCTGGAAAAGTGGTCGAGAAAAACAGGAATCTATTTCTAAGAAAAGCTGTTATCAAACCTGAGGATTATTTTGTTCATTTACGAAACTGGAATTGGTTCTTTAGGAACAACAACCTGAGAGTTTTTAAGTCAAAAGGTTACTTCTAGGCAAGAGTGCTCCATCGTCGACTACAATGGCTTACTATAAGGTGAGAAAGTGGTCAAGCGCGTGCCTATCAAGAGACCAAGGGTTTGAAATAGTTTTTATTGATAAAACATCGCTAAAATTACCATGAACCAGTTTTTAGAACGAAAATTATCGCAAGATTAATGTGACTAAAATGGTCAATCACAGGATTAGTTGAAAGAATTTTCTAATGCATCACTGGCATTGCGTCTAATATGTGTCGCGCCGACCAGTTCTTTCCAGTTACCAGATTAGACTCGTTGTTATAAATGTTTGTGACAGAAAGTTTCAAGATGATATGAACCATAAAATTTTAACGGTGTCAAGACAGCACCATTTTAATTTGCGATCATTTTGGGGACACCTAGTATTTCGAAGAGTGGACGTCAACCTGCCTACCTGCTACAACCTGGGGGTCTTTAAGTCAAAAGTGAACAGGTTTCTTCTAAGCAAGCGTGTTCTATCGGAAACCACATCATCGCTTACCATTAGGTCAGATAGTGGTCAAACGCAAGCATAAAATAATAAAAACTTGAGAGGTGTCAAGGGACACCCGGATGGAACGAAGTTCCTTTCGATTAATTAGTGAAGGAATTGTAATATAATTTTATTTTTTTTAATTTATAATATTTTTTTTATTATTAACTACGCACACACGCACGCACGTAAGAAGTTACACTTCATCATCTCATCTCATCTCATCTCATCTCATCGCAGCTCAGCTCAGCTCAGCTCGGCTCAGCTCGGCTCAGCTCAGCTCAGCTCAGCTCAGCTCGGCTCAGCTCAGCTCAGCTCAGCTCAGCTCAGCTCATCTCAGCTCAGCTCAGCTCAGCTCAGCTCAGCTCAGCTCAACTCAGCTCAGCTCTGCTCAGCTCAGCTCAGCTCAGCTCAGCTCAGCTCAGCTCAGCTCAGCTCAGCTCAGCTCACCTCAGCTCAGCATAATAATAATAATTAATAATAATAATAATATAATTAATAATAATAATAAATATAACACACGAAATTGGTTAGATAATGCTTGATCTGCTTGCAAGCTTTGTACCTACCCACCAAAAATACAAGAAGTTTTTATTAGATTGTTTTTCCAACACAATCTTTTTGGATGGACAGCCTCATTAGTGTCGTGACAACTTTTCGTAAGAATTTTTTCCGTCTAGCCCCCTTTCACAACGCGCGATAAGGAACTTCGTTCCAATAATAAAAAATTATCTGATCATCTGATCACTACTACTGTATGTCATTGTTGAAGGTGACATGACAGACATCATCATCATTTCAGCTGAAAGACGTCCACTGCTTAACATAGGCGTCCCCCAAGTGACGCCACAACGACGCCACAAAGTGCGTCTCGCATCATCGAACTCTTTTTTTTTTTTTTTTTTGTTGGGCAACCATCAGTGGGAGGACGTGTCAGACTCTTACTGACTAAAGCCCACCCCTGTTCGTTCCCTGCCCTGAGTGCCCAGGGGCGCGGTAACTCTGTTTCGAATTAATCCACAACCCCTGGGCAGATCCATCGAACTCTTGCGACTCACACCAGGTCATCGATCCACCTTGTGGGAAGTCTTCCGTTACGCGAACGCCATTCCAGAACTTTTCAGGCCCATCGACCAAATTTTTCTGCGATCATTGTGCCCTAGCAACTGCCACTTCAGTTTGGCGATTCTTCGGGCTATTTTGGTAGCCGTGGTACTCTTGACTTGCGGTTACAATAATTTCTGATTCGACCACGCAAGGAAACTCTATATTCGGAGTTTCCTTGCGTGGTCGAATCAGAAATGATTGTGCCCTCTCCATTGCTCTTTGAATGACTTTAAGCCTTCTAACACGTAACTAGCGACATCTATTGGCATCCAGCATGAATCACACAACATCGTCGAAGATTTCCATCAATTAATAGGAGTGTAAAGAAACGTAAAACTAGAATAAAACTAACTAAATAAATCCATTTTCGAATAAAGCACAGTGAGCCCCAAAATAGCGCAGCACCGATCGCAGGATTTCAGTACCCCGTGTGCATATGTACAGTAAGTACTTAGACAATTATTGGAAAAAATACTCATCTCGTGGGAAAATCTGATGACACAATGGTAAAAAAAAGTTGTGTTACATTCACAGGAAAAATTGCAGCTAGTCCAGTAAATTTTTACTCACACTATTTTGCGACAATATAATAGTATAATAGACCTATTGTATTAGGAAGTGACCACACAATGCTATGCAAATATTAATTGATTGAGACTGTGACATTAAAATATTCATGTGGTGAGCATTTTGATAGTAACAAAATTGTTGGTAGTAGTTTTGAGTGCATACAAATGTGACTTTCATTATTTTGGTTGTCTACTTTGCCTAATTTTCAGTAAACCGTTTTGTTGGCTTTACTATGTCTCTGGTCCTAAATAAAAATAATCATAAAGTTAATTATTGCTCTTTTAATTGCTACTCTATCTACGAGAATATGACTATTTTTTTTGTTTCTATATTGATTTAAAGTTCATTTTATTTTTATTTCATCAAAGTATAAAATTTCATTGGATACTAGACACAACCAAAACCGTAGAAGAAAGTTGTCTCAATATGTATTTATGTGGCACCAATGGCACCATATCAAAACGGAGGTTGAATTTTTAATAACGTTGCAAAATTGAATGATGTCATCAAAACCATTCAGTGTGTGATAAATGATGTTTATTCAGTAAATAGGTTACAAGGAACACATTTACACGTCAATGTTTTTTGTCAGCTAGATGAGGCCGGTGTTTCCTAGCTGACTACCCTGAGAAGAAACACCGAAACAAACTCAGAGGTCAAAGTCTCTTTTAAAATGTTGAAATCCATACCTGGTTAAATCATATGAGAACCATGTACGTTTATGTCTGAGATGAGCTTTTTGAAGAAAGCAACATACAAATTCGAGTGGACCTGTCCAGACAGTGCAAGCATTTGTCAGTCATCGCGAAGCTCAACTCAGGACTTTGAGGAGCTCAACGAACCGACGAACAATACCAAAGTAAGGACATTTGAGTAGGCCGCAAAAATACTCAAACTGCCAGACAATCATAACATCTACATGAATATAACGACATACATAGTTCTCGCATTCACATTATTCTATATGAGGACCATGCAGCTGTAGCGTCTGTAGTGGTCTTTTGAAGAAAGAACTAAACATATTTGAGTGGACCTGTCCAGTCAGTGCATGCATTTGTCAATAGTCGAATAGCTCAACTTAAAAACCACTAAGGAGCTCAATGACTTGACGAACAATACCAAAGAAAAGACATTTGGGTAGGCCGCAAAAGTACTCAAACTGTCAGACAACGTTAAACATTACTGTAAAAAAGAGGAGAAAATATGTAATAATAATAACCCACATAGTCCTCACAATTACAATAATTAAGTAATCAATAAAAATTTAAAATATAATACTTTACAAAGTAAATATTCGTGTCAAACAAAATAGTAATAATAATATGTCAATCAAAAAATAAATATAATACTTAACAAAGTATTCAAGTAAAAAAAATAAAAAAAATAAAATGTTAATCAAAAAAAAAAAATTAAAAATATAATATACATAATACTATACAAGTATTCATGTCAAAACGAATATTAAAAAAAAAAATATAAAGAAAATTCATCAGTAAGTATTTCATATGAAAACAATGGCTCATGTATATCATTGAAGCAGCTCAATCCCACGCCTTTTTGTCCTCAAGAAAGTCATTAATTGTGTAAAAAGGTTTCTGGCATAGCTTACGTTTAATAAATGATTTAAATTTATTTATGCTTAGTTCTTGAATTTGGCTAGGAAGTTTATTATAGTAACGTATACATTGGCATCTAATCGAACCACCAATTTTTTTCTTGAGCCTGGTTTAGGTACAATAAATTTGTGTTTGTTCCTAGTATTTATGCTATGGATATCACTGTATCTTTTAAACAGATTAATATTTTCATATGCATACATGAGATTCTCATAAATATATTGAGAGGGAACAGTCATAATATTAATCTCTTTAAATTTGTCTCTGAGGGAGTGTCTGGGACTTACTCGTATTTTATAAATTGCACGAATAGCCCTTTTCTGTAAAACAAAAAATTGTCTGAATATCGGCGGCATTTCCCCACAACAGAATGCCGTACGACATCACACTATGAAAATAACTAAAGTATACTAAACGATATAACTAAAGTATACTATGTACGAGTATTTCCAAATGACGATCGGCAATGCCGATATTGTCGTCAGACATCCTGCGTTTCCTCTGAACTAACGTGAGCAGTTTAAAGTTTTAAAGAGTCACAATTTGAATCCTAGTTTTGGAAATGACAAAAATACACAATACAAAAAAAAATACAAAAATCTACGTTCCGTTATAGTAAGTAACAGGACTTTTGTTATAGTAGAGAGATACAGGGAAAAATACTTCGGACACCCAGGTTACCTAAACGAGATAGTTATTAACACTAGGGCGCTGCTGGTCTTCCTTGAGGAGCCGGGATGGATCGAATGACAACAATAAGAAGAGCAAGGGCAGTCCAAACTCTGTCCTTTGCTAGTACGGCCAGTGCCCGTACTAGCATAGGACAGAATTGGTTTTAAGAGGGAGAAGGAGGCCTTTGCCCAGTAGTGGAACAAAATATGCTAGTTAGTTAGAAAAAAAGAGATTAAACTTGCAAATAGTACACGCTTAGCTATGAGTTTAAAGTAATGCTTACCGAATGCACTTATATTCGTGCCCTTACAAAATATCTTCATCTACTTTTGATAGGTTTAGCAGCTTTAAATGAGTAAATCCTCAATTTATCGTTATTTGAATATTATTAACAAGCTTCTGCCACTGGTTTCGTCCGTCATCAGTACTTCTCTCATTATAAATACAACCTATGCGCTGTTTAAGACTATAATATAGATCTGTGCTAAATTTCATTAAGATCCGTTTAATCGTTCTGGCGTGATTGAGTAACAAAAATCCCTCCATCCATCCAAAAAGTAATATTTATGGTATTGTTAAAATCAATAACAAACAGCGTTTCAGAACCACGATACACAATTTTAATCTTTCATCAGTAATATTGTAAGAAGAATAACAGAAGAGAACGAATGTACTCATGATACAAAAATACACTAACTACTACTACTCTGGCCATGATAATAAATTGTAACACGATTGATGGACGTTTGTAAACTCGTAGATCAATATATTGGCGCTTAAGAAAACCCAATTATTTCAATTTTTTTTTCCTTAATTTTTGTCTTCCAGTTCATGTCCCTTTTGATATTCATGTCATCAATAGCTGTTTCTATTTAGGTTTGCTTATGAGTAGGTTTAAGGATTATTTATGAAACCTATTTTATAGAGTTTAAAGCACAGATCAATCCTACATTTTAGGCCTCCGTATTATTTCGAAGTGTTATCAAACCGACAGCACTTTTATTAAGAATTCAATACATCTAGAGCCCATTTTTAAGAACGAAATTTATCGCAAACATAGTCAGGTTCAATGTTCAGGTTGATAAAAATCAGGTTAGGTTCTGCAAGTCGCAAATGCTTAGATGGGTAGGTCATCGAAAGAATGAGTGATACCAGAGCTGTTTAAATCATATCCGAGTGAACTCCGCAACGGAGAAGACCCAGAGGAAGACCTAGGAAGCGTTGGAATGATTGTGTCGAGGAAGATTTGAGGAAAATTTGAGGAAAATTATCAGGAAAACCTCTTTGCGCAGGGAAGCCAGAGACAGACCGAAATGGAAGAAGTTTATTGAGAAGGCCAAGACACACAAAAAAGGTCGTAGCGCCGAAGGAAGTAAGTATTAAGTATGTCAGTTGCTGAGATGAATTTTGAACAATTAATCGCATCACTTGACTTGTTTTAATTCGTGACGGGCAGATACTTTATTTCCAGAAATCGAGACTCCTCGTCAATAAAGTCAACAATACCAAGTCAAAATACCTAAGCGTGTTATTATAACCTTCTAGCTACCTATAGCAACATCAACTCCTGCTGGCGTTGACTTAATGTTGCCTGTGCCAATATGCTAAACTTTTCACTTGATTTAACAACTGCTAACTGCCTATAAAATATTAAAACAGCCTCCATCTCCACTGAACTCACGCCCAACGTACGTTACAAAATTAATGGTATAAGTTCTTCAAATCGTCTTAGGCACCGTTTCATTAAAAGAAGTCTTATGTCGCTGTGACAAAGCTGAAATTAGGGTGCTAAGATTCGAATAAGCCGCAGTCAGCAGCTGCAATGCTTCGCTTAAGCGCTTAAGAGTCAATATGTTTCAGCGTTCCTCACCGATAACTTTCAGTCCAAGTTTCGACAGCGAGCCTTAAGTTATAGGGATAAAGTTCAAAGTAGAACGATGAAATAGAAGCACAGTCAGCAAGCAGTTGGTTTCCTCTAAGATATGCACCGATGATTCGGAAATGAAGCTTTGAAATACAACCTTACGCCTTAAAGTTTAAGATCAAAATCTAACGTCAACGCTCAGATACGCAGTTACTCGCCTCAGCGGTTCTAAGAGGCGTTAAGCTTACTTTTCGCGTTTCATCTTCACATGCAAGACAAAATAGATAAATCCTACAATTTCCTCACGCAAGCCCATTCGAATACCAATCTTATTCTATTCACACACAGTCTATACTATCTTGGCAAAACTTACCGAAGGCGCCGTTAGAAGTTGAAGTGCTTCGCTCAAGTTCTTGAGTGTTAATGTGTTTCTTTCGCCACCTTCCTCTTCAGGGCCTGGTAGGTGGACCGAGGACTGTCGAGAGCGGAACTCCGTTTTCTTGGCACTGGATCCACTCCCGTTGGCAAACTGATGCTGGGAGGACGCTCGGCGAAATGGACACGTCATGGTGGTTGAGAAGCTGTTGTGGTTTCAAGTCATTGGTTTTGAAGGGGAGGTTCGAACACTTTAGCCCTGGCACGTTGACAGAATCTGAAAAGACGAAAAATATTTTGTTAATTTTGAGCTCAAGAGACGTATATAACAGGGTTGACGATTAAAAAAAACTAATTAGTCAGTCAGTTAGATAACCAAAAAATATAGGACAAGTATTTGTTCTTTTAAACAAAAAATGAGGACGATAAAGTGGGTTGAAATTTCGGATGACGTCACACTTAAGTTAAAATTGAACAACTGTTTACTCAAAAGTGACGTGAGAAGCCCCTACTCCTGAACTTTGATGCGTTGTATCTTTATAATTTTTCATTAATTTGATAAAGCAAAGAATACGTGTAATATTTTTTGATAATCTAATTTACGATCTAAATAGAATTATAACTATTTTACCCTGTCGTCATCGCTACTGTGATAATTTCTTTATAATAAAACTGCATGGCTATCGAATTACGGTGATTACCACCATGTTACTAAGAACAAATTATTAAAAGACTAAATAAAATGCAGCCCGTAGTGCTTACTACTGAAACTACAAACTAATATAAAATCGTAAATACTGAAAAAGAAAAGAATTGTTTGTCCAGAGACTATCCATAGTAAAAGCCCCAAAATAAATTATAAGAGATCTTTAAAGCTAAGTTTGAGAGCTCTTATAATTTATCTCTGGCTAAAAAAAAATTGAAATATTTCGTTACAAGATCCACTTATTCATAAAGATCCACTTATTCATAAACGTCACATCTATTAGCTAAAAGCTTCTAACTCCATACTAATTAAACTTCTATCCCTGAAATATTTTGTCAAAATAAACAGGAACTTGTAAATAGTTAAGAACCCAAAAGCAACAAAACGTCCTTTACTCAAGCAAATAACGAGGCGGACGACTCCCTTTAAATATTTGAGGTAGGTCAGTCAACAACTAATATTTGGTGTTAATTACTTTACATTGAGTTCAGACGATTAGATACTAATGTGAGCAGCAGATATCGACTGTTGAGTGAGGTCCTAGATTTGATTCCCGGGTCAGGCAAAAATAATATTGGGGTTTTCCATTAGGAATTACTCTGTAGCAGCAGGCGTTTGGAATTTCGAAAAGCACGTAATGCTGTTGATCCTGAGCCTAATCTGTCTCGTTGGTTGTCGTCAGTTGTGACGGATTACCGTCCCATCGGACTAAAGGCGTAAACGAGCAGAGAGTGCACCTGTATTTGCGTACACGCTTGTGCACTATAATTTCTCCTCTGTACTTGGATAATCTCCGTTGAGATTTGCCGCCGTGGTTGAAATTCGGTCGAGAGGATATTTTATATTAACAGACCCGACTTACGTGGGCTATGTCGGGAGCTAAAATAAGGCAGACACAAACAGACACTTGTGGACTCTGTGTAAATTCGGTCGCGAGGATAATGTTAAGAGACCCGACTTACGTGGGCTATGTCGTGAGCTAAAACAAGGCAGACAAACATAGACACTTATGTCATCATCATCCCCATCAGCCTTTTATTGTCCACACTATTGGGGCACAGACCTCGTCTCTGTGAAAGGGTGTGGGCTATAATCCACCACGCGGGCCCAATGTGGGTTGATGGATGTCACGTCTTCGAATTTTTGGTTCTGGGACATGCCGGTTTCCTCACGATGTTTTCCTTCACCGTTTTGAGAGCAGTGGTGATGAAATAATTTACACAAAGTAAAGCGCCTGCCTGGGTTTGAACTCACGACCTACAACTTGTAAGTCGCGGCCAATATCACTGGGCCACCACTGCTCTCACACTTATGTACTCTGTGTAAATTATTTCATCAACGCAGGTCTATTTAAGAGCTGTGAAGAAAAATATAAGGAAACCAGCATGTCTAAGAACAAACAGTTCGAATACAATGGGACATCCACCAACCTGCTCCGAGCCTTCGTGGTGGATTATGGTTCTCACCTGTCACAACGGCGAGACTGGGCGAGTGTGCCGTCTCGAAAAATAATACCTAGAAGCTAATCGGCTGGTTAGTAGTCAAGGGTAAATAGCATCATTTTTAAAAACCCGCAATGTAAGCTCAACAAATGTTTCTTGAAATATTGCGCTTTTTGAAATAAAAATTGTTTTTGTGATCCGGCGCGAAGGACCAATGAATCCGGAAGATATTGAATACGCAATAGATAAAAAAGCCGTAATAATTAACACAATTGCATATCACATAAACAGCTTAAACCTAAGTTTTTAAGGAATCATTATCAATTCAGAAATACCCACTTAGCAAAAAATATATTAATAAATTATAAATTGCCTATAAATGACACAAAGACATTAATCTCAATCTCTTACAAGAAATCCAATTTGTCAATAGTTACGTGATCAATATCGTCCAAATAGTTTTATTAATCCTTATTATGTGCGAGGCCGTCATTTATTGGCAATTTTCTTCGAGGACACAATCCTACACATACCTACCAACATCTTATAATAATATGATAAAAACTAGCTGTACCCACGGTTTCACTCACGTATAATTTTCCAATTTTTCTCTTCAGAAGAACCTTCCTTTAATTTCTCCAACGACTTCTACGAATACTTAAAAAAAAGTTCATCCAAATTGATCCAGGCGTTCTCGAGTTTGCGCTTAGCAACACATTTTTAGCCATTGATTTTTTTTTTATAGATAAGGTTTGCTATGAGTGTGTTGTTTAACATACCAACTATCCGCCATAATGAATTCATAGTTTATAAAGATTAGTTAATAAAACATCATTACATTAGTGCTTTAAAAAAAAAACTTCTAATTTTAGAGACAAAAAATTGTTTATTGGTCTTTAAAATCTCTGGAAGTCCTGATACGATTACGTAATCTTTGACTAAACGTAAATTAAAACTAAACGTAAACTATCTCTGACTGTCTTATGATACTTTTTGTCCCGGAAAAATAAAAATTCTTTAAGGAACGAAACACCGGGTGAAAACAAGTTACTTAACCTACTTCCTACAAATTCTACTAAGATTATAAATGCAAAAGTTTTAATGAATGTATGTATGTTTGGTACTCAGTCACGCCAGAACTGTTGAACAGTCTGGATGAAATTTGGTATAGATTATAGTCTGGAATGACACATAAGCTATAATTTACAATGGGTAAGTACTAATTGCACGCGGGCTAAGCCGACAGAATAGTAGTAGTTAGTGTTTTAACCGATTTCAAAAAAAGGAGGAGGTTCTATGTTCGAATGTGTGATTTTTTTTATATATATATTAACCTTTTTCTCCGCCAACTGTCGACTTACTAAATTTTTATTTTATTCAAAAGAATTTACTTCTGAGGTATTCCAGTATTTATGAAGAATTTCGGAGATAGACAATGAAACTGCCGGAATTGCTGTCTAAAAAGTTTGAGAAGAGAAGAAGGTGACGAAAGAGTGTTGAAAGTGAAGGATTATAAACGTATGAAGAATTAAAAACTTATATGCAATAAATACCTGAACACGAAAGACAGTTCCATGAATATTTGATTATAAAACAGGATGTGGAATATTTCAATGATGACCGAGAATGATATTATTATTGATTAATAAGAAGTCAAATTTGATTGTTATTGATCTCAATAGGCTCTTGTACTAAAAAAATCTAATTAGTTTAAATTACCAAAAAATATTGGCCACGTTTTTTCGTCACGTAAACCAAAAACGCGGACGATACAGTGCGTTGAAATTTCGCGTAATGTCACATCTCGTATCGTGTTCAATACACTTTGTAATGATAAGTGACGTAACAAGCCCTGGCTCCTGATCTTTTCGTTTTATCTTTGTCATTTTTTATTGGTAAGTATATAAAGCAAAAAATACGTGTACAATATTTTTGGCTAGTCTAACTTACGAACTAAATAGAATTAATATTTTTATACCCAGGACAAGACCCTATTACACAGAAAAAGTAGACATTGGTGTTGATTCTGTTATGCACTAACTAAACTTAATTTAGGCTATTGCTATCTTTTTCTCTCTAATAAAACAAGAAAGAGACGGACGTAAATTAGAGCTGTCAAATTTAGTTTGAACTAATATTTCCATACAAATTAAGGGTACACGTATAAACATGTCGTCTGAAAACACGGCGAAGTGCAAGGCGTAAACTAGTTTGACATCTCTAAGTTAGTGCATAGCTATAGCCGTCCTTTTCTCGCACTGCCTTTTAGTAAAAGATAGCAATTCTCTAATTTTAGTTTAGATATTGAACAAGAGAATCCGTACCATTTTAACATTTTTAGTTTTTTAAAATACCTAAGTCCTTAAAAAACGAAAGAAACCCCTAAGTCCTGTTGATTTAGGATAAGTCTATAACTTATTTTTCTTTTTTTGTTATAATAACTATAAAAGTTTTATTTCATACTTAAATAAAAAGCATATTTTTTTGTACTATGATTTGGTGGTACTTTTAGTTCTGTAACACATTCGAGTCCTTTTCAGGATTTATATTTTGTGCTTATTTTTCTCACAGTTCAAAAGTGAAAAAGTAGACTAAGTGATTTTTCGAATTGGGGTAAAAGAAGAAAAAGAAAGAAAAATAATTTATTCTGCACAGATTTAACGCACATAAACCCATACCCATACCCAATACCCATTGGGTACCCATTTTAACATACCTATAGATCTTTATTCAAATCAAGCAAATAATTTTTGAACGTCAATAATTATGAAAGATCGTCCCCCAATTGCGCCTTTCACTATTTTCAAATATTTTAACTAGGAAGAATTAGTGTAGCAACATAGTCTAGTAACAGCTACTCAAATCACGTAGCATGAAACTTCAGAACAGGTAAAATTGAATAAACTTTCAGAAAACAGACGATAAAAAAACATTCAGATTGAAAACAATCCTAGTTATCTTGGAGAAAACTTTGTGCGGCCAAAAAAATGAGTCAAAACCAATTTCAGATGAAGAGAAACCAAATAAACTCTTTATCAGAAATATAAATCTTGAACTTGAATCGTTCCTAGAAGCAAACGCAGATACCTACTATAAATTACTTGGGCACCGAACCAGACAACCTTGTTATAACTTTACCTATAATAATAATTGGATTAGTTTGATAATAACTAAACAGAAATCTTACAATGGCCTCACTGAAGTTGTAATCATACAATTTCCCAGTTTCAGGAGAATTTAAATTCCCCAAATTGTTGTGTTATTTAGAAGTTGACAATCCTCTTGTAAATCCATTTTGTGGTCTCAAAAGGTTTCAGAATGCTATCCTATATCCTATCCTGTCCTTCCTATGATTATACTAGCTGTACCCTGCCACGATTCGCTGTGGTACATTATGGTTGCATGTTCCCCTCACTTCCAACAGATGGCGTGCTTGCTGGTACACAGATGGCGTGCTTGCTGGTACACAGCTGACCGTTAAAAATACTGTTTTCTCGCGGTCGCAGGTATGTTCATAAAAATAATCCTTGAAGCGGGTTGTATATCGTGTCAAAATCTATGCAGAACTTTTTTATTTTATATACTGTAGCATGTCGCTACAAGACTTATTACTAGATCACTTTTTTATTTACAAGCTGGCTGGTTACAATGTACGTATTTTCAAATACCGATCGACTAGAAATATACTTTTTATTTCAATTACGTAGTAATGTTACCATTAATCACTACAAAACCTTAGAACCAAAACAGTGCAGAAATGTTATATGAAATCTCATATTTGCACAGTTTTTCATTAATCCGTCAGGCCCCTCGCGTCTCCTTATGGAGACGCGACAATAGGTTTTTAATTGTGTTTTTTATTTTTATTTAGATATAAATTTACTGCAGAGGTTTAATGTCTCCCATTAAGTTTAAATGTATGCATTAGATCACAAAGATACTGGCTGAAAATAAAAAATCGGCTGAATAACCCGACATAGTGACAAAAAAAAAACAAATAACGCGCATTTTGTACCATTGTAAAATTTTGATACTTCTTAATTAGCAAGAAAAGTTAAAAAAATGGAAATAGACAGTGATAGCGATATGGATTCAACTTCAGAATAATTAATCACAAATAAACCAAACATACTAGAATAATTGTTCCAAGTAAAAGTGCAAATTTCACCTATAGTAACTGTACATTTATTTGAATAATTGTAAGTTTTAAATGTTTCAGGAGATAAACTTTTTTTAACTTAAGTTTTTATTTTGAGTAGGTGAATTTTATCGCGGTAGGTAGATTGGTAGTTGAGAGAAAAGAAGATTACGCACCTTGCTAAAGTGAGTAACTCACTTTGCGCTCGATGCAACAATCTACTAATATTATGGCAAAAAAATTTCACTGCAGAAAAATCAACATAAATACATGAAATATGTAATTTTGTTGATGCATTTATAAGCTAAAATTTGAAAGTGATATTTTTATTGTTATGGTTTCTTGTGTGTAATAGTGACGTCTCGACAAGTTTAATAAGTTTTCAATAATATATTAGTTCCTGCGTATTGTGATTTCTTGTTAATTATTCTTTGTGGCTTAGCTAATCTCTGAAATCACAATTCGTCGGATTTTTTTTTTATTTTTATGTATTTTCCCCGTAAACTCAAAGACGCCAGAACCGATTTGGAAAATTCTTTTTTTTATTTAAAAGGTTATAGTTTCCAAATAGTTCCGTTTAGATTCTGTGAAGATCTGACGAAGAACTTCGTAGACTGACAACGGAACTCTTCAATAAATGATAGCACACCTTCCGGAATTGCTGCAATCGCATGTCTGTTTATTGTTTACACCACTTCATAACATAACGCTAATACGCTCTGAAGGAGTACACATATGTTTGTTCAGCTCCTGATACACCCTAATTTCACCAATTATGTTTAAATTCCATGGTTTTGGGGCTATCAATTCGGGCATAACTTTACTATTTATTTTTAGGTATGGGGTACAACAAATAAAAGTGAAAAATAAAATACTTTTTTTTACAAAAAACATTACCCTCCTTCTGAAACAGTCGGGTAAAAATACAAGTTCTGACTTTGACCATGTGGCAACAGAGAAGCTGCTAACTTACATCTCTATAATATCACATAGATACTCAAAAATCACATCTCACTCTTTTATCCAATTACTATATATTTATCACATTAACGGAATCACTTGCCTCCCCCACACACCCACACACACCCACACACCCCTACACATACATACATACACATGCATGTCTGCTGTTGTGCACACTGCTTACTTACGTGTTGCTTAAGATAGTTTTTGTAAATATTTTATTTTTGTATTTTTTCCATACAGCTGTTAGTACAAATCAGTGACACTGTTTTCACTTGTTTTTGGTTGTAAAAATTGACAGAATCCATTTGGCTTTTTTGGCAGATACAGGCTAGTCCTAGTTTAAAAGATAGAGTCTACTATTCCATCATAATTTAAATATTATTTTCAAACAATGTATACCCAAGCTCAAAGTGCTTGCTCAAAGTGCAACCCAGTAGTTAAGAAAGATCTATTTGTACACACGCGCAATAACTGAGAACGAAATGTCATGGCGTCTATCGATAGTCCCACTCGAAACAATGTTAGCGGATGGCATTTTTTATTCAATCCATTACTCTTGAAAGCCTGACATTGAAGTTTCATATAATACCATTTTCACAGTGCTAATACAATACACGTGGCAAATCTCCATCCATTTCAATTAAAAATACATAGATACATTCATCAAACCAAATGCAGTAATGGTTTGCTTTCCAAAGAGAATTTCGTTGCCACCAAATTCACCTGAAAAGGGTGTATAGGAGCGAATGGAATACGAATACGTTTATTCGAAGGAATACGGACCCACCGTACCCCTGGCCGTATATCTGGTGGTTTTGTGGGTATTTTAAAGTTAAACGATACCACTCTATGAATTTACCGTAGTGCTGTGCTGATGTAGATACTAGGCATCAAATAAATATTTTTTTACATAAAAATAATGATTGTAAATCAATTATACTGATTTTGATTGCACATCAAATTAACCAGAAAGTTTACCACTGCGAAGTACGCTGTCCAAGAGTGTTTCTTTAAACTCTTCAGACAGAAATAGGACCCGTCAACCAACCTTACTGCCGATTGTCAATAGAACATTTCCGGCTAAACATTCGGCATTGTATAGAATGCCTAGGCATGTTAACTAGTGATACAACACTAGTACCTGGTGGTATCGTTTAAATTTAAAATAGCCACCGTACCACCAGAGGTACGGCCAGGGCTACGGTGGATCGGCAGTGAAACGAAGAAGATCTCGCGCTCTTCAAATGTTCATCGTTCTTCGTGGTTTTATAAAAGATCTTACGATTGTCTGCTATTTACCTAGACAAAAAAGTGCATCAAACATTTGATCACCAAAATAATTGGCAAAACTTAATACTCGTGTTTAAAAAGGCAGCATTTAATTAAGGCGCACGGCGTAGTTATGTCAATCACCCAAAGTAACCGTAAATTACTCGCATTTTGTTTTAATAGATATCTGATTGATGGTTAATTTGGTACCGTCAGCAATGATAATTTCAATACTGAAGTTTACTTTGAACTGACCGAATTGTTGTCAATTGCCTTTGTTTTGACTGCATCGAGGGTTAATTATAAAATTGTATTTGGTTACATCTATAATTATATTGAAAAATTATTTCCTATGTCCTTTGATTTCGCTAATTATTTTTTTGTTGTGTTTGTTATTGTCAGGAGAAGGTGAAGGGCGAGTAATGGGTAGCTCACCGTCCGATCAGCACCAGACCCGTGTTCCACGCGCGCCTCAAAGAAGAAGAAGAATTTGTCAGCCACCACTGACGAGGCCCATCATGGCCGGTGCCTGTATGCCTAGGGATAGCGGATAAATCGTAACAGAGTTACTTTTCCCCTGGGCACTCAGGCAGGGAGTGCCTGAGTGCAGCCCACCGCAAAAAAAAACAGGAGAAGGTTTTAAATGAAAAAAATAGGAAAGTTTCAGAAAACGGATCTTTGCGAGTTTGACAGTTCGCGCGTCAGGACAACGTCTGTTGGGTCAGCTAGTTGTTTAATAAATTGTGAAAAGAGGGACTATACTAAAAAAATATATACATTCAGAACCAATAAACAAATTAAAACGAGAGTCACCAAGCCCAATGATTAAATGTAGGTCAAACGGTGTAACGGAAAGGTGTGGTCATATTTTAAGAACTGCTTCTGCCCATGGAGATGAACAACTTTCTTAAAAGATCACAGTCAAGTTCCAAAAAATTATGGGAGGTACAATTCTTTTTTTTGGGAACTGATTAAAGCTTCCTTAAAGAAAGTTGTTCATTTTGATGGGAAGAAGCAGTTCAAACCAAGTGCGAATCGGACTTGCACATGAAGGGTTCCGTACCATCGTCCAAGTATACGCGTCTACTTGTTGCCATTATTAAAAGTGAGCAAAAAAAGCAAAAAAAAAACACGTTTCTAGTGAGCCCCTTTTTAATTTTTTTTAGAAAAACACATTCATTGAAAACGATGGTTGGACTGTGTGAAAGAGGATACGGGTAAAAAGCGGGTGACTACAGAGATGACGACTAATAGAGGAGTATGGAAGAAAAAGACATGTTGCGCCGACCCCAAATAAATTGGGATAAGGGCAGGAGAATGATGATGACATTCTTTGAAAATTTCAACTGTCTATCTATTACGGATCATGAGATACAGACCGCTGACAGACAGATAGCCGGACGCCGGACGGATGGACGGACAGCGGAGGTTTAGTAATAGGGCCCCGTTGGTTACCCTTCGGGCACGGAACCCTAAAAATTACCACACCTTACCGTAATACCCTGTATTACCCACACACAAAACTTTAGGCATTCAAACACTTACTCATGTCCTGTTTTCTATTTTCGTCCTCGTATTGATATTAAGAAAAGCCAGGCAGTGATACCTGGGGTCGCTGATAAATTCGAAATAGAGTTACCGCAGCCTTTGGCACTCAAGCAACTGCAGGAACAGGGGTGGGTTTCAATCAGTAAAAGTCTGACACACCCTCCCGCTCCACCCACAGCGGGAGAAGTCATTGGATGATTTCCCACCCCTACAAAAAAAAAGACAGTGGTTACGTAATAATTTAATCAGTCAACCTACAACCTCGAGAGCCTTAATGCAGTTTCATTCACACAGTTTCATACAGGCTAATAAATTAAATACCAAGAGCCAGCGTCTATATTAATTAATTGGCAATTAATAGCGCTTTAAGGAGTCTGGTGGTAGGAACGTATCAAGAACGGAAAGAAACACGACGGACTATTATGCCCATTAGAACGTACCATACCGTCCATAACGGTCATCATACGCGATTGTAACCCGCATGCTCACCGTTTCACCACCTGCGCGCATTCTTGGCATGTATACATATTTTTCCGAAACGCCACGGGCATGGCACGCAACGGTGTAGTTCGGTGACGGAACAGTCGTGGGTATTACCTCGTCGTCTTTAACCGACTTTGGAAAAGGAGGACGTTTTATGTTCGACTGTGTGTTTTTTAAAATTCTTTTTTTATCCGAAAGAATATAAATCAAAAATTTCTGGGGTATAAAAAGTAAAAAGTGTTTAGTTTAGTGTATTTTCTTTTTTGGAAGTCGTTTGTTTTTTTTGAAAAAAAGATTTTTCATATAAAAATAATGATTTTTGTTTGACACGTTCCTAGCACTGTCATGTCATAATCATAATCATAATCATGGTCATAATCTAAGATACCAGAGCCGCCTGATCTTACTAATTTTCTGATGAACAAGAGTGTGAGGTTGATTAGTCTCAGTAGGTATATACATTGAATACACTAGCTTGGGCCGTCGCGCGTCGGCTATTCACAAATTCTATTTGTCATGTCAGTGAAATCATCGACGTAAACCCTCAAGAAAACGCAGAAAACACAATTACTCCTAACTATTTATCTTGTTTCGAAAACCTCGTTTTCACGGTCAAGTAAAGGAATGTTTGCAATTTACGTACGTAAACATGTTTTCATTTCCCAGTCGGATCCTAGGTTGCAATGCAATCAAGTTAATTGATTAAAACATCTGGAACAGTAAACCAAGTACATGTATGCGTAGTCGAAATTGACCTATATGTATTGGAATCTCCCCGACATTCTATTATTGTTAGGACGAGGTTTCTAAAGCTCGATTAGTAAAAGCATTTTACTAACTTATAATGCTCTCAAAATCAAATTTGCGTTTCCTACGACTTTTCCAATGTCAGCTTTTGTTTGTTTAATGTTGATTCTTGTTATGTTCATCGGTACATCTTCATGCATCAATGAGCATAACGTAAGGTCCGTTCAGACAGGTACGAGCCGACTATGCGACAACGCATTTTCATGGAAATTGTTAGGAGAACATAGGGTGACTTTTGACACTGGTGACGGAACGGTCTAGTGCATAGACTCCTACTTTTCAAAAAAATATATTGTTTTTTAACAAAGAATAATGTTTATTGGTCATGGTATGATATGATAAAAATGGCAGACTCCTTAATTCGAAGGATTCTTTCAGAGAAGGAAAGTTCTCCTTAATATGAATAGGTTTTACTATAGGACCAACCCTGAGCCCTGACCTGAAAATCAGCTGGGCCGTACATTTTGTCGAGTCATGCGTATGTATACGCAAGTTTTTATGTATACATAAAAACTTATTTAAAAATAATAGAACCGTCTTCCAAAAATAACAAAAATGTGGATAATAACTTTAATTTCGGAAGTCGGTGTCTCTGGTTTTGTTTCTTCGGTTTTTGACACTGACATCCGAAATTATAGTTATTTTACATAATTTTATTTTTTTTGGAAGTTTGTTTTTAAAATAGTTTTTTATTTTTACTTTTTAGTTGTGGTTCCCCACTAAACTTTATAAACAATACATAGACAAACGATCGCAGTAATCGCGAATCCTTTGCTGTTAGTTATTGTTATTTGTCTTGTATTGTGCAAATTTAATGGGGAACCCCAACTAAAACGTGAAAAATATTTCTTTTTTGACATAAAATAGAACCAAAAAAAAAACAAAAAAGTACACATTAACTTGTATTTCAGAAGTCGTGTCAAAAAACGAAGAAATAAAACCAGAAACAGACTGCCGAAATTAACGCTATTTTGCAGTTTTTTTGTTTTTTTTTTGGAAGTCGTTACGACTTCCAAAAAAAATATTAAAAACACAAAAACCATCTTCCAAAATAAAATTATTTTTAGCGTAGGAAGTTGTAGAATTTTTTGTAAAAAAAAATTTAATTGTATCATAATTTTGATTGTTCATTTCCGTGCTGTAGTACTCCGGCTTTACCGTACGCGCTGAGTGCGTGTGCCCATATGAGCCTGCCGTGTTCAAGGTTCCATATATTTTACCGTACGGACTGAAGGCGTGAGCTTTTATCATCATCATCATCAGCCTTTTTAATGTCCCCACTGCTGGGGCACAGACCTCCTCTCTGTGAGAGCTTTTATGGGTCTGCTGAATTCGAAGTTCCGTATTTTTTCAACGGCCTGTGTTTTACTCCGAGAATTGAATTCGGGACGAGTGTCATCATCTGCCTAGCCTTTTCCCAACTATCTTGGGGTCGCGGCTTCCAGTCTAACCGGATGCAGCTGAATACCAGTATTTTACATGGAGCGACTGCCTATCTGACCTCCACAACCCAGTTACTGGGTAATACGATACCCCTTGGTAAGACTGGTTGTCAGACTTTCGGGCTTCTGACGACCCGTAACGACTGTCAAAGATCCACGATTGACAGCCGGGACCAACGGCTTAACGTGCTTTCCGAGGCACGGAGGAGTCTCGGTATGTAAAGATGGCCGATGGATGGATGGGATGGATGGAATTCGGGACGAGTGTCTGATGTATCATTTTTATTACATTTATTTTTGTGTTAGAATTAACCTAGTAAATCAAATGTTAGTATGAACTATTAAAATTCCGCGGATTAAAACTTAGTTTTATGTCGAATCTAATCAATTGCAACTGCGTAGAGGATAGAGTAAATGTGTTCAGCGTAATATTCTAAAAACTATGTAGTTAAAATCCTCCACCTAAGTTTTTTCTTACTAAACATATATAAAATAACAAATTAAATCTGCTGTTTTTTTATAATCAAGTGTTTTTTAATTTTTTTTATGTATTCCTTTACATATTTTTCGGTGCATTTTTATCTTAAAACAAAATTTTACGTTTAACGCGGCGTTATGTGTTTTATTCTTTTTTTTTACAATTCCACAATACATTAAATATTATTATAAATGCGAAAGTCTAGATGGATGGATGCTTGTTACTGAATCACGCCAGAACGGCTAACAGATCTGGATGAAATTTGGCAAAGAGATAGATTCATAGTCTAGATTATCACATAGACCATATTTTATGAAGTAGGAAGTACTAAGTCCAGGCCGAAGCCGCTGGGCACGCCACAATTGTGGCGGTAAGGCCCTTCTTTGAGGAGTGGCTGGAGAGGCGTCACGGCATCCTTACTTTCAGCTTGACGCAGGTCCTCACTGGTCACGGCTGTTTCGGGATGTTCCTGTGTCGGATAAGGCGGGAGAAAATGGCTTGTGGCCCCATTCTGCAGATCGCCCAGAGGACACGGTGGAGCATATGGTGGAGATCCGCGCTGCTTGGGTGGAGCACCGCCGTGTTCTCGTGGAGGCGATCGGTGGCAGCGAACTTTTGCGCCCAGCCCTGGATCAGGCCATGGTACGGAGCGAGAGGGAATGGGAAGCAGTCTTCTCCTTCTGCGAAGCAGTAATGTTTGCGAAGGAGCTGGCGGAACGGGTGAGGGAGAATCAACGGAGTCGCCCTTACGCCCCCAGTGGTAGCCGCCGCAGGAGACGCCCTGGGCGTCGGTTGCGAGATGATCTCCGGCCACCGTAGACGCGGTGGCAAGTAATGGGTAGCTCGCTGTCCGATCAGTATCAGGCCCGAGAGTCGACGGCGCGAACAATTTCCACGCGCGCCTCAAAGAGATTTCAGCAAATCAGGACGGGGCCCGTCCCAAGGGGTCGCAGATAAATTCGAAACAGAGTTACCGCGCCCCTGGGCACTCAGATAAGGAAGGAACAAGGGTTAAAAAATATCAAAATTCAATCTTTTGGAGCACATATTCAATGTTACGAACAATTACTAAAGAAGACTTAATTATTGTCAATATAAAGAAATATGTAAATTTACGCCTTTTATCTAGAAATTATTCACCGGCTGCAAGGCCAAAAACATCCAAAGTTTTCACGAGAAAAGATATCGAGAATTTCGTAAATAAGGCACCAAATGAAAAATACAAAAATATACTTACATTTTTAAACGTTATTCTGTTATTTTAAAAAATAATGCAGTTTTGACAAACTTATTTTTTGTTGTACAGGTTGCTTTAATTTTTGGGGTCAGCGCTGCCTGCAGAAGGATATAACTGGCTAACATAACAGTGGAAGATTTCGAAACTGATTCTGATACCCGTCTTCAAGCCATAAATAAGAGGAAATTCGTTATAAGTTGAGAATTTCTAAAAATTGTAAAAACCTACCAAATTTTACGGCCAAATGGAGTGGGCACGCCGAGATTTTCTTTCTCAAATATCAAAACGGAACATTTAATTTTTATTAAAATAAATTATTTAATATTACATTGGTTAATTTTATTTTCTCACAATCGTAGACACACGGCGCTAAAACACCATTACAACTCGGTTTCTATTTACTTCCTCGCTATAGCTCGGGAGTAAAACTGCCTCGTATTTAATGGGTCGTTTTAGCCCTATTTGTAACAATCTACTATAGATAAATTGAACGCGTAGGTATGCAACCTATTTTTTTTCGTCACGAGTACGCTCTTCTTCCCGATGTGACCTAATGGGAAGTGATGTGTAAATGGATACCATTGAACAAGCGGGTCCAGAAGACTTCTATTTAGACTTGCTTTGAATGCTGACGGATTTAAGAAATTTTTTCGCGTGTTGTTTTTCAAGTAAACGCGAGGCTTTCTTCAGATAAGGTAACTTCTACTCAAAATAAAACACGCAGTTTTCTTACGTTATTCAACTATTGTAGCATTTCCCTGAAATACATTAAATATCCTTGTGCTTTCGTGCACATAAATTTAACCGAGTAAAACCATGATTGTAATCGCCTTATTTACTAAACAGTTATTTCAAAATTTAATTAAATATTTACTCATTACAATCGATCCCCTGAATGTGAAAATGCAACGTAAAAAGGTGACGAAGCACAATATTGTTGTGTTCTGTTAAATTGTGAGTTTGTACAACGATGACCCAGATATAAAGACGTGCCGTCAAGTGGCGACTAGCCGGAAAAGCCGACTATCCGGCCGTATTTATAGTCGGCGACTGGTCGGTCAAAAGCAATGACAATCATACCAGTACTTTATTCATATTACTAGCGACCTCTCCAGATTCGAAAGGGTACTAAATATACACCTAAACCTTCCTCATGAATCACTTTATCTGTTGGTGAAAACCGCATGAAAATCCGTCAATAGTTTTTGAGTTTATCGCGAACAAACAGACAGACAAACAGACGCAGCGGCGGGCTTTGTTTTGATTATATATGTTGTAGTGACTATTTTTAAAATGGAGTGATTGAAATGAAATGTTTTCTTTATTAATATTTATATTTTAGTATCAGTCTAGGTATCAATCACAATAATTGGCAATATAATCTAGAAATAAGAATGAAGCAAGGAATAGAAGACTTAGAACCAGAGATAAACCAACTAGTGATCGAAGAGTCGCGAAAGCCGACTATGCAGTCATATTTATAGTCTGGGTTTTTTCTAACCAACCAGTCGGCTAAACTCATAGTCGGCCCATTTCTAATAAAATGATGTTTTATGATTATGGCTTTATTGTGATGTAACGAGGCGATGTATTAAGTAAATAAATAAATTTTATTTAGTCGAATTGGGTGGATGCCTACCCTTTATCTATCGGGTGCCGTTTTTAGAATAATTAAATAAAATATAATAATTATGGAGTTTTAGGTAATTTTATTGGTCCTTTGTATTCAGAAGGACCAAAGATTTTTAGGAAGTTATTGCTTTATTTATTTATTAATAAATATTTTTCAAAATTAGTTGTTATTTGCTTTCTTTGGAATACCAGTATTTTAAAACTGTTTTTTAGTTTATAAACTCTTGTACCTAGTCAATGCGAAACTCCCGTTGAGTACCGCAAAAAACCCGGGTTGTCACCCGATTTACGCATTATAAACCCCTATTATTCTATAACGCAAGGTATTTTATCCTGTGGCAAGTTTCACACACTCGAAACATGATGGCTATGGTTACCATAGATTTTCCACATTGAGGGTATTTTAAAAAAATGTTTTAATTGACGCATTTTGCACGATGTCCGACTGTCAACGGGGCTTGACGGAAGTGGACGTTTGACGCTTGCGGTACCTTAAATGTTATGTATAATGACTATGTCGGTTTCCTGAAAATTTGAAACAACAGTTTTCATAACCTTTCATACTCGAAGTACGATCTCTATGTTGGTTGTGGGTGTGTTTGAAAAAGTCACCGCTGCTCCTGGCTCAGCCAACTGAAGGAACACGGGTGGATTTTAGTCAGTAAGAGTCTGAAACGCCCTCCCGGTCCAACCATAGCGGGAGAAGTTATTTGATGATATCCCAACCCAAAAAAAAATCTCTAAGATCACAAATACTCCCAAAATAAACGCAGCAAATAGAAATCAAAGTAAACAATAATATAATAAATAAACACTTTTATCCGCAGCCCTCGGCATTCCGTGTCACACATGCCATTACAGGCACAAACATCCACACATTCTACATCCAGAACACGGAACAAATATGGCGGAGGCGGCGGCGTACAAAAATATTTTGGGAATGTGACGTGTTATTTTGTATCACTTTTGTGTACTCTAAGTGCCTTCACACACGACGGGCACGGCTGCCGGATACCTAGTCGAATCCAGAAACCCGGTGGTACATGTTTGAATGGGTAACCCGTGTAAAAAGCTTTTTAAACATATACGTTTTGGCATCGGGTATGCGGCAGGAGCTATCGTAAAGGGGTCTAATGTTTTTTGCTCACATTTTAAATTGATGTTCTTAATTTGATTGGCATCTCGATTTCGTTTTCGAATCCTGAATAAGATTTATTAGCTTTTTAAATTGTACTTGTTAGCATTATTTATTTGAGTGGGTTAACTTTTATATGTATGAGGTTGATATGTATCTAAGGAAAGGATTCTGAATTAAGTATTTGGAGTTAAGGATTCAAGGTTCAAACCCTACTTTAATGCCAAATTGACAGATTTTCAGGCTTATGTAAAGTTTAACAAATATTTAACTTCAAATCGGGGGTAAGTCTTATACCAAGTATTATAATAGATTAACAAACAGTACCATTTTTTGTCTGAACCAATTAATCGTTCGAATGAATCTAGACATAAAAAATGCCTCAAAGGTAATCTCTGATTTCAATATCAATAAAAACTGAAAAAATAATATCACATTTAACCACAGCAGAACAGTTTGATGCAACTTATTTCTTCGCTTCAATATCTGGATCAGATAGCTAATTTCCTGTCATTTAGAACCATTTTCGCTTGAAATTATTGTCAGCCTTAAGGAACACGTTTCGTCTAAAGGTCTCGATTTAGCCCAATTCTATCCACATGTGACCTTGGGGATTCCTATTCAATCTTGACCTTTTGTAGTGTATTTCAGGTAGGGCAGCCTTTTTGAGTCAGGTTGAATTTATTAAGTAAGAAAAGGGATATTGGATATTGGAATTATTTATCAGATGGTAGTGCTGTTTGTTTTAGTTTTGTTTGTATGTTGTTTTCTACTTTTTTTTTAAGACAGATTAAAATAAAACAACTTCTTAATGAGAAATGATTTCGGATTACCAAAAATGTAATCATGCCTTGCCATCCGCGAAGGGATAGGCAGTTGCCTGCTATGTCCTGCATGATTCAGTATCATACATAATAGGATGAAGATTAGTGCCTGGGTCAGGGCAGGGCTCATTGCTCGCAGAACAGATGGTCAATGGGGCCGAAGGGTTCGGGAGTGCGTACCGGAAAACGTAACGTTGGAAGGCTTCCCTCAAGGTGGAGCGATGACCTCGTGAGGGTCATCGGTCATCCTCGGGAATTTGATGGATACGAGACGCACAGAACCTGTCGCTGTGGCAACACTTAAGGGAAGCCTATGTCCAGTAGTGGACATCTTTCGGCTGAAATGATGATGATGATGATTGCTCAAAAAAACCTAGTCAATAGCGACAATCTCATTCTTAAGCAAACCGTTTAACCTAGAATCGTAACAATTACAAAAATCTTTTTTACAAAAAAATACAACCGACTTCCATACAAAAACACAAAAAATTTTTTTTTTGTTCTGAGTTTTTTATTTTTCACTTTTTAGTTGTTGTTCCCATAAATAAAACTAAATTAAAAATTATAATATATGTAGTTTAGGTCATTAAAATTAAATACGCATTCAAAAACTAATAGTTTCATCTTGATCAAATTTTTAGCGTTTGTCATTTGAAAGCTGGTGCTTCTCATGTGAAAAAAAAAACACCCTCACCTTCCCCTCCTCACCTTCAGATAAAAATAGAATCATCAAAATTGGTTAACCTACAAGAAATCTGATACTTAAACAAAAATAAGGCAAAACTCTGCTGTCGCGACACGTCGCGGCTCGGCGGACAGAGCTCCGGCAGGATCTCATGGTGACATGGAGAGAGCGATTGTCGCAACCCAGCGCTGGGCACGCCAAAATCGCGGCGGTAGTGCCCCTCTTTGAGGAGTGGCTGGAGAGGCGCCACGGCACCCTCACCTTCCGCCTGATGCAGGTCCTCACCGGACATGGCTGTTTCGGGAGGTTCCTGTTTCAGATCAAGCGGGAGGTGACCCCCGGGTGTTTCCACTGCAAGGATCGCCCAGAGGACACGATGGAGCATACGGTGGAGGTTTGCTCCGCTTGGGCTTTGCACCGCCGTGTCCTCGTAGATGCGATAGGCGGCAGCGAAATCTCGCGCCGTGCCCTGGTTCAGGCCATGGTACGGAGCGAGAGGAAATGGGAAGCCGTCTTCTCCTTCTGCGAAGCAGTAATGCTCGCGAAGAGGGAGGCGGCATGTGTGAGGGAGGCAACAACAGCAGAGTCGCCCTCACGCCCTCAGCAGCAGCCGCCGCAGGAGACGCCACGGGCTTCCGGCCCCGCGAGACGATCTCCGGCCACTGTAGACCCGGGTCTGCGGACGGCGAGTAGTGGGTAACTCGCCGCCCGATCGGCACCAGGCCCGAGAGTCGACGGTGCGTAGTATTCCACGCGCGCCTCAAAGAGTTGTCAGCAAACACGACGGGGCCCGTCGTGGCCGATGCCTGCCCGGAGGTTGAGGATAAATTCGAAAGAGTTACCTCGCCCCTGGGCATTCAGGGCAAGAACAGGGGTGGATTTTAGTCAGTAAGAGTCTGACACGCCCTTCCGCTCCACCCTAGAGCGGAAGAAGTCGTAGGATGATGTCCCAACCACCAAAAAAAAAAGCAGTGTGCAATTTTCACACAATATCAATAAAAAAATAATTCATTTAAAAATAACGTTTCAAAAGAGAAAAAGTCATATTTCATAAAGCAATATTCAAAGAGTGTAAAACAATAATAAAATAGCTATGAAATAGGCACTGCGAGTTCAAATAACTTCGAATGGATAAATACAGTATTGTAACTCAAATAGCGTTTACATTCATTGTTCTGGGTATTGGGCAAAAATAATTACATTTTGTAGAATGACACCGTTGTTTAAAAATATTTTGTATGTGCCGCATTAGTTCTATAAAATTATGTATATTTTTATACCAATAATAAACTTAAAATCTTATTAAGTAAGATGAGGCTGAATACATCTTTAGTAACCAAACACCGAATGGGTACGAAAACTTGTAGGTAAACTCGAGACAAAACCTGACAGATCATAGCAATGCTGGCGGGACGATCTGGACTCCAAATGAAAGACAAATCTATTTTGATATGCGTACGTGCAAAGTACAAACTTATCAATCCCACACTATTTCTTAGTCAGAAAATAAGTGATGTCCGGTGGCTCTAGGATCTTAGACTATGATTCTGTAAGCACTATCAAACTCAAAGTGGGGTCAATTTGAATAAGTACCAATTTTTAAACGTGTGAATGCACACTCCCAAACATACTCGAAAGTGACTTCCTCTCTAGGGCTCGCTTCTACTTTCCACCCTGTATCACGGCAATAAAATTTTGCTTTTTGTCCCCGAAGCCAAAAAAAGTCTACGTTGCAGACTTCGAAAACCGCTGAATCATATAGTTTATATTGCACTGCAATGCTGCAGAAGCCAGTCCTTGTCTTTTCCTTTACTTGTTAAAACTGTTTTAAGGCTTTGTAGAAATTGGACGCGCCGAAGTTGTTTAAAACTTATGGCTGTTTTCTCGTCTACGAAGCCTTTTGTTTTGGTTTACGAAATTGGTTTTCTTTTATTAAGATTTTCTGTAAAAGTATTCTTTGTTTATTTATTTAAAATATGTGTATGGGTGTACTTATACACGGACAAATAAAATTAATCATCCCTCGCAGACAGCATTGATATCCAAGGATGATTAAACAACCCAGAGGACACGGTGGAGCATACAGTCCTCGTGGACGCGATAGACGGCAGCGACCTCTCGCGCCCAGCCCTGGTCCAGGCCATGGTACGGAGCGAGAGGGAATGGGAAGCAGGCCCAAGAGTCGAAGGCACGTAGTGTTCCACGTGCGCCTCAAAGAGATGTCAGCCACCACTGACGGGGCCCGTCATGGCCGATGCATGCATCCCAAGGGGTCGCGGATAAATACATAACAGAATTACCACACCTGCCACGTAATTTTTATTTATTTTTAAAAGATACATTATTAATTTTTGAATTCGGGTGAGATTTATTGTAATTAATTGATATGTGTAAATTTTGGAAGTCGGTGTTCCTAGTCTTGTTTCTTCGTTATTTAAACCGACTGCCGAAATTAAAGTTATTTTGCAATTTTTAGTGTTTTTTGGAATTCGCTTCTATTATTTTGTAACTAAATAGTAAAGTTATGCCCGAATGGATAGCTCCAAAAACATGGAATTGGAACATAATTGGTGAAATTAGGGTAAATCAGGGTAAACTGTACAAATCTGTGTAGGTACCCCTTCAAAGCATATCAGCGTGATATTATGTTATGAAATGGTGTAAACAATAAACAGACATGCGATTACAGAAATTCTAGCACTATGCTATAATTTATTGAAGAGTTCCATAGTCTATCTCCGAAGTTCTTCATCAGATCTTCACCAAATTTAAACGGAACCACTTGGATAGTAAATGCTTAAAAAAAAAAAGAATTTTCCAAATCTGTCAGGGCATCTTCGAGTAATCGGGGACCATACATAAAAAATAAAAGATTCCGACGAATTGAGGACCACCTCCTGTTTTGAAGTCGCTTAAAAATAAGACATTCAATTTATATACCTACACACCCACCAAACATAACATTTGCTATGCGATGCCAATTTTTATTGCCAACATTATGAATGAAAAGCATTTCACATTCACAAATCCACATACTACGAAGTTTCAAGAAACTACTCGATACTTACTACATGAAGTGACCACAATTTTCTAAGAAACGTTCCGAGTACAATTGTTCGAAGCTCGTATATCTTACTCGAGTCCCATTCAACACGACGCTGGAAATAACATAAGTGAACTTCAACAAGTTCTCAGAAATAGCAAATTTCTTGATATTTGCACTTAAATCTTTGAGACCTTTTAATTAAAATAGCTTTCGGTTGAATGATGTAATATGTTTTAGGTGATCAAAGACACCCACATGCGCTAGCTATTTTACTTTTATGAAGTAGTTATTGGTTATATCATTATCGATGAGGGACTGTTAGCCGAAAGGGGAGTCTGCCAGCCAAGAGGTTCAATACAAAGCTGGAACGCAGCCATGAAGTGCTACTGTATACATTGTAAAGCTCTGTGATTACAATAATCAGGTCTACAAGAGTTTTGCGAACTGTTAATGAATACTTCGTTTACAAAACCCTTAGAAAAAAAGGGGCAAAACATGTCAAAGTTAAGCTAACACAATTTTATTAATTCTTTAATTTTATATTTCGTCAATAACAAATAGCAAAGCGTCGCATTCACAAGTATTCACGTTGAATGACAATTGCAGATTATTATTTATGTCAATTTAATAGACCACATAAACCAGTAAAATTGGATTATAAATTCAGCGTCTATCGTAACTGTAATATGTATATTATTCTTTTGTTACAAAGTGTGCATTAAAAATAACCTTTTTTAACTTCTGTCTAATGCTATTACGAATGGAGTATAGATTTATGTAGTTTAAAACGTGTACGCAGCAAGTCCAGGTTCCAAATGATATTGCATCGCTTACGCCCAGACAAGAGTGTTAAGGATCCAGCAGTGGTTGTCTTTCGCTTCATGGACCATTCCGGTGCTACTCACAGCCAGGAAACTTCCACTAGGTCATCGGTGCACTTTGAGGAGGCCTACCTCTCGTCTCTTTTCACTATCTAATCTGAAACTGAGGGAAAGATGACGAAATTGCAAAACTTTTAAAGTATTTCAATTAATTTAAATAAATTTCTTAACTATTTCTGGCACTTCAATACGGCTGCTGTAATAAATTTTACGTCTTTAAAAACATTAAACTTTATATCTTAAACTTTTGCGTTACAAAATCTTGCACGGAACCCTCAAGGCTTTTCCTGTGGTGAAGTAGCAACCACAGCCGAGGAATCTTATACGGTGAAGTTTATTAGTTAAGAAGAAATTCAAATATTAATTCCCTACTAAACATGAGCTTCTTTTCTCGTCGCAGCCGATTGCAGTGCAGTTTTATGTTAGGCTTCTCTCAAAAAAAAAAAAAAAGGCTTCTCTCAAGCTGCGTCACAATACTCGGTCCTCTATCTTCTCCATCCAGTCTTTCCCATAATTATTCATCTTCATCTTCCTTCCCGCACCTTGTCTTCCACCACTTACCACATTTTATAGCCAGATTTAATCGTTTACTTTCATTCCTCAACAGCAAATAAAATTTTTACAGAGCATGAGTTGTTATTATAACTTACCTTAAAATGTAAATGATACATATCATTAGTAAGAAACGTTTTTCAGGTAAGTTTTTGTCTTTAAACTAGTAGTTAAAATCTAAACAACATAATATTTTTATCTCTCTATCTATCTACACACAAATTATCATTCATCATCGTTCTCCTGCCCCTAGCCCAATTTATTTACGGTCGGCGCAACATGTCTTTTTCTTCCATACTCCTCTATTAGTCGTCATCTCTGTAGACACCCTCTTTTTACCCATATTCTCTTTCACACAGTCCAACCATCGTTTCTGCGGCCTTCCCCTACTCTTATACATGCCATCTACATCCATACAAAAGACTTTCCACACAACTTTTCAGTTAGCGGTGCCACTTTCAAACTTTCTCTTATATACTCATGTGCGTAACACCACACATCGCTCTTAGCATTCTCATCTCAGCTGCAACCAATTTCTTTTCATTCATCCCTTTTGTGGCCCAACATTCTTAACCATACAAGGCAGCACAAATTATAATTCAAAAGTCAAAAACTTCAAATATTTTTTCTGTTTGCTATTCGACCGTCTAAATGAGTTCCTCAAAGACCTAGCCAAAAATTGCGTTCAAGCCTCGTCGTCAAATTCTTTATCCGCCATTTTGTGCCAAGACAAACGAGTGAAAATTTACCCTGTTTCATCAAAATTCTAAGGCTCAGTGTAGAATTTATTATACCGAGTCCCGCGTTTGATAAAATTGACGTCTTTTATGAAATGCTGGCAAAGAGGTAGGTAATTTTATTACAAGATAATATAACCACTTCTCAGGAAGGCTTAGATTGTGGTATCTGTGTTTAATCGAATTCAAAAAGGAGGCGGTTCTCAATTCCAGTGTAGGTATGTTTTTTTTGTATGTTTTTTACGCGATTACTGCGCCACCTGTGAATAGATTTTGATGATTCTTTTTTTGTTTGGTAGGTCATACTTCAGAGGTGGTATATATAAATTTGTGTGGAAATTGATTCAACGCTTTTTGAAAAAATCAACAAAATACAAAAAAAAATGTGTATCCAGATATGAGGTGTTGGTTTGGTCCCATTATGTTCAAACTCCATACAACTAAAATGTAAAAAATAAAAAACTTTTTTACACAAAATACAAACTTCCAAAAAAGAGAACACACTAAAAATTGCAAAATAATTTTAATTTTGGAAGTATGCGGTTTCAAATAACAAAGAAACAAAAGACAAACAACTGAACATAATCGGAGTACAATAATGTTCAAATTCCATATAGGTAATTACGATATTAAATCACACTAATATTATGAAGGCTAAAGTTTGTGAGTGTGTATGTTTGTTACTTCTTTACGCTCAAATGGCAAGACTAATTTGGATGAATTTTAGTATGTAGATTGCTTATTATTGTGGATTAACACAAAGGCTACTTTTTATCCTGGTCTACGCGGGTGAAACCGCGGGGCGCAGCTAGTTCAGACATAAATGTAATGGTAGTTTTAGTTCTGGGGTACAACAACTGAAAAGTTAAAAATACATTTTGACACCGACTTCCGAAATTAAAGTTATTTTGCAATTTTTTGTGTATTTTTTTGGAAGTCGTTTAGATTTTTTTGTAAAAAAGCTTTTTTTTAATAAAATGTTCCGATCTGAAATATGTTTCGTAAAAGACAGAATGTGATATTTATGATATCAGGGTTCCGCTCACAGAGAGTGGAAACGGGACCACACTAAGTACCTATTAATCGGAGTCTGTGTTACCTGATAGCTACAACCTGGGAGTCTTTAAGTCAAGTGTGAAAAGGTTACTTCTAGGCAAGCGTGCTTTATCTTCGACCACATCATCGCTTGCCATCAGGTGAAATAGTGGTCAAACTCGTGCCTATTAACAATAAAAAATAAATCGTGTAAGCCTTTTGTCTTCGTCAGTTCAACTGTGTACATAGCCAGTTGAAATTCACCGTTTGTGGGGATGTTTCTTTTAACTGTAATGTAGTCAGTTGAGATGTTCACAGGACTTAATATAAAATATTTTTTAAATTTAATTTACAAGTATTGTTCCGAAAGAAAGAAGCATTTATTTCCAACACCAAAAACAATCAATAAATAAAAAATAAAACAAACACAAAACACTTTAGACTCTCTCATTAGTGCATTAGAACAGTCCAAATCCCCACACTAAGATACCTTGTGTAGTGGGATCTAGTTTTTAGAGTTCCTTAGTCCTAACAAGGACAAGGAACCCTTAAAATTATATCTTATTTACGACCGTTGTTAGCATATCGCTGGCTGAGCATCCGGCATTGTATAGAATATCTATGTTCCGCCTTGGCCAAAAAAAGAAAAAAAAGAAGATAAAATTAAGTTAAACTTAAAAGAGATATCTACGTATATTGTCTTCACTTTGGAAGTCAATAATCGTATCTCTTTCAAGTTTAACGGTTTATCCGTTAACATGCAGATTGACTAGGTAGAGTGCAGATATTTGCTACTATCATTAAAATTTTGCACTTTAAAGGATCGTACCCTATAATTTGCATATTGCCTAGTTAATGTGCATGTTAACGTATTCCGCATTGTAACGGTAATATATTAATTATAATGTAATATTAATGTCCTAATATTGGAATTTATAACATCGCCTTGGACGCGTCGGTAAAGGTGTTATAACATAATTGAGTAAAACAATAAATACTTAACTTTACTTACCTAGAAAAGGGAAACATACATAATTAAATGACAATATTGCTATATCTACACGTAACTATGTTCTCTATCATGGGAAACACCTTATAAATATACAAAAGTAGATAAAACGCCAATTCGCGGCGAAGGTCTGTACGTTTTTCTTCTTTAGTAATTCAGTTTAGTTTTATTTGAAAAAATAAAAACGCTTGAGGAAGTTTTTAAGTCAAAAATATAGGTATTTAGATACCAATAACTTTTAGAGTACGCAATCATCATCATTCTCCTGCCCTTATCCTAATTTATTTGGGGTCGGCGCAACATGTCTTTTTCTTCCATACTCCTCTATCAGTCGTCATCTCTGTAGTCACGCCCTTTTTACCCATATCATCTTTCACACAGTCCAACCATCGTTTTTTTTAGCGTACGCAATATTTTTTTAAAATAAACACTTGTGGACCTAGTTTTTCATTATCTCGAAAACATTTCCAAAAATTATGAAAATTGGACAATGGGAAACACGTTTTCGCTTTTATATGAAAATTTACAGCTTCACAATCCTCTGTAAGAGTATCATGGTGTACATCATCTACTAAGCCTTTTCCCGACTACCTTGGTGTCGGCTTTCAGTCTAACCGGGTGTAGCTGAAAACCACTATTTTACATAGAGGAGTCTCGGTATGTAAAGATGATCACCCATCCATGGACCTACCCCGGCAAGCATAGTTTAGCCTGATGAATCGACCCGTGCGGCTGTTATAACTTTAGCCACGAGCTCCTCATTATCATGCTGTACAATAAAAGTGTATAATTAATAAACAAGCCTTAGTGATTCCCATTTTTGGCCGATTTTTCAAATAAAGTTTAAATCTAATCTTGTCTTATATAGTTCAGGTTGCACAAACCTTTTGTTGCTCTATAAAGCAATAAAATGCAACACTGCATGAGAATACACTTGGTTATCGTGCCATGAGCGCAGTAATAGCCCTCAGTTGGCATTTACAACTTGATAGAACGTTCTCCAATAAAATTTTGATATATATTCCCACAGAGTCGTTAAATGCATGCAACCGACATTTACGAATATAGAGGTATATGTAACACGAACCTAAAGTATACATTCATTGATCCTATTTGATCATGTTGTGTAAGCGAATAACATGTAAAAATTACGTTTTTTTTTTTTTTTTCGTTTTCGGGGGAAAATCTTCAAAAGGCGCCTGACCGTCTAGCCATATTACTTTTCTATTATCGTTAATGCTAACGCTTAGTACAAAATGTATGGCGATGACATTACCTGCGTAGATAAGTGTCACGTGACTTAGCGCAGGTAATGTCATCGCTATACATTTTGTACTAAGCGTTAGCGTAAACGATAATAGAAAAGTAATATGGCTAGGGGGGCAGGACTTTTGAAGAAAAGACAGTGGGTTTTCAATTTAAACGCGTGCCTATTAACAATTAAAAAACAAAAAAAAATAAGATTGTCAGGATTTAATTTTTTTTTTTTTTTTCACCATGTCACAGCCGACTAAAATTGCTTGTCTGATTGTAGGAGATAGCTACGCGGGGATCGTGCGGTCCATGGCCCTCTACGGGGCACCGGTGTGGGCGCGTTTATTGAGGCAGCGATCAGCTCGCCAGATGAACGCGTCCCAGAGGGTCATGGCGATCCGCATGATCCGAGGATACCGCACGGTCTCCCGTTAGGCTGCGAGCCTCCTTGCCGGACTGTCACCTCCTTGCTGGGATCTGGAAGCAAAAATCCTCGCGCACCTGTATGAGTGGCGCGAGGAGGCAAAACGCCGGGGCGAAACTCTGCTGCCGCGACAACTCGCGGCTCGGCGGACGGAGCTCCGGCAGGATCTCATGGTGACATGGAGAGAGCGACTGTCGCAACCCAGCGCTGGGCACGCCACCATCGCGGCGGTAGTGCCCCTCTTTGAGGAGTGGCTGGAGAGGCATCACGGCGCCCTCACCTTCCGCCTGACGCAGGTCCTCACCGGACATGGCTGTTTCGGTAGGTACCTGTGTTGGATCAAGGCGAAGGTGACCCCCGGGTGTTTCCACTGCGAAGATCGCCCAGAGGACACGGTGGATCATACGGTGGAGGTTTGCCCCGCTTGGGCAGAGCACCGCCGTGTCCTCGTGGATGCGATAGGCGGCAGCGACCTCTCGCGCCGTGCCCTAGTTCAGGCCATGGTACGGAGCGAGAGGGAATGGGAAGCCGTCTCCTCCTTCTGCGAAGCAGTAATGCTCGCGAAGAGGGAGGCGGCATACGTTAGGGAGACTCAACAACAGCAGAGTCGCCCTAGCGCCCTCAGCCGCAGCCGCCGCAGGAGACGCCAGGGGCTGCGAGACGATCTCCGGCCACCGGACCCGGGCCTGCGGACGGCGAGTAGTGGGTAACTCGCCGTCCGATCAGCACCAGGCCCGAGAGTCGACGGCACGTAGTGTTCCACGCGCGCCTCAAAGAGTTGTCAGCAAAAGGACGGGGCCTGCCACGGCCAATGCCTGCCCGGGGGTTAAGGATAAATTCGAAAGAGTTACCTCGCCCCTGGGCATGTAGGGCAGGGAGGAACAGGGGTGGGTTTTAGTCAGTAAGAGTCTGACCCGACCTTCCGCTCCACCCTAGAGCGGAAGAAGTCATAAGATGATTTCCCACCCCCCAATAAAAAAAACATTGTAGGAGATAAAACTGTGTAGTATGTGGCTGTGTGTGTGGGGTTTTCGATAGTTGTGAGTGCCATTATGGTTGGCCTAATACGTTTACCTGCTAAACCTATTTTTACCCGACGGCCCCAGGAGGGTAATGTTTTCGAGAGTATGTAAGTAGGTATGTACAAGTATGTATGTCTATTTGTTTGGCCAGTCCTGTAGCCTAAACGGCTGGACAGATTTTAACAAACGAAGCATCATTAGATTGGTGTTGACCGCCTAAGTGAATACTTAAAGAAAACAAAATTGAAAAAATATGTCTCGGTCAATCTTGAACACTAAAAGCAAAATACAAAATTGTGAAGCCTGAATATTACTCGAAAAAATATCTGGCAATTTTCGTTTGATAAATAAAATATTATCTTAATTTAAAGTTGAATACATCCGAGTTGGCCATGTATAAGTACTTGCTGCATTACTATTTTGGCTTGGAACCACTTTATTGTATTAAACATGGTAAATAAAGAAAATGGAAGGCCATCGCACAGGCCATTAGACGACAAGTTCAGGTCATTAACAGAACCTATCCTGAATTTGGAACTACCCCTTGACTTTTATGTTTCCCGAATTTTGGGTATCGACGCAAACTGAATACTAATGAAAATACTTGACTAGGAGTACCTTACCGATTTTTTATTTTTTAAATAGTTACTGTATATTTGGAGAGCAGTGGTGGCTCAGTGGTGATGGCTCCGACTTACGTGACCACTGTTGGGATACAGAACTCCTCTCTGTGAGAGCGTGTGGGCCGTAATACACCATCCGCGTGGTGAATTACGGCCCTCATCACGCGGATCCAATGCGGGCCGATGGATCACACCAGGAGTTGCACTGAAGTGCATTGAGAATGTTGAGAAGCAATTTTAATTGTATTTTTAATCGCATTTTTATTAAATTTAATTTTGAATTGTCTTTTGAATTGTATTTCGAATTGTATTTGGAATTGTATTTTGAGTTGTATTTTAAATTGTATTTTAAATTGTATTTTGAATTGTATTTTGATTTGTATTTTGAATTGTATTTTGACTTGTATCATTTATTTTGAATTCTATTTTAATAGTATTTTAAATTGTATTCTTAATTGTATTTTTTAATTGTGTTTTTGATTGCATTTTCGATTGTTATTTTAATTGTAATTTAATTTGTTTTTTCATTAGTATTTCAAATTGTATTTTGTGGTAGTAACATTGCTTTGGCGTTATGCTGTTAAGGTGTTATTTACGTAATTTTTAATAAATAAATAAAAAAAAAATAATAAATATCTGCGCAGTTTTGGTTCTAGGACATGCCAGTTTTCTCATGATGTTTTCCTTCGCCGTTTTGAGGGCAATGAAAGTAAAGCGCATGGCTGGTCTCATACCCACGATCTACAACTTGTAAGTTGCAGCCATTACCACTGGGCCACCACTGCTCATAGTACGGTTAGTATGGCCACTTTAATATGAGTACAATTAAATAATGCCTCCCAACCATCAAATGAATTTCCCATAAATTATAACTTAAATTATTAAAATGATGTATGTAACACCACGAATCATTTACCACAACAAAACCAAGCAAGTATGCATAACAAAACTAAATGCGTTTTGTATGGCCTTTGGCGCATTTGCTTTACGACCTTTACAAACATGGCTCGTTAGGTATACCTATATATAACAGTATGGTTATGACAACAATTCCCATATTCCTAAATGACCCTTAACCTAAAGAAGCAAAGCTGAAATTCATATAAACAGAAACTGTTAAAGTACATTATGTATCATCAATAAATTGTTTGCCAATACTCTCGATGAGTTTTTTCCAGTTTATGGTATATTTATCATTCGTAAAGCAACTTCCTCGGTATAAAACTGTCCAATAAATTGCTAAAAAAGACGGCCATTTTGTAAAAGAAATGGTCGTATTGAAAGAAGTCTTGTGTACTGGCCTACTTGGAAGATTTTTGCTATTCATTGGCTACTTAATCTTTATTTTTCTGGATCGGGAATTCAATATGGCGACGGTAGAGATGATTAAGTGTTCGTTTTCGGTTTTTCTTTTGATCTTTAGAAGACTTTTTCTGTGTTTGAAAGTAGTGATATTTAAAAGTTCGCTTTTTAGTATGGCACGTTGAGTATCTGCGGGTCCATCAAGTTTTCTTGTATAAGTTTTGTAAGGCAGAATTTATTTCATTATTATATATAGTTGTAAGCATTTTTATGTTAAATTTTATTCTTTACTATCTTTTACTACTAAAAGGTACTAAAGAATAAAATTTAATGAATTTGGCCTTCTCCCAATTTATTTTTCTTCCATACATCACAATAGGCCTCCTCCATCCTGTGTTTATTTTTGTACAATATTTTATACGAAAAAAAGACGACGACTGATAGAGGAGTATGGAAGAAAAAAAAATGTTGCGCCGACCCCAAATAAATTGGGATAAGGGCAGGAGAATGCTGACGATTTTATATGAAACAAAAAATATCATTAAAAATATTTTTGTGGTGAAAATGTCTTTAAATTTGCTTCCATAGTGGGAGGCAATCCAAAAAATCCAATGATAATAAAATCGGAGAGAACCGTTTAGTATTGTCATAATCATATTTATCTTTCATCTCCATCCAATATTTAATTACACCACTGGATAGCTAAAGATTCAAAGAATTTGTTACGGTGATGACTGTGATGCATTGCGCGTGGTGGAGGAAGAAGTACCGCCCTTTTGAGGTAATTTTGCTGCGTTTCGAGATTTCCATTTAGTACAACTTGTGACTCGGAGCAGCTACGACGTTCGTTTTAGTTCCTTCCACAGCTCTTGTCGCTTACTCTATTTACGAGTAGTTTAAAAAAAAAATAGAATAAATTTTGTAATGTCAGCCTATACTCGTCAAAGAGCCAAATCAAAATATAAGGAACGTATACGATTAGAATGGGCTCTTCTAGGGCACTCTAATAACAACCATTAAACCCAACATAAAAGAATGAAACGGTCCCAAAAACGTAAAAAGTTGAAGGCATTCGAGGCGATCAACGACTAGGACCACATTCCAAAATGTATCCTATTTTCTTACATTAACACTGTTTATATTTACTACAACTGTTTATATTTGCTTTATATTCACACAATCGATAAATCTTGACGGGAGTTGTCGAAAAAACTAAAACGAACGACGTAGCTGCTCCGAGTCAAAAGTTAAACGAACTGGAAATCTCGAAACGCAGCAAAATTACCTCAATATGGCGGCGCATCCCCTTCCACCGGTCGCGATGCATCACATTTTCCTCGCGTAGCGTAACGTTACGTAGACATATTTACGTACGACACACGGCTGTGTCCACAGCCACACCCTCTTTTTTTTTTAAAACAGCATCAAAATTGTTAATGAAATGAAGCAGCAATTAGCATTTCAAATAATGGAATAAGGAAGAGTGAGGGCTTTGTGGTGCATCATCAGCCTTTTAATGTCCCTACTGCCAGGGCACAGGACTCCTCTCTGTGAGAGGGTGCGGGCCGTAATCCACCACGCGGGCCCAATGCGGGTTGGTGGATGTCACATGTCTTCGAATGTTTGGTTCTAGGACATGGTGCCCCATTAGATACTCCTAAAATTCCTAGCCATATCTTCTTCCACACAGTCCATCTATCGTTTATTTGGTCTTCTCCTCTTCTTATAGCCAGACACATTATTATGTGTCTGGTTTATCATCATTACGCACACTCATAATTTTCGGAAAGATTTGACTGTTTGAGTATTTTGTTTATAAAGGAATCACTAACTAACTTGTCGTTAGAAAATAGGTGTCAAATCAAAGTGTATATTGTATTTTCATTAAATATTATATTATGTAATTAAATCATACATATCATTATCAAAGACGATATAATTATCATTACACGCACTACTTATTAATATAAGATTCAATATCGAAGCCAATTCATTACCACATCTGGCTCTAATAAATACTCATTAATTCGAGATGAATACAAAAGTATCAGAATATAGAATTCTCATTTTTCCTCCTTTTCACGTCCCCCGAGAAAGTGCCAATTGCGAAGATAAAATACGACATATAGAATTCATACCTGGATTCTTTATGTGGGTATAATAATTCGCTACGAAGCAGAATTGTCCAATAAATAAATGGATATAATCGCGTGGATAAATTATATTATTATTGGATCCCAATCGGTATTTGTGACAAAAATGGGATGGCGTTTTAGAATGTTAAAAGTGTTAAGTGCTCCATTTTGTGATAACGACCACCATTATAGGCGGGATGAAGAGAATTTTCTCCGCTTTTAAAATTTTACATTAGCAGTTTGCACTCGTTTGACAATTTATGAAATTGGCATGTTTGATTTAGATCCGTGTGTATCTTTCAGACAAAACAGACTTATGAAATGATATTGGAGTGACTACACGGCTTCATGCAAATTTTCAGGAGGAAAAAAATTAGGCAGTCATGAGGAATGCCGACAGAAGTGAAAACTACGAGTCGCCAGTCTGGCGCATCACGTCACTAGCTTTTCGGTGACGCAAACCCATAAGTTTTTGTTCCTACTAAAAATTACTCAACGCGGCTAAAAACGTTTTCACTTTAACCTTAAACTTAAGTGGTATTCCTACTGCTGGATAAAAACAATTACCTGCCCGTATTATATACCTGTTAGTTTAAAAAACTATCAAGAAAAAGCAATCAAATTGCTTTGTAAAGATATAATACGATGCCCTAAAACTTGTTGTTTTTAACCAACTCACTAAGAAAAACGATATCGTTTATATTTTATTCTTCTTTTTAACCGATTTAAAAAAAGGATGAGCTTCTATGTTCGACTGTAAGTATCTTTTTTAAGTAGATCAGAGAATGTTCACCGATTTCTCCGCCAAATGTCGAACGATTTTCTAAATTCTTTTTTTAACATCATCTAATTGTGTTCCAAAATGTAGTTTAGGTTTAGAATGATTTTCTTTTCTTAATATGTAAACCCTTCATGAAATAAATACATACACATTTCCAGTTATCCAATGTAGGTCATATACCTAAATATGCTGATTTCTAATTACTGGCGGTCACGAAAACCACTGTAAGTAATTATAATCCCTAAAGTTAATTAACACACGTCCTTGCATATGACGTCACTAAGTAATAGGAACTCCTTCATAAGTGGTTGTGAGATGACGTCACCATTGGCCTTCTGCATTTGTTTTCTATATATATTGCATCGGTTGACACATTTACGTAAATCTCCAGTTACTCGTACATTAAATTGTGTGGGATAGTTTATTTGTTATGATTTTCAGCCTGTTCTCAGTTCGAAAGTCAAACCGATTTTGAGGTAGAATCTTTAACTTTCGTTACGGGTCGTCAGAAGCCTGAAAGTCTGACTACCAGTTTTACCACAGGTATCGTTTTATCCCGTTACTGGGTGGGGTGGAGGTCAGATAGGCAGTCGCTCCATATAAAATACTGGTACACAGCCGCATGCTGTTAGACTGGATGCCGACCCGCAAGATACTCGTAGTTGGGAAGAGGCTAGGCAGACTGATATATAATTTCAACCTGTTTTCGGTTGAAAAGTCAAACCGATTTTGAGACAAAAAGATGATTTTCTATCTTCTTGGTAATTTCAAAGAAACACATCAATTTTATGTCTACAAGACAATCCAGTACAATCTCATTATGTCTTAATTTAGACACACAAACACGGACAACACACACTCAACCACAACTTATAGTTAACCTTTAGTTTCTTAAAGCGTAGCTAAAATATTCCCATATCAGTCCACTCGCCAACAAATCGGTTGGGAAAACATTTGCGATAACCGTTTCCGACCAATCTCTAAATTACACACAACCGCAACAATCATGAATTTTCTCAAAACAATGCTAACTCAAACTCAGAGCATTTATTTCATTTATACCATTGACGGGCACAGAAAGACGAAATTAGTTGCCCAACCCAAGACGTAGTAGGATCCTATGTAGAAGAACCGGTAAGAATGTTTTGTATACTTTGTTTAATATATAATATGTCTTTGATTTTGAATATGAGTTCACCAACCTCCACTGGGCCCGTGTGATGGATTACGTCCCATTACGTCTGCAAGAGAGGACGCCTGCGTCGCAGCAGTGAGAATTTTATAAGACTGATTATGTATGTTTATGTATGAGATCATCCATGGCATTGATCTCTCTAAAACAGATAAATAAATAAAAACACACCACTAAACATCAATGGCTCTAAATCTCCCCTCCTCCCCACTTATATCGATACGCACCATTACCCCTATATATGGAACACCATAACGGTCTACGCCTATTGTTCCATCGTTATGGGCTATATTTTCACCTATTTGTCAGTCATCCCATAAAAAATCGGTCAAGTGTGTGACGTCTTAAAAGGGTAAGGTTCTGTAGTCATTTCTGATTTTTATTTTACTCAAATTACAAGTACAAAGAAGGGTAATAATACATTCTAAAAACGATTCATTTTACTACACACAATAATTTAGGTCAGTCGAAAATTCTGACAAATTCAGGAGCCGTACATTTCTAGTTCTATTGTATTTTGTACAGATTATATAAATTACTGTTAAGTGTCTTTTCAGACGTGCCGGTTGCCGGGTAGCCGGTGCCGACTGTCCGGTACAAATTTATAGTAAATTACGCCGGTACGTGTGAAAGCTAACATACATGGCTATACACTTCACCGCCGGGTACCCGGCACCGGCTACCCGGCAACCGGGTTGTGTGAAAAGGCACTAATACTAATACACTGAGTAAGTTCCACTTACTTTAAAACAGACGATCAGCCCATACCACGACGTTTGAAAATCATCATAATTCCGGTGTGTGAAAGAGATAGTGTTATTCGTCCGGTATAGCTCCGTCTCTCTCTCTCTCTCACACACACACCGGAATTAAGATAATTTTATAACGTCATACCTACCATGTTACCCCCTAATCATGCCAAAACCTTTCGTTCTACTCACGTAACCCAAATCCAGACCATTGATCCCCCATTAATAGAATCATAACGCTATCATTTTAAGAGGCTATTCTATGTGACGGCTATTCAATCGTACTAATATATTTTTATTGCCGATGAGGTAATATTTACTGTCACAAACGATTGGTATTTAATCAGCGGAATACTTAAATATCCCCCAGTCCTCCACTGATTAAATGGAGACCGATTGGTACTATTGGAGTATTTTTGTAGGCAATAAAAGGGTAGTTTGCAACGTGTTACGAACGTGATTGATGTTCGATTCGATCTTGTGTTTGTGAAGTTTTATTGGTTAAGTTAGGAAGTTTTTGTTGAACTAATTTGAAAAGACAGAGTTTGTGTGGGTTTGCGTGTTTCGTATAGTAAAAAGGCAACTGTCTATGTGATAGAGGGTTACCAACATTTAGAAGTCCTTGAAGCAAATAGGGCTGCCAGTATTGGCGATAACACATTACAAACTTTAAATGTAGGTTGCAGTGAAATTATTATTTTTTAAAGTAAAACTTCTTTACGCACGCTTGAATTGGGGACTAAGCTGGTGAATGCGTGACGAGAGCGTTACGAAAAGTGTGATTGGGCGAGGCGAACGGAAGTTGAGAGGGCGCACGCTTGACTTGGGGAGTAAGCTGGTGAATGCGTGACGAGAGCGTTACGAAAAGTGTAATCGGGCGAGGCCAACGGAAGTTGAGTGGGCGCATGCTCGAATTGGGGAGTAAGCTGGTGAATGCGTGACGAGAGCGTTACGAAAAGTGTAATCGGGCGAGGCGAACGGAAGAGATCGAGTTAAATAAGTTTTACTTCAGTCGTGTGGTCTAAAGCACACATTTTTTTTTTTTGTCAAACAACGACGAAAAAAAAATTGCTCTCGCTTGACCACTATCTCACCCGATGGTAAGCGATGATTGATGTGGTCCACGATGGAGTAGGCTAATCTATTCACTCTTGACTTAATGATCCCAGGTTGTAGATATCAAGAAACATAGACTCCGGAAAGGAATTAATGAATATAATGTATTTCCAAAACGTTTTGTGCTTGTTACTTCTTATTATTATTATTATTTTTAGATGGGTTTGCTCTTGACTCTAGTCTAAGTCAGAGGTGACAGAGTTGACAATGGAGCGAGCTTACCCAGAAGAAGACACTGTTCACTCTAAATTTGAAGAGATTAGGGTTGTAGAGCCGCAGGTAGAGAGTTCCACTCCTTAGCTTTGCGCACTATGAAAGACGTTGGAAACGCTTAGTGCGAATTCGTGGAGTAGCAACAAGGTAGGTATGGTAACTTGCAGTGCGTCTAGATGTCCGATGGCAGAAGGGGGCGTGTAGTTCCTAGGCACACTCTCCGCAGTACATTCTGTAGAAGACCGACAAGCCGCAAGGTTGCCTCCTTGCGGCGTTGAGCCAAGCTGTGAAGGTTAGCATCCACCAGTTTTATTTCGCCAATGAGCCTCTTAGCTCTACGTTCCACTGAGTCAAGCGCAGCAATTTGGTATTTAGCTGAACCATCCCAGAGGTACAATACTCCATGCAGGATCGGACTTGTGCTTTTTAAAGGGTTAAAAGCTGGCCAGGCGTGAAGGACTCTTACACTGAAAAAAATAAGTAGTAAAACATAATGAAAAAGCATTAATCTGAACTGTTAAAGCATTAATCTGAACTGTTCAAGCAGTTCAGATTAATGCTTTTTCATTATGCTTTACTACTTATTTTTTTCAGTGTACACACAATACAGCTATAACTTCTTAAAACATTTACAAATTGAACTTAAATGATCCCTATAAATATTAAATAGGAACAATGTTATCAGATTCCTAAGCAAGTGTGTAGTGTAGGTTATACCACTCAATTTATTTATCATATTACGATTATTCCAACATATTGAATTTAATTACCATATTTAGGAACCAATGGTAAGCCTACAGGGTTTATTCGATGAAATGGGTCCTACAACCAGTAAAATAATGTAATAGTTAGGTATCTATCATTATTTTACCATTTATGAATACATTCCAAAATATGAAAAATAAACCAAACGAATTTTCCCAGATTTTTGTTGACAATGGATTATTAACTTGATGTGATATTCGTGATGGAATCAGCTTCCAAACAAATTTCGTGGTTCATTGATAATTTTTCTCATTTCCTATACATGATTTTCTACCCTATCTCCTTAAAATAAAGATGGCTTTAGTTTGAGCGTGGAAGATTTAGAGTAAACGAATTTGAGGGTAGGTGCGTATAAGGTAAATTGGTGTTGACAATGTAATTTGGGTCTCATTTGCTTCATACAACGCTAATTCGTGTTGTACAAGTATGATTTAACGGGATGAGTAATTTCAATTATATTACAACATACTCGTACATTCAATTAAATTGAACAGGAAAACTGTTGTTTAAATTATGGGGAAATGTTCCGCGAATGGCATCACAAAGTCCAAATAATGCCAAGAAATAGAATAGTTCATGAAAATATTCTTTAAAGATGCTCTTTAGTAAATAATTGGTCAAAGTTAAAAGACCCAGAGGGTGAAACCAAAAGAGAAGGTCAGTAAAGCTGGAGTTATCTGTCAGCAGTGCTCTCAAACAGACGACGGAGCGGATTAGTTGGAGCCAGACAATTGATAATTGAAAAAGGGGTCACGCTCCTCAGCAATGGGGAACGATTGAGAAGAAGAAGACAAATTAAGTAATTGCGATTGATCTGTGTACCTTTCATCATCTGCCTAGCCTTTTCCCAACTATCTTGGGGTCGGCTTCCAGTCTAACCGGATACAGCTGAATATCAGTATTTTACATGGAGCGACTGCCTATCTGACCTCCACAACCCAGTTACTGGGTAATACGATACCCCTTGGTAAGACTGGATGTCAGACTTTCGGTCTTCTGACGACCCGTAACAACTGTCAAAGATATGCGATTGACAGCCGGGACCAACGACTTAACGTGCTTTCCGAGGCACGGAGGAGTCTCGGTATGTAAAGATGGTCACTTTTCCACGGACCTGATGGATTGACCCATGTGGCTGTTATTACTTTAGCCACGAGCTCCTCGATCTGTGTACCTTTATGCCATCAAAAACATGTTTTGTCCGACTATTAGAGACACATTTTTATTATTATAACAATAATAAAAACGAACATTATATTTACAAAAAAGAAAGCCAAGACAAAGTGACGTTCAATCAGTAATAACGATTTTTGAAAAATTAAATGAATTAATTGACCAACAAGTAGTATTAACCCATCCATGAAAGCCTGCTTTCTTTTTTTCTTCATCAGTCTCTTTTACTTCTCTAGCCGGTGAGATTTTATTACTGTATCTCGTCTGCAATCAGTCTGTGTTAAACCTAATTGCTCTAACCCTCAACGCCAACAAAAAACTAACGATGCACAACTTTTCTGCACCTCGTTACTTAGTTCCCATTTACTGGAAGATAAAGCTCGAGCGGCGCGTCCGCGATAGGCCGAGGCCAGCGTGAGGAGCATGCGCGGGAGCTACGGCAGGCACGATGTATTAAAGATTTGAAACTGCTATTTGCGTCCATACTGAAGTAACTATGACGCGGGTAGAGACAGAGCGGGCTTGTAAGCTATCGTCTGTTGCTTTATCCTGAGTCTGTGTTTCCTGATAGCTGCAACCTGGGAGTCCACTGAGATAGTGATCAAACGCGTGCCTTTCAAGAATTAAAAGCTATTCTGCGCATGCTGCAACAACTCGTTATTCACTCTAAACCCTGCCAGTGATGGAAGTAGTCATCGCGGCCCTGGCACAGGCAACTGATGGAACACGGGTAGGTTTTGGTCAGTACGAGTCAGACATATCTTCCCGCTCCGTCCTGAGCGGGAGAAGTTAAAAAAAAATAGCCACTTACTCGCTACCGCGCCCGCTCCCGCTCTAGTCATAGCGCGTTCACTCTGGACAAGGCCGTGGAGATACCTCTCTGACTTCATATTGTCTGGCCATACGACCTATTTCCTAAAATAGCTGCCTGCCTAGTGCCTAGGCCCAAAACTTGGACTGCAATTTAGGTCGCATTTGGCATCTGTCTAAATCGATTTTCTTATTTTAGTTCTTAGTTTTGATGTCTATTTTATTGGCAGCAGTGAATAAGGCTAACTTTACAGGGCAATTGATTTTTAAAATCAAAAGATTTATTACACTCAGTGCTGACCAGCGGCCTTGCTTGTGTGAAAGTCTAACATTAACCGACAGGAATATAATGTCGGAATAAAAACTATACATTTGTGGCAATTTTGCAGTTCTGTTCAGTGATTGATTAATAAGTTTAGTGTCTACATACATACAGAAATTCACATTTATAGAATAAACAGGCTCCCAGATAGCAAGATGATCCGTTCAAGTCCTTATGGTCGATATATATAAGAGGATTACCTCATGGAATCGTGTTGAAACAGACAGGTTTGTGAAATAAAATCCGCTCGGAATTATCGCCTGTTCGGGAGCGCTCTTATGTACGGTCGCTTGGCTGATAAAAGAATAAATAAAAAGCTGCAAAAAAACATCACAACCACGTAGGCGTGTCTTCAGACAGAGCTTGTAGAAGAGCAGCTCCTTTACAAATGCATTGAGATTCACTTAGCGCAAACAGATAGCAGCGAAAAAACTAAGTAACAGTCACAAAAGAAAAGACATTTACAGTATAAAAACAATTTGCGCATCCAAGATCTAGAACACAACATTCGAAATGCACACAAACTAAGTTAAATTCCCATTATCTACTACTAACAATCGCTTAGATGTGTTTCTGCAATACTGTTCTAGTTTCTGCAGTCTAAAGCTCTTATGCAACGATGCAGTTCCTAGACATATTATTAGGTATAGTTTAAAGTGGTGGCACAGAAAAGATGGAAACAGAAAGTCGGCCTGAAGAATAGACAAACTTATTTGGCAGTAGACAGGGTATGTTGCTCACAGAAGGCGAACGCGTACCGGAAGACGCAGTGTTCGAAGGCCTTCTATGACGAGTGTCAGCTGAAATGATCATAATGATGATGAAATGAATAGCGGCTCCGTTTAACGAGCAAAAACACACCCACACAAACACACTTGTACAGCGAGTGCAAGCGCATTCGCGACTGTCATTTGTTTATGAACGCCGTACGTACTTGTCTATAATTGTGTGCACCTGTTTTCGCTCGTTTTATGGAACTCAGCTTCTGTACCTTGCCTATTTTGTGGTATGCCGCACTAAATTCCAATATCGTAGGAAGAAGGAGCGCGGAAACGTGGAGTGCAATTTTATCTCGATATATTTTGTGGGTAGAAGTCAGATTGATGTTAAACTTGAATAGATAATTTGAAATTGAAAATTTTGTGGTTCAAGTTGGTCGCCTGGATTCCTGCGCAATTTCTTTTATTAAAGTTTTCATAACAAGAAATCTATGATTTACAAAGATTAGCGACCCGCCCCGGCTGTGCACGGGAGCTAAATGATTCGAAAAATATGTAGAATTATCTAGCGTCCTAAATAAAGCAATTATAAAAATCGAAAGTTACTACTACTTGCCCTCGGGTATAATACTTTACTCTGGAGGAAACGTACCCAATGTCCTTTTCTGTACCACTTTTTTTTCTTGGATGGAAATCATCCAATGGCTTCTCCCGCCCGGGTGGAGTGGTAGGGCGTGTCAGACTTTTACTAACTAAAACCCACCCTTGTTCCTTCAGTTACGTGTGCCAAGGGCCGCGGTACCTCTCTTTCGAATGTATCCGCGATCCCAGGCAAGCATCGGCCCTGGTGGGCCCGTCTGTTACTGCTGACATCTCTGATACTCGAACATCTTTATGTAACCCTGACTACGTATGTGTAGAATTTCATGATTATCGGTTCAGCGGTTTTTTTTATAATATTAGTTAGGATTAGGATTAAGACTATTTAGGATTCTTTCTCCATAATTTGATAGTAAAAATACTTGGTGAATAAAATATTCTATTTTATTTTATAATCAAGTTATTAGGGTTGTTATGAGCACGTCATCATCATCTTATCAGCCGAAAGACGTCCACTGCTGGACATCACATCCTGAGGCTTCACTCGACCTTCACCATAACATCAGTTCACCTTGTTCCGAGCCCTTCCGGCACGCGGTCGTCACTCCAGATATTTTCGGACCTATCAACCATCCGTTCTGAGAGCAATATGCCCCTGACTACATCGGTAACCTCTTCTCCTGCCACAGTTGCCAGCTTGGTTCAGCTTGAGATTGAGCAAAATCAAGCCAGAAATAAAATTTTATTTAGAATTGTAACGAATAGCTAAAACGAAAACTTAATAGAGTTCAATAGAGTTCCAATGAGCTTTGTCAAAAAAACAGGGCAAGTCTTATAGATTACCAGTTGCAGTTCTTTGCGTAACTTTGTTTGTTGGTTTATTTGTTTTGTAAAGAGTGCCCTAAGGAGTTGTAGTATGAACAAGCGGTTATCGGGAAGATTTAGGTAGTGTTTGCTGTGATGTCCTTTTCAGAAAATGGATACTAATAGTAAGTATGGTGGGTATGTATTGTGACATCTGAGGAGGTCGCGTGAGAATACAAACCCTATTACAGACAGGCTGGTTGCCCTAGTCGCATTTATTGTTGGGCCAACAATAAAATGATAGTATTTATTGTTGGCCCAACCAAATACCAGCAATAATGCTATTCGGGTGAGAAATTATTTTTTTTCCTTTAAACGTATATTCGCTAAATCAGCCAGCAATTTAGAATTAGTTTAAAAGTCAAGTAGAGATTAATGTTTGGTTTTTGACGAATTCATGAAAGAATCTCCGAAACAGTCACTCGCTTGTATCAACAATATAGCAATACAGTATTGCCTTTCTATTATAACAAATCAAGAATACATACACTAGGAACACCGCTGCCGAGCTACACACACCCCCATCTTAACAGTGTTTATGCACAAAATATTTTGGGCACGTTTCCAGCTTGCCTAGATGACAGCAATGTGTTCTCTGACGCCTAGGTGTATTCTGTTTTTGTATACATGACTACATATAGGCAGTTAGGTAATAAATAATTAGATGTTTAAGTAATTTATGTACGTATGGATATAAATTCCTAATAAATAAAGTGTTACAGAAAAAGACTTTCGATAGATTTCCAAACGAAAGAAGACACCTGTTTAAAGAAGATGAAATTTGAAACCACATCGACCTTGCGGGTGCTGCTGAAGCTGAAAATATTTACCATTACAATGAAGTATTTAGTCTTCAACTCTTAACAGATAATGTACACAATTTTCAATATGACTTCAAAGCACCTAATCCAACTGCATATTATCATAATCATGCTTGTTTTAAAACAAATAAACAACTGCAATATTACTAACACTTCAAAGCTGCAGTACAAAGTCAAAAACGTCATTCTTTGAAACTACTAACAAGTCATTCACTCTCGTTAACCGAACATTTCACAGAGGAAAAATGAAAATATCCGATGATTTACGATTCAGTCATACTGAGTCAATTTTTCAACTCGCTTTTTGTATGATCAAGGGGTGCTTGAAGTTTCAAAACGTTTCCATTGAGTAGTGAAAATTCCGAAATGATTGCATTTTCAATCAACAATCAACTTTTTATTCCAAGAGTTTTTATTTTTCTTTTTTTTTATGAAATAGAATTTACGAATGGCCAGCTTACCATTGCTGTCTGGGTCTTAGCTATTTCTGCCAGTACCGATGAAACAGAATAACCAAAATAGATAGGTTGTATGAACGGTGATATAGTAATGGCTAGAAAGAAGGAACTTTGACTATTGAGCTGACGGCAAATATAGAAAAACTAGGGACACGCCTCTTTTCCAAAAACGGACACAAAATGAAATCGAAAGACGTAGTGCCATCTAGCGTCCTAAAGCAATTTTGTCCGACGAAAGTATTAGTTCTTTCACTCGGGTACAGTACTTTTTTTGTGGATGAAAAGTATGTTTTTTTCTTTACCCATGCAAAATTTCATGATGATCGGTTCATAGTTTAGGCGTGAATAGGTAACAAACAAACAAATTTACTTTCGCATTTATAATATACATAGAAGAAGAGAAGAAAATAAAGGAAGCTTGTGTTGTCGAAGTTCGTATTTCGTAGGGTTTTGACCGGTAGATATGAGAAAGAGGTCGTGAAATAAAAAACGCGACTTGTTCATGGAGGTAATCAATATGCTATTATATTTCATATGAACTGACAGTTAATATGATAGATAATGCCATAGACAATAAATGCATTGTTGCAAGACTCGAAATATATTAAATATTAAATATTGGCGATGCCAACATGTGGGCAGCGAACTTGGAGTTGAGTCGGTGCCTGAAAAGTCAGGCTTAAAGAGTTGGCGAACAGTTGTTGCGCGCCTTTATGGGAGTATGTGCGGTCGTTCGATCAGCCTTACTAGGTGATGGAGCCCTCTAGCAATGGCGGGTCAATACCAGTCAGAGGTGCACGTGAATTTAATGGTATCCAGGGCTCCCAACTTACGGTAACGGTAGGAACTTTGGGGTTTTAATCGGTTGTAGTTGGACATAACATTCCATTCTCTGCAGACGGAGAGTATCCATGTAGATTTCCCAAAATTAAAAATGAGGACGATGACGTGAGGGATTACTTCAGTTGGAATTTATTAACAAGCTTAGAAGCGAACTTTTATTTCACAACTAGCTTCTGTCAGCGGTTTTGCCCGCGTGGAGTTAGCACTTCCCCCACTAATAAATTATAGCTGTTCAATGTTACTTTTGGACATTGAATTAGCACTCGGCCCGGCTAACGCGCGGCCTAGTTAAAACAATGAGTTGGTTGCATCTTACACGCATAGGACACATGGATTTTTGTATAAGAGTGTGTTAAGAAAAAGTAGTACATATAATAAGTGTATATAATATTGTAAATAAATCAGATTTGAATTTTATATTCTTATCTCATTACCCCTCACTGTGGCAAAGACACCTTTAGCCATATTTGATCAGTCTCGTGAGTCTGCGGGGCTGGCAGTGAGTGTACCCTTCCCGAACCTGGAATTGCTGTCCTCTCTCCGTCTGTTACCTTAGATCAAATGGTGCAGACTTCCTGAAATTATCTATATATTTATTTGTCACATACTATGTATACGATTGGTTAGGTCTATTGGGCTGATAGGTCTTAGGGTCCTAGGGACTGTTAGGCTGGTAGGTCTGAGTAGGTTCTTTAACTTGTCGTATATTTTCATGTACAGTCACACCCTTAACACTACTGCAGCCGTACGTGACGTATGTTAGGGTGGGCGTACAATAGCCTATGTGCTATTCCAGACTATAATCTATATCTATATCAAATTTCATTCAGATCCGTTAAGACGTGTTGGTAAAAAAAAAAAATGGCGCCTGAAATCTGTTTCAAATCATCATTGAACAAAAACAATCAGGACACGGGTATACAATACAGTGTACTTTGCTTGATTTTCTTGATTGGTCAAATTAACTCACAATCAAGAGAAGGACATACAAATTACTGCATCGCAATACTGAACGTTTATAAGATCATGTCTTATTAACATTCATGTCACGTTACAATTGAAGCGAAAAGGAAACGTCGTGCTAACGACTCGAATACAATGCCTAAAGGAAGCATTCATTATTATATTACGCATTGCGTTTATAAAAGTGCCCTAAATTATATCTCATCGGGTGAGAAAGTGGTTAAACGCGAGACAATAAATGGGAAATCATCCTACGACTTCTCCCGCTCTGGCTGGAGCGGGAGGGCGTGTTAGACTCTTACTGACTAAAACCTACCCCTGTTCCTTCCTTGCCTGAGTGCCCAGGGGCGCGGTAAATCTGTTACGAATTTTTCCGCGACCCCTTGGCATCCATGCATCGGTCATCAAAAACAAAAAATTTGAGTTGCCATTATTGCAGCAAATGTTATATAAGAATAATAATTATATATAATAATATTATTATATCTTGTACAATTGAAATATGACATACTTATCATTCTTTTTAATTGAAATAGGTTTTACTAGTTTCTGCGTGCAACTCGAAAATCATGCCAAGGGAACATGCTCCTAAGATAAAATTATCATAAGTGCTATTTCAGACTTTAATCTATCTCCTTGCGAAAATTTCATCCAGATCCGTTCAACCGTTCTGGCTTGATTGAGTAACAAACATCCATCCAAACTTTCGCATTTATAAAATTAATAAGATAAGAAATAAGATTATGTCTTGCTTCAACTGCTTATAAATAACGAAACTGAATAACCAACATTGCTATTCATAAACAATAATCATTATTATCACCATCTGACTAACCTTTTCCTACATCATCAGCCTCATCTGACTAGCCTTTTCCCAACTATCTTGGGGTCGGCTTCCAGTCTAACCGAACGAAAAAGTACTGTTACAAACTTGATGATTTTTACCAACTACTTGTTTAATAATATGGACCTCAGAGCCCAAACTGACACAATTTACACTGACTTTCAAAAAGCCTTTGACAGAGTTGACCATAAAATACTATTAAACAAAATTTCGTTTAACGGCATCAAGGGCAATCTACTGCGCTGGTTCCAGTCATAAATTAGTAATCGCAGTCAAACTATAGTAAGTAACGGGTACCATTCTAAAACATTTTTGGCAACATCTGGAGTTCCACAGGGATCAATTTTGGGTCCTTTGTTATTTATTATTTATATTAATGATATCGGTAATTGCTTTCAAAACTGTAAATTTTTGTTATACGCCGATGACCACAAAATTTTTAAGAAAATTATATCGATTAACAACTGTTACCTTCTTCAAGACGATATATATAGATTATCTAATTACTGTATAAAAAATAAACTAAAATTAAGCATCAGCAAATGTAAATACATTAACTTTACCAAAAAGAAACAAATTATTAACTACAATTATTGCCTCTGCGATGAACTCCTTCTTAAGGAAACTCAAATTTGCGATCTGGGTATAATGCTTTTGGATTGCAAACTTCACCTTAATTTGCACATTGAAAAGATAATTGCCAAAGCTTTCCAAATGTACAAATTTGTTATGAGATCATCATCCGATTTCAAACGCCCAGCCACATATCTACATCTCTTCAACTATTTATTACGACCACAAGTAGAGTATGCTTGTATGATATGGTACCCTCTCTATGCAAAATATGACCAAGCATTAGAAATAATTCAACGTAAGTTTTTGAAAACACTGCGATTTAAATGTCACTTGGAGCGTCTACCGTATGAGGAGTCGTTGGTTAAATTTAAATTACTAACATTACATTCAAGGCGTATATTACTCCAAGGCATGATGCTCCGTGGACTGATACACAACAAGTTTGATTACCCTGAACTTGTGAATAATATATTTTATATCGTGCCCAGAACTGTAAAAAGACGAGAGTTGCGCGCTTACCCACTCTTTGCTACGACAACTAGTCGTACAAATGCGGGTGAGCGGGCGCCTCTCCACAGATTAGTCAAAATATACAACCAACATTTTGTTAAAATAGACATATTTGCGTTATCTCATAATGTATTTAAAAAAGAATTAGTAACTCCACTTAAAAATAATTAAATTTAGTACAACATTAAAATTAGAACTACATTTTATCCATACTGTACCTTTAGAAATGTTTATAGTAATATGTGGAAACGTTGTTGATTGTACGTTAACCTACTCTATTGTATGTAAGACTAAATGTTGTTTGTTTTCCCTAATAAAAAAATAATAATAAAAAAAAATAATAATAATAAAAAATTATAAAAAAATAACCGGATGCAACTGAATACCAGTATTTTACATGGAGCGACTGCCTATCTGACCTCCACAACCCAATTACGGGGTAATACGATACCCCTTGGTAAGACTAGTTGTCATACTTTCGGGCTTCTGACGACCCAACAACTGTCAAAGATCGACGACAGTCGGGACCAACGACGGGTTAACGTGCTTTCCGAGGCACGGAGGAGTCTCGGTATATAAAGATGGTCACCCATCCATGAACCAACCCCGGCAAGCGTAGCTTAACCTGAGGCCGGCTGTTATTACTTAAGCCTCGATCTCCTCCTACCTACCTTTACCTACCTACCTCTACCTATCTACCTCTACCTACCTACCTCTACTTACCTCTTTTCCCAACTACATAATATGTTGGAATTGCCTTTCAGTCTAACCGAACTCAGCATGATATGGAACGACTGCCTGTATGCATCCTATTCCATAAGACTCATTAAGAAAAAAAAAGTCTGACTCTCAACACGCTAAGATTAAACATTATAACTTCCTCAGCATGCATGACAAGATCTTGCTCCTACAGAATTCATGTCACGTCACCGTTAAACTACGGAGATGCAGTTTTGCCGAGGCTACCGCCGTTCGACGCGCCAGAAACGAGCCGAGTCCAAGGCCTTGACGAAAAACTCAATAAAGACGGAATTTGTTCAATGACAGAATCAGATAAAATGTGGAGGACTGTTAGAGGAAATTGAAGGCACTAGTATTAGAAGCAAACGTTATAGGTTCTGCAGCACGAAATAGTTTGTGTCAAGGCCTAATGGAAGTTGGGCTTGAAATTGAATTGTTACATTAATGTTTTTGGCTCGAATTGATGCCAAAGTATTGAATATAAAGTAATGTAAAATACCTATTAGTGTCAAATAGCGAATGAACTTCTCGAGAAGCAAATACATAAGTGAATGAAATATAATATTTTAAATTTTTTGTTAGTTTTTTGTCTGTGTGAGTGTTTCCTTGCCTTGTGTTGTTATATAGGGTGACACACTTGAACGTATACAACTTTATTATATAAATAAAATACCTAATTTATTAAACGAAAATATTTTTTCATAATTATATTATACAAGCTTTGCAATTTTGTATAGCACCACATCTACCAAATTTTGATCTGTTTGCTGGCAAAAAATGTGCTCTTACTAAACATTGGATGTAAAACAACAGCAAAAATTAGCTTCGAATCGAAAAGGTGGCAAAAAAAGTTGTACACATCCGATTTGATTACCTTTTATATACCCACTGAGTTGAATGGATAATCGAAATTTAGAAAATAAAAATGTCAATAAAATACTAATAAACATACAAACCCCAAATTAATATTGTCGGGATTGGTCCATGGATGGGTGACCATCTTTACATACCGAGACTCCTCCGTAACTCGGAAAGCAACCAATCGTGGATTTTTGACAGTCGTTATGGGTCGTCAGAAGCCCGAAAGGCTGACAACCAGTCTTACCAAGGGGTATCGTATTACCCATTAAGTGGGTTGTGGAGGTCAGATAGGCAGTCGCTCCATGTAAAGTACTGGTATTCAGCTGCATCCGGTTAGACTGGAAGCAGACCCCAAGATAGTTGGGAAAAGGCTAGTCAGATTGATTTTTTTAGAACATTGTACCCCCAACCAAGCACTAAATATAATAAGAGTAAGTAATACTTAAAATATTCGTACCACGCCTTTATCGAACTAGAATTAATGCATTCCCGCGAGGCCATCTCTGTGTCGCGCCAGGCCACATATATTCTAGTCCAAGGCCTAGGGTAAAACGTCAATATTAGCGTGAAATTGGTTGATTTATAGTTCCTAATAGATCTATATCTCACTATTATTTTATTAGGAAACCAAATCTACAACCACTCACTAAATAATAATGTAAAGATCGCATACTCATAATATTCGAGTCACGCCTTTATTGAACTAGATAGAAGGAATGCAATTCCGCGAAGCCGTCTCACACTGTCGCGCCAGGTCACACATATATTCTGGTCCAAGGCCTACTAGGGTAAGACGTCAACAGTAGCTTGAAATTGGGTTGACTTCTATTTCAAATTAGATCGTTAATGTGGAGACTTTGAAAGTGAGTGTAATTTTGAAGAATGAACTTTGCTTAACATTGTAAAATGTGTGATGACTCGCATGCAAGTTGCAAGGACGAAATGCGGCCTTAGATTACTCAGCCTTTTTAGGATTAAAAAATATTTTGAGCATTTTACATGTCACTTTTCATATGTTTACTACATTACAGGTTTTTTTACCCGACTACCGACAGAAGGAGACTCAGGTAAATAATTAGGTGAGATAAATTTCGATTTCTGAAAAAATAATTACTAAAAATTCTAACCTCATATGTACACAATTTCTGAACAAAGGGGCAATGCCCGTATTTCCAAGGAAGTTTATAATATGTCTAAAGCACCTTTCATATTTCCTTGTATTTTGACATTGAGATAATATGTATGTTATCTGACAAGTTTTTGACATTTATTTTTGCCGAGATGATATTGCGACTTGAATGTGAACGATTTTTACTAGCTTTTATTTAAACAGTTATGAGGACATAACATATGATGACGAGGATCCAAAACTTAAAAAAAAAAAATACTTTCAATTTATTTAGAACGATAATTGTACTACTGTTTGTCAAATTATGATATGTAGGTACTTAGTTTAATCATAATGATGCAATCTCGCCTTTACTCAGAAATTACATGTGCCCGGAGCAAACCGCTCTGTGAACAAACATACAATAATTTACCCAACTATCTTTGCATAGTGCAAAATAATTTACAAACACATACTTTAAAAAAAAGTATGAATAACGACTATTTGAAACACGCGATATAGTCACGCTACGTTATTTTTCATACTTAACACGTTCCATTAAAACGAAAATGAACCATTTTAATTAAAATTAAAAAATATCGCCTTGAGACTTCATATTACTATATTTACATATTCACTGGAGTGATACTCGTACGTGTGCTTCCAGTGAAAAGGGTAATAATTTAAATAGGTTTTTGTCTTCGAATTTCATTTTACTTCATTTCAATTGATTGATATACATATATATAATATGGTGTAGGTTGGTTGCTATATTTGCAATATTGTTATTTTTATTGGTAAAACGATTTGTTGTATAGGGTTCGTGAGCGAGACAGCTACGGCAAGTGTTCTCCCCTTTCACTCTCTTCGCAACGTGACATAACGAAAGCAAGATGTCATCGAGTGTCAAACAAAGCCGCTCCGCGCGCGCATATTTTCCAAAATCGAAGGGAACAGATAACGTGTGGAATTCGCGTACATATCATCGCGCAAGACCTCTATCGTGTCGCGTCGCATCGTGTCTTATCGCATCGTATAAACGTCGTTCTTGAATCGTCGTTCGAGTAGCTTCCCCTGCAAAGTCTCGCGTTCCTGTATTGAAAAGGAACGCATTCATGAACAGTCGTCATCACACCTCCAGGACACTACCACAAATAATAAGGTATGTCCATTCCTGATCCTATATTTATTAATTAACTTCGTCTGTCATCTAATCATCTTCCATTAATATTCGTCGCATTGCCACACCCTTAGTTTTAGAAATCACATAGAATAGCTTATTCGGGCACCGATAGGTATATGAGTTGGAACCTATGGGTGACCACGAACCTACCAATTGATATAAGACTTAACAATTCTGAACCCCAAGCTTTTTTATTTTATTACTTTACTAGATTACAGGTAGTTGTTCGGAAAGAACCGGAGTAACCGACATAGCTTGCAGAATAAGCAAACTGAAGTGGCAGTGGGCTGGTAATATTTGTCGAAGGACCGATGGCCGATGGTGCAGACGAGTGCTGGAGTGGAGACCGCGTATCGGCAAGCGTAGTGTGGCATGCCCCCAGCTAGATGGACCGACGACCTTAAGAAGGTGGCTGGGATAGACTAGATGCGGAAGGCAGAGAACAGGGTGTTGTGGCGCAGCTTGGAAGAGGTCTATGTCCAGCAGTGGCCTGCGATAGGCTGAGTTGGTTGATTGATTGACTTTATTTAGCCAACACTTTTTCACTGCTGGGTAAAGGCTTACCCTAATTTATTTCTGGGTAAGGCATCTCCCAATTTCTTCCTGGGTAAAGGCTTCTCCCAATTTCTTCCTGGGTAAAGGCTTCTTCCAATTTCTTCGTGGGTAAAGGCTTCTCCCAATTTCTTCCTGGGTAAAGGCTTCTCCCAATTTCTTCCTGTATAAAGGCCTCCCCAAATTTCTTCTTGGGTAAAGGCCTCTCCCAATTTCTTCCAGCAATTCTTTTCCTGAGTCACTTCGAACGTTACGCTAGCAAATAACAATTAAAGAACGATTTAGTAGTTTTTAATTATTTGCTTATTTTTTGGCCTAGGCCAGATGAAAGTTATTCATTTAATTTTATGAAGTGAGTTGGCAATTAATTTTAACTGAATGTTATTATAACAGCTAGCTACTCGTAGCAACTAATTGAAAATATTTAATTATTTACAAAACCTAACAATTTGCAGGGACCTAATTAACAAGCTACTGTACATTTACAAGTTGCATTGTTTGTAAATAGGTGTTTTATTAAAACATAATTTGGGTTTCTACTACAACCCGACACCCGACGCCCGATTTCCGCACGTAACAAATATTTTTAGGCCTACAGAAAATTGTTCCGGGTCTGGCGGTTTGTGTAGATGAGTTTGTAAACGCTCCCACATACACAAACAGGTGAACTTCCTAGTGGGACGGCAACTTTTTTTTTTAAACTTGGATTGGTTTCTTCTGCCTTAATGGGGTAGCTATGCAGTCTTGCTGGATACAGTTGAATACCAGTATTTTTTGATGACATGGAGCGTCTGCCTATCTGAGCTCCACAACACCATACCCATTTTATTTATTTATTATTGTTTATTTGTTTATTTGTACAAAAAGGAAACAAGTAGGTACATTACACATGCAGACAATAGGTTGTACAATCGAGTCGAACATTATTGGCAGATATCCGGCCCCTAAACTAGGTACGTAGACCTGTAACTTAGGAGTCGGACATTTTTCGGCTTCCATTTTATATGATAAAATACAACCGTGACTTTCAGTTACATAATTATACACATTACCTATTAGTGAAGTTAACAGCAAATGAAGTGAGTGTTTGTAATTGGGTGTTTGAAAGGTGAACTATGGGTAAGGTGTGTGTGAGGAGTGTAAATGTGTGAGTAAGGATGAGTGCTTAGCATTAATTCAAAGGAGATTAAGCTTATGAATGTATTGTTAATATATTTTCTGTCTCGTCGTAAGTTAGAGGTAAAAGCCATTTTTTTAATTTACTTTTAATTTCATGGGTTGTGAGTCTATAGATGTGAATACTTTTATTTATTTTATTATAAATTCGTGAGCTTTGAGCCATGAATTGTTGACTTGCAAATGCATATCGGCAAGGGACTGTTTTGCAAACAGGAAAACCTTGGCGTCTTTGGAGTAGATTTTGGTCCAAAGGAAGAGAGGAGTGTCTTCGCAGTATAGAACGGAGGATATATAGCTGTCTGACTGTAAGGACTTGGGTACTAGAATATAACTGGTCAGTAGGGAAGTCTCTTGGTTTAAAGAGCATCACTTTGAGAACCGCTCGTTGTGCCATTGTTGCCCATTGGCAAGACTGGTGTCAGATTTTCTTGCTTCTAACTACCCGTAAGACTAAGTAGCCTTACGGGTAGTTAGTGACAACTGTGCACCGGTTATCGTTTGTAGAATACAAACGACAACCGGAACCAACGGCTTGAAGTGCTTTTCGAGAGACCGAGAAGTTTCGGTATGTAATGAATAGTCACCCATCCACGGGCTGACCTCGGCAAGCGTTGCTTAACCTTGAAAATCGACCCGTGCGGCTATTGTTACTAAGCCACGGCCTCTTCTATAATCACAAACATATTTACTCTAACCTGCCACAACATTAAACTCTAACCAATTAAATAACGTAAATAAAAGACCGGCCATTTCTTTTTATCAAAAAGCGTTAAAGTGATTGCAGTCACGCCACTGGTTACCTACTTAAGCACTTAGTAAAGTTTCAGTTAGTAGTTCAAGATATCAACGCTGAATGGTATAATAATATAATAGTGTAAACAGAGCAGTGGTGGCCAAATGGCAACGGCCGCGGCAACGAGTTTTAGGTCGTGGATACAAAGTTCAAACCCAAGACTGCATTAAAAGAAAAGGACTGCTGTTTACTTTGTGTCATTTATTTCATCACCACTGCTCTCAAAACGGTGAAGGAAAACGTCGTGAGAAAACCGGCATGTCTTGAACCATAAAAAATTCGAAAACATGTGACATCCACCAAACCACACTAGGTCCGCACGGAGATAACGGCCTAATCCAAAGAAAATTAGTCATTGACCCAATCACTCTCCTAGGGAGCCGGAGTCTCAGCAGTGTGTATATTATACCTGCTGATTATGATTAATCTATGTACCTTAAACTTTAAGTTTTGCGGCTTCTTTGGCACTACGCGAGAGGCAGTGCGAGAAAAGAACGGCTACAGTTATGAACTAAGTTAGAGATGTCAAACTATGTAGTTTATGCCTTGCGCTTCACCGTGTTTTTAGTCGATATGTTCTTACGTGTACCCTTAATTTGTATGGAAATATTAGTTTAACTAAATTTGACAGTTCCAATTTACGTCCGTCTCTTTCTTGTTATTAACCGACGAAAAAATATGGAGGAGGTTCTCAATGCGACCGTATATATATTTATATTTTTTTTTTGTATGCTCAGCCCTCACTCTGTTATTTATGAACCGATTTTGATAATTCTTTTGTTGTGAGATAGGGTATACCTCAAGGGTAGTTGCATGTCAAGAAAACCAGGGTCTCTCAACTCAGGGTCCAGGGTCGGAATCCTGATAAAATTGAGAGAAACCCTCGAAAATTGAGAGCACAAATAGTGTTTCTGTTTACTATTCATAACTTAATCAAGTATTGGCGATTAGGAATTATCACATCAAGAAGCTAAACTAATGATGGAAACCTTACCTTTGCTAAACAATTAGAAGTTAGATGTAAGAACTGTGGTTTTAGTGACAGAAATCACTTAAACTGGTTTGAAGAAAAGACGTCTTTACAATATTGGAGGTAACCTCAATTTGTCAATTATAATGGGAACCTCAAGGAAGGACGGTTACATCACCAGCTCAGTGACAAGAAGAATGATAAAAGATTATAAATTAGCCTCTGAATATTCAAAGTATTAAAAGATGAAGCGAGCCACAAAAAATCATAAAATAAAAAACTTTTTAACAAAAAATTAACCGACGAAAAAGAACTAAAATGCAAGAAATAAATAAACCTTTTAAGTCTTGAGTATTGAGCTTCTTTACATAAAATATTAAATTTAATATAAACTAATTTCGAGTCGGCGCCAAATAATAAAATGATTAATTATCTACGTAGAGCCTATTTCATTTCTACGTACAAATAAATTTTGATAATTAACCAGATTGTTGTTTGGCGCCGACTCAAAATTAGTTTAGATTAAATTTGATATTTTATGTATTGTTTAAGTATTCAATACTCAAGACTTGAAAGGTCTATTTATATCTTGCTTTTTAGTTCGTTTTCGTCGGTTAATTTTTTTGTTAAAAGTTTTTTATTAGAGAGCAAAAGACAGCAATAGCCTAAATTAAGTTTAGTTTGTGCACAACAAAATCGGCACCATTACCTTTGTCGCGGCAGTCAACATCTTAATTATACGACGAGGTGGCGATGGTTCATGTAATTAATGTACAGAGTTGCTCACTAAGGAAGTGAAGTAACCAGGCACCGTAATTACTGTTTCTAAACATGTATGTGCAGTTTAGTGTATGGATCATGTAGAAAGGATGTTCTACTTCAAAATAATTATTGTAGAGTAAAATCTCAGGCCCGCCAGACATTACTAATTTTCTGACTAACAAAATTTGTGGGATTTAGTAGTTTTATTATTTACTTTGAAATTACCCATACCTGCTAATTTGAGCATTTTTTTTTGGTGGGTGGGTCGTCTTCCAAAGACTGCTCCCTCTGGGTGGAGCGGGAGAGCGTGTCATACTTTTATTGACTAAAACCCACCTATGTTCCTACAGTTGCTTGTGTGCCAAGGGCCGCTGTAACTCTATTTCAAATTTATCCTGGAATAGTAAGCTATTTGAGATGCCAACTATGTTTTATTCCTGGTTTCCTGATGAGAAGATTTGATAATTAGCAATATTTTTTAGTCGGGCTCTTATTATAATCAGAGCCAGACTAAAAATATTGCGAAATATCAGACTTTGATAATGAATTATACAATTCAATATCAAAGTTTGATATTTCAGGCCAGATAGTTCCGATCTGGATTATAGTATCCCTTCTGAGAAGAGATAGGGTTTTTACAAAGCCTTGGTCGGACTGACAGACACACAAAGGAACTTACATCAACTTTGACGTAAACAATTTTCAATCTTATTTAGAATACTCGCTAACGCTTTGTTTAAATATTGATTTGCGGATTCTCAATTCTTATTTTTCATTGAACATTTTGTATTAAGAACCTGTTAATTAGTATTTAAACTAATCACACATGATTATTTATGTCACTCTTTTAATAACTTCACCTGTAATTAACTTCGTAAAAAATCATAGAAGTTAAAACTGAACCACATTCCCGTTTCCGATTGAGCTGAAATTTTGTATACATGTTTAGTTTGGATGACAATGCCTGGTTAGCTATTATTATTATTATTTCGTTTATTCATCTTTTCAACAATACATTTTTAAACATTTCTTAAAAAAGAATATATAAAAACATTTAAAAATATAAAAAATAGTATCCCACCGGTATCGGGAACAGGGTCCAAGCTACCGGCGGTCAGGGCTCCAGAGAGAGGAACCGCCTGACAATGCGAGCCGTGTCCAGAAGTACCGCTTTCTGAATCAAGCCCTTGATCCAGCCGCCTAACGAGAGCCTCCTGAGGTGTTGGTCGAGGCTCGTGGCTATTAAGCCATTGGCTGACACGACTATCGGTACAATGATCGCTGAGTCCACATCCCACATGTCGACAACCTCGCGAGCCAAGTCAATATACGAATTATATTATTATTACGTATTATTACAATAATATTATAATTATATATCGTATTATTATAATTATTATGGTTTGCTAAAAAAAATACGAAAACAGCAGCAGTTCCTTTGTACTATATTTATAATTATGTTTATTGTTACTGTGTCTCTGTGCGTACATAAATGATTAAATAAATAAATAAATAAAAATAAATGACGTATTTTTTTTTTGAAAGATATTATTTATAATTATTATTAAGGCTCGAAGTACTGAAACGAAAGATGGCTTACCATGGCCCCATTATATATGTAAGGCCATTGCCCAGTCATGGACCGATATAAACACTTGATAAAGATTGATTGATGGATCACTTATCGCACTAAACACAATACCGTTTACCAAATATTTCATCACTGAAATACCCACTTATAATACAGATTACCCGAAATTAGAAGCAACCATAATATACAATGTTTTCTTAACGTCTTCTTGGAAGAATAATGGTTAGTGTATTGCGGTCCGTTACGTGAACTTACGCGTTTACGTAAGAGCTTTTCATAATATTACGCTCAATTTTACGGGAAACGATGTTTTGCAGGGAAGGCTTTTTGAATATTTCAGATGGTTTTGGGTATGTAAATCAATAGTATAAAAGCCAGTTACTGATATCTTTTGTTTTTTGTGGGATACATTTCTGTGATAAAAGGCAAAATTTAGGTAAACCAACCACGGTAATTTTCGGCGCGTAGTGTTCCACGCGCGCCTCAAAGAGATAAGTGTCAGCCACCACTGACGGGGCCCATTGTGGCCGGTGCCTGCATGCCAAGGGGTAGCGGATAATTTCTGAAAATGAGTTGCCGCACCCCTGGGCACTCAGGCAAGGAAGGAACAGGGGTGGGCTTTAGTCAGTAAGAGTCTGACACGCCCTCCCGCTCCACCCAGAGCGGGAAAAGTCATTGGATGATTTCCCCGCCCCCCCCCCCCCCCCCGAAAAAAATACCACGGTAATTTTGAAGATCATGTTCCATAAAAGCTACTACTAAAACACATAAAAATGGACAAAAAATATAGTTCATGAAAATGTCACATTACAACGGTTTTTAAAATATGAGTGTCAGTTTATTATATATATATTGGCCTCACCTATGAAATTGGCGTTTTTTTTCTCACAAATAGAGAACCTCGTCACTTCTATGAATTAAAATATTCATCAATTGCTTGATATTCTATCGCATAATGACCGTCATAGACAACTGCCAATAGTAAAAAAACCTTTTACTTTTAGTTATAAACAACAAAAAAAACCTTATATGTGACTCCTCTTTTTGTTAGCAGAAATGAAACCACTATGTGTTTTAATTTAGCCAAAACTTATTTTTGTTCCTTAATCTAAGTGGCATACGTTATCTTAGTTTTTAAACATTATTGCATAAAATTTTTAAAACATTAGTGTTCATAGTTGTTTTAAATAAATTAAGAAAATGTTAGTATGAAAAATGCAACTTCTTTCAAATTCTCCATACAAAACGCTATAATAGCAGTGACATACACAAATGAATTCATGTAAGCATGATATTAATTATCTAGAAAATAATACTGTATTTTAAAAATTATAGAAAACCTTTTGAGAAGGATTTATTTAGGTAAATATCGGGGTTACCAAAATGTTAATTTTATTTAGGTACTCAAACCCTCAGGCGGATTGCTGTTTGCTCTTTATTTCGGTCTAAACCTTTACAGATACATTATAGAATAAAACTGAAAATATATATTTTGAATAATTATTATGACTGTATTTTAAAGAAAACTTATGGTTCCTTTTTATTTTAATACTTAACTATATATACCTTAGTTCACTCAAATAAACATTATATTAAAGAAAAAAAAGACAATAATATCAGCTAGTATTTAAAACACTGCTGCAGGATTTTGTTTTACATTGATCAAAATCCTCATTTCGAGTCGCGCATTTTAAAATGATGGAATGATGTTTGTTTCATTATTATGCTACTGACGTCCAAATAGCTATGGATGATGAATAGCAAGCCTACGTAATTAAGAAACTCTACAAAAATACCGGCGAAGAGCGAGTCGGATTCGCGCGCAAAGGGTGCCGAACAATCATATTTTTTTCAAAATTTTAGGCCCATTGGTTTCGGAGATAAGGGTGAGACATTTTTTATCTATTCTCTTAAATAACTTCAAAATTATATATTTTAAAATTATGAAAAAACATATTCGAGACCCTCACAATGTACCCTTTTATATGATAAGTCACACGACTCAGTTCAAAAAAATTTAAATTAAATTTTTCGATTTTCACTCCAAAAGTAACCGTAAAAATGGGCCTTAATCCACCACACGGACCCAGTTAGGGTCGGTGGATGTCACATGTCTTCGAATTTTTTGTTCTTGGACATGCCGGTTTCCTCACAATATTTTCCTTCACCATTTTGAGAGCAGTCATGATGAAATAAATTACACAAAGTAAGGCACCTGCCGGGTTTGAATCCATGATCATTGAACCACCACTGCTGTGACTGTCAATGCCTAAAATTTTGTCATTTGTGACAATAACGATTGTCAAAAAAAACATTTTTACAAAAAAACAACCGACTTCCAAAAAAGAAAATACACTAAAAATAAAAAAATAGGTACCTAACTTTAATTTCGGAAGTCGGTGTTTGTATTTTATTTCTTCGTTATTTGACACGACTGCCGAAATTAAAGTTATTTTTTAATTTTTAGTGTATTTTCTTTTTTGGAAGTCGGTTGTTTTTTTTTGTAAAAAAGTTTTTTATTTTTCACTTTTTAGTTGTTATATATTTAAACATACTCGTAATTGAAGAAAACCAAAACGTCATCTATGTACACGTATTTTTCGTTTTTGTTCAGTTTTTCAAAAAACGCCTCGGGAGTATATTCTTTCGCATAAAAAAAATTTTTGAAAATCGGTCCAGAACTGACAGAGAAATCGGTGGACAAAATAAAAAAAAAAACATACTGTCGAACATACAGAACTTCCTCCTTTTCGAAGTCGGTTAAAAATAACAAAACGTTGAAAGAATCGCACTGTACTTAGAAACTCAGAAATAATTGAGAAAAGAAAAACCTTACCTACATGACGATAAAGCTAACTGTCGCACACGCAGTAGGTAATCAACCTGTCAATGCCGAGGTATTGCAATAACCCTCCGCTACGTTACTGCTTGACCCGTTTCGATATCGACACTCACTGATTTGAGTGGCTAGGAGCTCTAATAACCCTCGTAGAGGAAATATACGAGGGCTTTACTTGGAGGTAATAAGGTAACCATTTTACTGGAATAGGTCTCTTGAGAGGGAAATGAGACATGCTTGCGAAAAGGTAAAAGTATTCAACATTTTCATAAGGGCGAATTTATGTTTTTAACCATTCAACAGTGTTAATTAATCATCATTATAATCATTTTAACCGCAAAACCAGCGGAGGTTTTTTTGAGGAAAATTATGGCTGAACAGAACATAATTTTCCCTCAATTTTGCCACATCTACCGGTCCTGTGCTTTTTGCATTTAGCAGACTTGATTGGTTGACAGCAATACAACCTGGAGGTCTTCAAGTCAAGAGTAAACAAGTTACTTCTAGGCAAGCGTGCTCACAATGGGCCTCATCAGAAGGCTTAAAGTCACCAAAGGGCGATGGAGAGGGCTATGCTCGGAGTTTCCTTGCGTGATCGAATCAGGAATGATGATATCCGCAAGAGAACCAAGGTTACCGACATAGCCCGAAGAATCGCCTAACTGAAGTGGCAGTGGGCTGGGCACATAGCTCGCAGAACGGACGGTCGATGGGGTCGAAAGGTTCTGGAGTGGCGACCGCGTACTGGAAGACGCAGCGTTGAAGGGCCTTCAACAAGGTGGACCGATAACCTGGTGAAGGTCGCGGGTAGCTGATGGATGCGAGATGCACAGGACCGGTTATTGTGGCAACACTTGGGGGAGGCCTATTTCTAGCAGTGGACGTCTTTCGGCTGAAATGATGATGACGAATATGGCGTAGTCACAACCGTAAAATTGTATCTATTAGCTTCTTACGATGAAGCGAGCTTCAACGTCGACTACATCATCGCTTACCATCAGGTGGGGCAAGACTGAATCGAGAGATCAATCTGCTTCACCCTTTCCAAACGATATTAGGGCCGGTTGCAGAGCAGGGGTGGCCCAAATGTAACAGCCGCAACTTACAAGTTGTAGTTCATGGCTTTGAACCCAGGCAGGCGCTTTACTTTTTGTAAATTATTTCATCTCAAAACGGTGAAGAAACCTCATGAGGAAACCGGCATGTCCTAGAAACAAAACTTCGAAGACATTTGACATCCACCGACCCGCATTGGGCCGCGTGCTGGATTAGGGCCAACACCCTTTAGCAGAGAGGAGGCCTGTGTCCCAGCAGTGGAAATATTTTAGGCTAAATACTACTACTATTATTAGGGGTGGTTTCCAGCCACCCTGGATGCAACTGAATACCGGTAGTTTAGTTCATATACTGTCTATTTCACCTCCACAGCCCAATTACGCGGGAACACGATACTCTTCAAATAACATCAGCAAATCCAATATTGTTTGGGTATTTCAATGTAACATTACGTATAGGACATATTCATCAAAATTTACATTTAATTTTATCGTAGAGAATTTAGATATAGCTCTGTGTCAGTACTTCTTTGAACATAAGCTACAAGATTTCCAACATCTAGTTAAATAAAAAATAAAGAAACTTATTACTGACAAGTGCCTACAACGTTATTCTCACAGAAATTGAACAATTTTTTTCGTTACATTCCAAGAATTTTGATGAGAGCCTGAATCACTTTGTACGGCTCAAAAAAAAAACGTGTTGTTTCAGGAACACTAATTTTTTGTTTGTATAAAGAAATAGTTAGTAAGAAAATTAATTTTAGCAGTGATTGTTTGACGACACGGTTGGCGCAGTGGTTGAGCGTTCGTGCGTGTCGCGGGTTCGATCCCCGCACGGAACAAATATTTGTATGACTTACAGATAGTTGTTCCGGGTCTGGGTGTCTTGTGTATGTGAGTATACATGTTTGTGAACGCACCCACGATACAGGAGTAATTCCTAGTGTGGGGAAACGTTTTTTAAAAAAGTAAGTAAGTGAGTAATTTTTACAAAAAAAGCACTCTTTTTCTCTATTGTTATTAGCCTAGCCTTTGCCAATTACTTGTAAGTACTTAGTCCAGTGCGTAGTGTCAGTGATGACATACGGCACTAAAATGCCTCGTCAGAAGGCACCCACAGAACAAAGGATAGGGTTATGCTCTGAGTTTCTTTGCGTGATCAAATCAGGAATGAAGATATTCGCTGGAGATCCAAGGTTACCGGCATAGCCCGAAGAATCACCAAACTTAAATGGCAGTTGGCAGGGCACATTGCTCGTAGAACAGATCCGAGGGAAACAGAAGGTAGATGGGGCCGAAAGGTTCTGGAAACCGAATTATGAGAGACTCATAGGACCTGTCGTTGTGGCAACACTTAGGAGAGGTCTATGTCTAACAGTGGACGTCTTTTGGCTGATGATGATGAAGATTGCCAACTACTTTGGAGTCGACTTTCAGTATACCCGGATGCAGTTGGATACCAGTACTTACATGGAGTGAAATCCTATCCCCACAACCCAGTAACTTGGTAACGGTATCTCTTAGTTATTGGTTTGCAGACTTTCGGCCTCTATTTTTAACACACTTATAATTAACTAATTATTTATCTATGTGTGTAAACTAATCTTAGAAGTTAAATTTGACCCACTGCCCGGTTTCTGATAAATTTGAAATTTTGCGTACATGTTTAGTTTGGATGACAATGCATGGTTAGATAAGTGACGTCATTCTGAATCCAATATGGCGGATTTTCAAAGATGGCGGCATAGTTATTTTGTATGCATGCCCGTGTTATGGGTATCAAATGAAAGGGTTTGCTGAGAAGTACACGAAAAACTAAAAATAGTGTTTTTTAGATTTTTGAAACTCTTAATTTTTTTTTGCTTTGTCTCCTCAAATACCTACATTTTTTACCAAAGCTTTATTTTTCACCACATTGTTTTTTTTTCCAAGGAAGATATCATCATCATCACATCATCATTTCAGCTTAAAAATGTCCACTGCTCGACATAGGCCTCCCCCAAGTGTCGCTACAACTTCCTTAACAATGTGTGGTCCCCTGCGGGTGCCATCTTCTTCCATTTCTTTTTGTTTGTGGCGATATCCATCTAGTTCTGTTTCTGCCTCTATAATTACATCAGCCCATGTTTTTTTTGTCTACGTCCGCGTTTTTTTTTGCTTGTCGGGCCCAGTCATTTTGTTGCTTGGTTAATAATTCAAATCAAAAATAAAATTCTTTTAGTAAGTTTTTTTTGAGTGTTTGCTGTTCGTGGGATACAGTTTGAATTTATGTTATTCTTAGAATTTACAAGAATATATATTATGTAAAGGAAGTCATTAGCAATTTTGTATAAATCAAACTAATAATGTTATTCTTCCTCTAACCCATTAGTTTCACTGCAGCTGCTTTTCCAAGTAGGTACTACTTAATATTTACGTATGCACTCATTACCAAACTAGGAAGCGGTTACTTCAGTTGAAATGTGAATAATATTGAAGGAAAAGCTTGAAGTGCTTCACTAATAGTTTGTTATCTAAAGTAATACGTCCCAGATGTACTTTCCTAAAGCATTGGTAAAGTAAAATTCACACTTGGTTGCGTGCATTTATTTGTCCAAAATAGATCCAAGTATACAGGGTGGCTTTGAATTCATTGGCAACCTTTCAGAGTATAACAGTAAGTACTCGTGAATCAACTAATCAATCTGCCTAATCATTTATCAATTAATATGTTGGGATCAGAATCTTGTCAGAATCCTGTCAGAATCCTGTCAGAATCCTGGTCAATTCTTATGTATGAATGTGGATGGCTATATAAGAGTAGGGGAAGGCCAAAGAAACGATGGATGGACTGTGTGAAAGAGGGTATGGGTAAAATGGAGTGACTACAGAGATGACGACTAATAGAGAAGTATGGAAGAAAAAGATATGCTGCGCCGACCCCAAATAAATTGGGATAAGGACAGGAGAATGATGTTGGGGTTACAATCCAGTCTTACTATATGCAGCTTAATACCAGCATTTTACACGGAGCGACTGCCTATCTCACCTCCACCCCAGTTACTGGGTAACACGATACCGCTTGGCAAGACTTGAGTCAGATTTTCTAGCTCCTGACTACCCGTTGCGACTGTCAAAGATCTACAACACATGACTTCTTATTTTCGACGGACAGAAACCTGTTTCTGCATGAAAGTAACAATTTTCCATTTTAATGAAAATCTGAACGTATTTAATGTACAAGTAATTTGAGTAGGTAACCTGTTGTCGTACACATTACGAGCTAATTGACCGACTTTCGAAAAAGGAGGAGGTTCTATGTTCGACTGTATGTATGTTTTTTTTTTCTTATTTTTTATGTACGTCCGCCGATTTTTCCGTCAGTTGTGGACCGATTTTCAAAATTCTTTTTTATACGAAAGCATAAACTCCGGAGTTGGTCCCATATAAATTTTATCGAAATTGCTTCAGCATTTTTTGAGAACATGAACAAAAACGAAAAATACGTATACCTAGATGACGTTTTTGTTTCTCCACGTAATTGGAGTATGTTTAAATTCGACGTTGTTGGAGATTTTAGTTTTTGGGTATACAACCGACTTACAAAAAAGGAAAACACTAAAAATTAATAAATAACTTTAATTTTGGAAGTCGGTGTCACATAACGAAGAAATAAAATTCAAACACCGGCTCCCGAAATAAAAGTTATTTTTTAATTTTTAGTGTTTTTCTATTTTTGGAAGTCGGTTGTTTTTTTTTAATTTTTTTTTGTTAATTTAATACGAAAATATTGGTAACAGTACTGTTCTTCTTTGGTAACGCAGTCGTTTTTCAGTACTTACTTGCAAATTGTCCCTCGAAAAGTAAAACGAAGACACATTTGAGATGGCATAATAACTCACTCACAATAACTCTCTCTGAGAGTGAAAAATGAGAATTGGACTAAAATAATATCAGAGTGGTACCCCAGGGATGGCAAAAGAAGTAAAGGTTGACAAATGAGACGCTGGGAAGTTGACCTCAAAAGAGTCTCCGGTTCAGAATGGATCAGAATTGCAAGAGACAAAGTCTTTGAAGGTGGCTTTTGTCGAAGGACAAGCTGTTGTTGGAATAAAACGATCATCAGTAACAAATTTGCAATTATTGTAAAGTAGCTATAAAGGCTTATTTGATTTCTGTTTATTCGTTCGTACATACATAAAAAATATATTTTTTAATATTATTTCATTATAAAACATTTAAACAAAACATTTAAAATATAAAAAAGAGAGGAACCGCTTGACAATGGAACCGTGTCCAGCAGTACAGTTTTTACTTTTTCTTTTATTTATTTTTAATATCACGCAAGCAAAGGTGTGGCACGATAACATTCTTTATGAAAAAAAAATGTATTCAGTATGTGCAATCTTTAGATATAAAAACCTAACAGCACTTTTATTAATAAACAGCACCATTAAATAAATTAAAGACTTATGAAGATTAATCAGCCAGTAGGTAGGTACTGAAATGATCAATTTATAACTTTTATTACAAAACCAGCGACTTCAGAAAATATAAATTGCCATAAAAAAAATTTTGTTCGAAATACGAAATGTATTTGATTGCGCCGAATCGACTTGAGTTAAGATATTGTCTATTCCTTTCTTTCATGTTGGCAAACGAGTTGATAGATAGAGTTGGAATCGTAAGTGTAAATCATAGTTACAAAGTTCATTACAGCGATGTACGTTATCGTGAAAGTTAACCATCGCGACGTTCATTGTTGCGAAAGTTCTTTACTGCAATGTACGTTACTGCGAAAGTTTACCATTGGACGTACGTTGTCGTGAAAGTTCTTTACTGCGATGATTGCAGTTTCGATAACACACTATTGCGATGTAGGCCATGTAGGAGGGTCGCTGTTACTGGAGATAGTAGAAATATTATATTTATCCCAAACTTTGCCTAGGCATTATATACAAAGCTGAATGTTCAGCCGGAAATGTGCTAAGGACAGTCTTAGTAAGGTAGGTTGCCATAGCCCCGCTGCGTGGGGCTTTTATTTATGTCTGCAGGGTTTAAGGGAACCTTACACGAAGATGATGATGGGCTGCGTCCGCTTTCTTTAGTCTTCGAACCTAACCTGTCCGTGTCGGGATGCCCTAAGTTCCCGAACTTGCTTCGCTCGCTCTTGGACAACGTAGGTCCCAATGGTAAACATTCGCAGTAACGTACATCGCGGTAAAGAACATTCACGACAACATACGTCACAGTGGTAAACTTTCGCAGCAACGTGCATCGCAGTAAAGAACTATCGCAACAGCGAATGTCGCGATGGTAAACTTTCGCGGTACGTACAACGCGGTAATGAACTTCGCAACTATGATTTAACATTGGTAAACTTTCGCAGTAACGTACAAGTATGAGCCATAAATCCAGTAGCATTTTCACAAATCATTCGCTTCAAAACAAGTCGCACTTACGACCTTTTTCTCTAACAAACATTTTGCACACGATGTCGTATATCGGACTCTTTCATCATTATCTTGTCAGAGAGAGTGCGATATAATTATCATATGCCTTAGTGACAAGCCTTTCATTTCACGATGGCGGATTAAAATAGTGGTATTTAATTATGTTTATCTGTCTTAGCGGTTAACGCTTTAATTAAGATGATTCGCATGTTGTAACCTGCGTTCGAACCCCAGTGATAATACACTTTTTGTGATATTATTGGTTATTAATGAATTCTAAATGTGTACGACAAATTAGACCCGATGAGGTGTGTTTCCTTAAGTATAAGTTGAACATATTATTTACAAAAAAGATGAGGGTGAATGTGAAACAAAATAAACTACTGGATTGAATAAAGTAGTTACGATGTTGACTAGTGAACATTGTTACGAGCGGTTGTGTCATTATTGCGATTAGCGTGTTGTTTGAATATCTTTGTTCGAGATGCAAGCAAATATTAGTAGTGATGCCAGGGCACATATTGTCGCTTTGCGTAAAAATGGGCTATATGTTTCTCAAATTTCAAATGAAACCGTCATAAATGTAAGTTATTTATAAAGATTATAATTATGATGATAGTTGTGGTGTATGATTTTCTTATTAGTTAAATCGGTAGTTGCAACTGTGTAATAATTTTTTCGATTATATTCTCGACTCAGGTACGTTTCATGGTGGAAGAATATGAATTAACAAATTGTTTCATTCCAACTAAAATGTTTGCGGACCAATTTGATACATCATTGCAAACTGTGCACTCTATGCTGAAGGTTTACATCATCGGAAACCAACTCTATGTTAACTATTTTTGACCACAAAGAAAAATGACTACGTTTTGCTCGGGAATATTTAGATTTTAACTGGGAGACGACTACATTTTCTGAAGAGAAGACTTTCAAATCTGACGGATGACATACTCGTAATTTATGCGAAAAGAAAATACTCGCTGCTTTGAGAAAAACATTATTCCGAATACAGAATCAGGTTGAATAAGTGTGAATACTCGTATGTGGGGGTGGGTTAGATCTCAAGGGCCGATTGAGTTGGAATTCATACCTACGAGTGCCAACAGCTCTAATTACGTCGAAGTTTTAAATGACATAAAGGCTACTTACTGTGCGTAATGTTTACCCCTCGGAAGACATATACCATCGATACCTCGTGCCAGTGTTGTCAAAGAGTGGTATAGCCATCAAGCTGATATTAAAGTTATTCCGTGGCCAGCACGATCCCCAGATCTAAACCCCATTGAATATATGGGGTTTAATGGTTCAAAGATGGGAAGCACGAGATGAGAGATGTCCTGAGCAGCTTATATCCCTTTGAACTCAATTGTGGCATAATTTACATGGCACATATATAATAATATGTGCAAATATTGTGGCCTCCATGCATTGACTTCTGCTTACCTGCATTGACAATAATGGAGGTCATACCAAATATTAAATATTACGCTTTTTTATACAGGGGATATGCTGGTCGTAATATATTAATAATTAATTTATGATTGTAAGATTGGGTTTAAGCATCAATCTTCATTTCTATTTGAGGAAATTCTGTTTTATAGCTTATTTAATAATATTGAAAATAAATGTTTCTTCAAATTACCAAATAATATTTTATTTCGACCCATAATATTATTCCTCTAAAATTTATTCCTTATTGTTATTTTGATAGACAAGCTCATTGTGTCAATTTTAACTATATATTACGAAAAAATATATATATCTATTTAAAAATACATAATATTAATATCATTTAAAACATTCATATATACTCGTATAAAGTAGATAAACATTTCTTAAAAATATATTTGTTGTTTATAAAAAAAGTAAAGAATAATAACAAAATCGATATAGCCAACCGGGTGGGTTTCGAACAGACAGGCACTCGTTTCAAAGTCATAACATTGTTTCACTTAAATATAATAATAATAAATTAATTGGGCAACTACTATTTATATTTTTAAATGTTTTTGTATTTATTTATGTTTTTCTAAGTACCTAAATATTTAAAAATTTAAAATTGTATGTACATAAAATTGAATAAATGGAATAATAATAATAATAAGGAAATATATGGGGAGCCCTAACCACCGGTAGCTTGGACCCTGCTCCCGATACCGGTGAACTACTATTTTTTTATATTTTTAAATGTTTTTTTTATATGTTTTCTTTTAAAAATAATTAAAAATGTAAATAATATGTGTAAAAATAAATATACGAAAAAAAATAATAATATTCCACAACTATCACACAACGCCATCTAGTCCCAAGCTAAGCAGAGCTTGTGTTATGGGTACTAGACAACTGATAAACATACTTTTATATCTCGAAATACATAAATATTATAGATAAATTACACCCAGACACAGAAGAAATGATCGTGCTCATTGCACAAACATTTGTCCTGGGTGGGAATCGAACCCACGACCTCCGGTATAGCAGTCAGGGTCACTAACCACTAGACCAACAGGCTAATGGCAGGATAATGAGTTTAAATTTTGGATTTTGTTTCGGATTGGCTCGGTGCGAAACTAATATGAGTAAAAAAAAACTATGTTGTTATCTTTGTCTAGTATTGACCTCACTCACTATTACCTTCTCGTACATGTATGTATTCACGCAGTACCGTGCAGGCAAATACGAGCGTTGAGGTGCCACTGGATATATGACCCCAGACTGTTCATCACGGTAAAGAACTTTCGCGACAACGTACGTCGCAATGGTAAACTTTCTTAGTAACGTACATCACCGTAAAGAACTTTCGTGACAACGTACGTCGCAATGGTAAACTTTCTCAGTAACGTACATCACCGTAAAGAACTCTCGCAACAACGAACATCGCGATGGTAAACTTTCGCGGTAACGTACATCGCTGTAATGAACTTCAGAACTTTGATTAACACCGTGGTATCGTGATTCCTCTCCTATCCCATTCCCACACAAGCCATTCGTTTGCATGTGAGCAAGACGGCTGCATCAAGCAACGCGCCCCACACCATTACGTCACAACATTGGAGCTCAAGAAATCAAGATGGCGTCAGACTTCGTTCGAAATGCACAAATCTTGAGAAACCTCCCGTTCCTAGTGGAAAGGAACAAGGCGTCATCGCATCATGTAAGGTATTGTGCAATTCCCCTTTATCTCTATTTCCTTTTTGTTTCGTATATTTGCCTTTTACCCCAACTTTATTATTATTCTTTATCGTACACATAAAACATATACAGAAAAACACAATGGGACAGTTAATTTCAAAGGCGAGCTTAACTCAACGTTTCTATGTTAATTTTGAAGTTTATTAAAAAAAAAACTAGTAACTTAATAGGTCAATTTTGGTTGCTTATTCACGCATCCAGTATTTTCTTTGTATCACATATCTACCTCACATAGCGTAATTGCTAAATTTCTTGTCTTTTCGTAGGTTGCTACCCAGTAACTCGGTGGTGAAGGTCAGATAAATGTCACGAATCTGGGACTGGTAAGACTGGAAGGTATCCCATATACGAGTAGTTATAGAGTCTAGGTAAATGATGAGATTTAATGATAGCTTCGGACAATATTAAGCCTTCGCACATCAAAGGGTGCAGAGCAACTAAGGATATGATCAGGGATTTCCCAGTGGTAACGGCCCCGACTTAAGAGTTGTAGGTCATGGCTTCAAACCCAGGCAGGCTTTAGTTGGGTTGCGGATAAATTCGTACCAGAGTTACGGCGCCCCTGGGCACTCAGACAAGGAAGGGAAAATGGTGGGTTTTGGTCAGTTATAGTCTGACACGCCCTTCCGCTCCACCCAGAGCGGAGAGGTCATACGGTGATTTCCAACCCCTAAAAAAAAGCTAGGCTTTACTTTGTGTATTTTATTTCACCACCACTGCTCTCAAAACTGTGAAGGAAAACATCGTTAGGAAACCGGTATGTCCAAAACCCATAAATTTGAAGACATGTGACCAACCAACCCACACTAGGCCTGATGGATTACGGCCCATCCCTATCCTAGAGAGGAGACTTCGAGTCCCAACAGTGGGAATATTATAAAGGCTGATTATGCTATGCTACATCAAAGGTGCTAGGAAAATGGAGAACCACCTTTTAGTAGAAATACTGGCCTTACTGGCCTTAACTTTTCGTGTTTGGTTTGAGTTTTTATGATTTCAGTTTATTTTTAATAACCCCCTACGCAAAAGAGAGTTATAAGTTTGACTGCTACGTGTGTCTGTCTCTTTGTGTGTCTGTCTGTGGCACAATAGCTCTTAAACAGGTGAACCGTTTTGAATGCGGTTTTTTTTTATTTAAAAGCAGATTTTCTAGCGATGGTTCTTAGACAAGTTTAATCAAAATTCGTTCAGCCGTTTCAAGGTATCTTGTGTTTTTTTAAATGTTCGCTTTTCTTTTTAGCTTCGGGGTTTTTTTTTAATTTTCAAATTATTTGGTATCTTGTAAGGCTCTTAATAACTCTGCAAATATGGACTATGTAAAATATCTTAAGTAAAGATTTCTTCTATTCTTTTCAATCCAATAATAATAACTTTTAATTTAGGCACAGTAGTTTCCAAATGATAAATAAACACAGAACAGTAAGAAAATGTAATTTGATGTGAAGCCAAGACTACAAAATAGCGCTCCAAGACTTCCCTTGACCTAACTACACTATGTTTGGCATAGTGGATAACTGATTGAGTGGTAATTGCCTTGCCTGTCTAATGTGGTACAGTTTTGTGTGATACAGAAATATACAGGGTGTAATGGTAATAGGCGATGATATTATTAGATACTGCTTTTTCTCTTGGAAATGAATACCAGCTTTCTACGGAAAGGCAAAAATTTTTTTTAAAATTTTCTATGACTTCCTTGAAGAGCTGTGGTCATTTTCATTGGCTGAAGCAGTATCTATCTAAAATAATACCCCCCATTTCCGTTACATCCTGTTTGTTGCTACGTGACGCTAGATTGTAATATAAACCATCATGAATGAATGAGCCACTAAACATAATAACAGGTATAATATATATACACTCGCGAGCAATAAACTGGAATCACTTCATCGGGCGTTGCTCAAAACAATTTTTTACAATTCTATGCAATGAACTATGGATTGTGGTATACCATATAAAAGGTAATTTTGTTAGCTTTCAACCTTTTTCAATGTCTTAACCAAAGATTATTCACCCTATGACATGAAACGAAAAACAAAACACATATTTTTTTTTAAAAAAACATCATTTGTTTGGTAGTTCTGAAACCCGATAAGAAGTGAGCGTTTATGAAAATTGGAAATCAATCCTTAAGACTGATGACCAATTTTGACGTTCATGTCACTGGGAGCACTGTAGTTTAAAGAAAAACGAAACCACAACTACAGAAGCCACTCAAGACGTCCTCCTAATCCAGCAAGGGTTGTCTCAGCGTACTATCGCTCGACAGCGATGCACTTCGGTGAGAGGTGACCGATTTATTGTCACCTCTTCTCTCCGAAATCGACATCTGACCGGCGCGCCGGTCCAGCAGCAGCTCAGAGAAGTTCGAAGGAGGGCGGTTAGCGTGTGGAAAAAAGGCCAGCCACTGGACCCAAATTGTCTTCAGCCCACAGACAAGCCCGGCTTCAATTTTCTTGCGATCACTTACATTGGGATATGGAGCAACGGAGCCGAGTCCTGTTTTCGAACGAAATCAGAATTGTGCCTGCATGGTAGCAACCATCGACGGAGAATCTATAGGAGACCGGGGTAGCGATTTGCACAATACCTACTGTTTTGCAGAAACAGTGGCATACGGGGGTTGGTCCTGCGTAATGTGGGCGGGGATTGCTATTGAAGCAAAAACGGAGCTGATATTTGTACCTGGTGGAGGTCGGGGAGAGGGGTAAGCCGTAGAAAGATACATCAACGACATTCTGCTAGGCCATGTGTTCCCCTACGACGGGTTTATTGGCGAAGATTTACTACTTATGCACGATAATGCCCGCTGCCACACCGCTTCAGTAGTGACTAGACCACCTGAAAGAAGTCGGGATTTGGGAAGCCCGACTCATTTGGTCAATGAAATCCTATTACAGGCAGTCCTTAGGGCCAGGGAGAGTAAGACAAAATATTGAGGGGTATATAACATAAATTACATTTTTTTTTTACATTACTTCCTTTTCATTTAGACGTCTTGCAATCTTCTAAAACTTCGACGTATTTTAATTTATGGCCTAAAGTAAGGCCTTAATTAATTTTAAATATTTTTGATATCATTTGAAAGCAAGAACAGTAACAAAATTACCTTTCAAATGATATACCACAATCCATAGTTCATTGCATGGAAATTGTAAAAAGCTATTTTGAGCAACGCGCGATGAAGATTCCAATTTATTGCTCGCGAATGTATTTAATTACTGCCGATTGCAAATTTAATATTTTGATATTATGTTTTGCCCAGTATTCAGTGACGGCAACTGCATTCGCTGAGGCAGCCATAAGTTCCTCACATGAACAGGTGACAGGGCATGCGGAGCAAGATGAGAGGGCCATGGTCTCCGGAGAAACGCGGCACAAACACCGAAGATCGGAGCCGTCCGAGAACCCCGAGAAGTTGTCTTTACTGCGGCCAACCTATTGGAATGGATGGATGCAATTTAATTTCCTGATAATTACGAACACATCAAACAAAACAGCAAAATCAGTCGAGTCGTTTTCAAGTGATGATCTGTATACATGCGGCAATTGACTTTGTATATATTTATAGATAAATATACAGGCCTTTTCACGAGAAAGCCAAGCCCTACTTTTAATCAAAATGTATGCTTAGTGAATGGGCACATTTATAGAAAGAATACATAGCTATTTTATCCCAAAAGCAAAATATGTTACCATTTTATGTGCAATTTAAACACAAAAATCATTGTAATACTGTACGGCTCATTGTGTGATAAAACGGCGACTTATCTTTTCTAACTATAAGAAATAGTCCAAGAAAAGGAACAAATTCAATTGATCACATGAACAATGCAGGAAAATTCTCGAGAATTCTCGACAACGGTAAGTCGGAGAACGTAACAAAGATTCTTGAGAGATTTGTTAGGAAAAAACTGAAAGTAGGAACTATTACGAGCTAGAAAAAGAAAGTTGTGAAATCTAAGGCAGTGAGCGCAGCATTTTTATCTTTCTACAGATTTATTGAGTGAAGCTAACGGATAAAATTTTACGGTTGTAATTACGCCATGTTCATCATCATCACTTAAGCTGAAAGACGTGCACTGCTGGACATAGGCCTCCCCAAAGAGTCAAAGCACAACGACTGGTCCTGTGCGTCTCGCATCCATCGAATTTCTATGACCCTCACCAGGTCCGCCTTCCAATGCTGTGTATCCGGTAAGCGGTCGACACTCCCGCCTCTCTTGTAGCTATCCTAATTTATTTCGGATCCGCGCAACATATCTTTTCTTCCATATCTACTCATCATCTCAAAAATCATCACCTTGTTAGTCATCACATCATTAATTGCTCATCTACCGTTGCTTTAATCTTTCACTACTCTTATAGCCATCCACATTCACAAAATAATCACATTATAATATTAGTGAATCAGGCCTCCTCTTTATAAGAGAGTGTGGATGTCACGTGTGTTCTAGGACATGCCGGATTCCTCACTATGTTTTCCTTCCCCGTTTTGAAATAAATGACACAACATAAGGCGCCTGCCTTTCCTACTCATACAACACGCAAGTCCCGTTACCACTGCTCACAATCACAACAAAACTATTCTCAACAAATTTTCCTCATTCCTCCGCATCACATTCTCATATCATCAAAAACCGTTACCACACAACTCTTCAGTCACCGGTGCCACTTCCAGACTTCCTCTTATATGGATTCAATTAAATCAAATGGAAAGGGTCGTATTTCAACAAGATTTTAATTAGTAAGTCATTGCAGGAAACACTTTAGCCTAATTGACACCTTCGTTTGCATATTGATGGGTGACATAATTGTATATTCAGTAAGGACATTTAGCCATCAAAGTGTTAAATGGATTTCTAACTTCCTACACCCTTCTTTAAACATTGTTTAAGAAGTCGCCTACTTGTCCTGATGGCCGAGGCTTATCAGTAAAAGAGTTTTCTAAATAACAATAATATATTATTTACTAAGCCAGTTTTACAAATGAAACATAGACACAATTAAATACAAAAGTAAAATAAATTGGTTGAAAGCCTAAAAACTGGTCAATTTTTAATTCTCGCATTCCTAAACTAGGTGTAAGTTCCTGTGATTTAAGAGTCAGTTATCTGATGTATGTTCGTTAGTTACTTATTTCTCAACAGCTAATTGGATTTATCATTAACCTTTTCTGCGTCCAACTAGCAAACACGATAGATTTCAATTATATCTCGCCCAACATGTGTCCGCGGGAAAGGTTAAATCAAGAAGGGACACGCTAAGATCATAACATAGGGTCTTATTTATAAAATAATTAACCATGTGGTAAGTTTAAACACTGATTAGCAGGTTCTTATTTTAACATTTTCTACCCGAAAGAAGGGTACTCAAATGTTTTTTTTTTTTGTGGGGGTGTTAAATCATCCAGTGACTTCTCCTTTACTGGGTGGAGCGAGAGAGCGAGTCAGACTTTTACTGACTAAAACCCACCCCTGTTCTTTCAGTTGCCTGAGTGCCCAGGGCCGCGGTAACTCTGTTTCGAGTTTATCCGCTACCCCCGGGCAGAGAGTGGTAAAGTACTGACTAATCTTTTAAAGGAGGTTTTGTCCTCAAAGTTAAATTTGATGGATGAAACGTATGTTATAAATTAGTCCGTTCATACAGCATGTAACAAAAAACCCTGTCCGATTCAATAAAGGCGTATTCCTGGTTTAACATACATACTAGATAAAATAGTAAAAAAATGTAACTCCTAAAGACCAAAAGTACTTAACAGATTTTTTATATTTATAAATTATGCGAAATTTAACACTAAATATGGCAAATTTTCATAAGTTGACAACACTCCACCGGCCGGCGAAATATTTTCATTTTTACCTATTTTTATTTCAAACGATACCGCCCTGTAGCAGAAAAACTGTAGGTGGACTTTGTCGAGCGCTCAGTGTTGCCTTTGATAAGTTTTATTTTTTATTTTTATTGAATTATTTTCATTGGCCAAAAATAATAATCTTGTATCCATTGAATAACTACGTATATGTGTACGCAGTACGATACCAAATCATACCCTTCAGGATCGGACAGAGTTTTAGTTACATGCTGTATACTGCTGATCCCAGCAATAATGCCGAAGGCCGAAGCCGCAGGAAAAAATAAGTTTTAAAATAAAATTTAGTTACTCAACTTGATGGGCAATTAATATTGCCGCAGATCAATTAGAACAATACAATAGGAAATTAATGTTTGCGGTTCAGTATTTTTCCTTATCTTTCCACGTGTTTTCCGTCCAAGAGTAGACCATTTTTGTCTAGGTATTCTAAAACTTCTCTGACGAAATTCGTTAATTTAGAAGTATTAGAAGAAGCTATTGTTTGACAGATTATTATCATCAGACCGCAAACGTCGTCATATGTAATTATATATAACAATATTAGTCCTAGGTAAAGTGACGTCAGAAATGCTAAGCCAATCGTGAAAAAGGCTTGAAAATGTGGAAAGTATTTAAGATATTTGGGTTCGGCGTAACATGTTTTCTAAGTCAATGTTTGTATACTAATTTTCATATCCTTTTTGGAATAATATCATAATCAGCCTTTTATCGTCCCCACTGCTGGGGCTTAGGCCTCCGCTCTGTGAATGAAAAAAAACGCCTCTGACAAAATTCGTTAATTTAGAAGTATTAGAAGAAGCCCTCGTTTAATAAATAACTATTATCATCAGACCGCAAACGTAGTCATATTTAATTAAATATAACATTAGTCCTAGGAAAAGTGACATCAGAAATGATAAGCTAATCGTGAAAAAGGCCTGTAAATGTCGATAGTATTTAAGATATTTGGGTTCGGCGTAACAAGTTTTCTATGTCAATATTTGTCTACTAGTCATCCTTTTCTGGAATAATAGCAAAATCAGCTTTTTACCGTTCCCACTGCTGGGACTTAGGCCTCCTCTGTATGAAAGGAAAAAAACGATGCTGACGAAATTCGTTAATTTAGAAGTATTAGAAGAAGCCCTTGTTTGACAGATAATTATCATCAGACCGCAAACGTCGTCATATTTAATTAAATATAACAATTTTAGTCCTAGGAAAAGTGACGTCAGAAATGATAAGCTAATCGTGAGAAAGGCCTGAAAATGTCGATAGTTTTAAGATATTTGGGTTTGGCGTAACATGTTTTCTTCATCAATGTTTGACTACTTATCGTCATATCAATAGTTATCTCATTTTGGAGTAATATCATAATCAGTCTTTTAGCGTTCCCACTGCTGGGACTTAGGCCTCCACTCTGTGAAAGGAAAAAAACAATTCTGACGAAATTCGTTAATTTAGAAGTATTATAAGAAGCCCTTATTTGACAGATAATTATCATCAGACCGCAAACGTAGTCATATTTAATTAAATATAACAATATCAGTCCTAGGAAAAGTGACGTCAGAAAAGACGTTAAGCTAATCGTGAAAAAGGCCTGAAAATGTCGATAGTATTTAAAATATTTGGGTTCGGCGTAACATGTTTTCTTCGTCAATATTTGTCTACTAGTCATTCTTTTCTGGAATAATAACATAAACAGCTTTTTACTGTTCCCACTGCTGGGACTTGGGCCTCCTCTCTGTGAAAGGAAAAAAAACGCCTGTGACGAAGTTTGTAAATTTAGAAGTATTAAAAGAAGCCCTTGTTTGACAGATAATTATAATCAGACCACAAACGTCGTCATATTTAATTAAATAAAACAATATTAGTCCTAGGAAAAGTTACGTCAGAAATACTAAGCTAATCGTAAAAAAGGCCTGAAAATGTCGATAGTATTTATGATATTTGGGTTTGGCGTAACATGTTTTCTTCTTCAATGTTTGTCTACTAATAGTCATATCAAAAGTCATTCCTTTCTGGATTAATAGCATAGTCAGCCTTTTACCGTTCCCACTGCTGGGACTTAGGCCTTCTCCCTGTGAAAGGAAATGGGCCTTAATTCACCCAAGCCCAGTGCGGGTTGGTGGATGTCACATGTCTTTGATTTTTTAGTTGTGTGACATGCTGATTTCCTGACAATCTTTTCCTTCACCGTTTTGAGAGCAGTGATCTACTCGTATATACATAAAAGGAGAAACTGACTGACTGACTGACATATCAACGCACAGCCGAAACTACTGGGACTAGGAACCTGAAATTTTCACACGGCTTCATTTTATAATGCAGGGGAGCAAAAAGACGGGGTTTTTGAAAATTCGACGAAGGGGTGAAAAGGGGAGATTTTGTTAGTATGAAACTTCGTCATTCCACGCGGGCGAAGCCGCTAACAGGAGCTAGTGATCAAATAATTAAAGTGCCCTCCTGGGTTCGAACCTATGACCGACACATAAGTCGGAGCCGTAACCACTGGGCCACCTCTGCTCTCCCCTTTCTAGCCATATCATTTTTCACACAGTCCATCCATCTTTTCTTTAGTCTTTCTACTCAACTCTACTACGTTTACTCTTGTAGTCACACGTTCATACTTTCCTATCAACATTTTCCTCATTCCTTCTCGTAACTTGCCCATACCACGACAACTGATTTGCGCACACTTTCAAATGTTTAAATCATAAAATGAATTCAAGACGTTAGAATTTTTCGTTTGTTTCTTCCTGAAAGAACTGTGTAAAATGTTGCATAAAAGATAGTGCAATTTCTTAGTTATATTCTATTTTCTTTCGTAGACTTGAAAACCGAGGTTTTATTTTCACTCCAACAATATCTCAGGCACGTAAAGTTACGTCTGCATTGTAGAGCGAGATTCTACAGAATTTTCAGGATTTTATTTTTAAATTTTCATTAAAAAGAAGATGCGATATGGGATGTACAGTACAAGTACGTAATGTATTGTTTTATTACAGCCGTATTTAGAAAAATCGCTAGCCATATACTTAGTTTAAACACAATACTAATAGAATAAATCAGAATATTACTTATTGTACATCAAAACCGTTACACAATTCTTATATACGAACTTAAATCTATGCGGATTCTAAATTAAAATTCTCCATAGAAAATTTTGTATTACGAACCATTTATTTTTTGCTAATCAGTGTTTAAATTAATCATATGGTTATAAACGAGGCCCCAAATTTAACGTCGCAATATCGTATGCTTAAATAATTTAAAGAATATGAACGGTTAATTTACCTAAAATATATCAGAGTAATAAGGAAGATGAATATTCTGTTTTGCTAATAAATACCTACATTAAATAATAAAAATGTGTACAGTATATAAATAATTAAAATATATGAACAATAGCCAATTCTGTAAATGATATCAAGACAAAAGCGAAACCAATCAAAACGACATGGACAAAATATAGAGGACTATATTTTGTAATGAAATATTTCTACTTACATTAATTTGTGGTGCTAATTAAATCGTTGTAAGGATATAATTTTAAAATTGGAACGCAATAGCATCAATTCTCAGACTTATTAACAAAGATTTCACACACATTCTACTTTTGACTGATTAAAATAATACCTAATTATTTTATATCGCAAAATAATTTCCCAACACTTAAAATCAAGTATTCAACACCCTACTCCAGCAAAATTGAATGCCCTCAGCTACCAAGTAACTTTCAGAAAACCTCGAAACGAAAGTAAATAATTAATCCAATTTAAAACTAGGTACGAACCTGCTCAGCAACTTCGCGAAGCCACACAAATTGAACGAAAAAATAAAATAAAACAATAGTCACCTAAAACACAACAGTAGAAAGTCTAGTTTTTTTTTTAATAATTTTTATTACACACTACACGTAGATATTAACACATATAATAAATATTTTAAAATGGAACGCGATCGGTCGTTTCGTAGCCGATGAGACGTAGCGTTTGGAGCAAGGTCTACGCGCTACTGCTGCTACGTCGGGCCATACCTACCTATACGCGAAGTGCGCAAGCTTAGGGCCGCTACAGATGGTGCGAGTGGGTTCGGGCCGCGCGTATTCTCGTATGTCGGGTTTGGCGAAATGGATAATCGTTTTTGGCGTTTCATTTTGTTGGGTTGGGGAACAGATTTTTTGAAGTTTAAAGAAACGACTCAACATATTTTTGTGATGATGTAGTAAGTGAATAAGTATCGGTTTAAAGAATTAAAGACAAAAAAAAACTCAAATAAACTTTTTTTTACAAAAAATAGAACCGACTTCCAAAGAAACTGCAAAATAACTTTAATTTCTAAAGTCGGTGTTTCTGGTTTTGTGTCTTCATTTTTTGACACCGACTTCCGAAATGAAAGTTATTTTGCACTTTTTTTGGAAGTCGGTTCAATTTTTTTGTAAATAGTTTTTATTTTATAACATTTTAGTTGTGGTTCTCCATTAAATTGTGTTAACATTACATACATACGATTGCAGCAATCGCAGTTGATTTGCTGTAGTTTTTTGAAGAGTTCCGTTGTCTGTCTCCGAAACTCATCATCAGATCTATATGAAATTTAAATGGGACCATTTCTAAATAAAGCCCTTTCGAAAAAAAAAGAATTTTACAAATCTGTCTATAACGAGTTATGCCCGAACATAATTTAAAAAAAACCTTCCTAACATCCGAATTGATAACATCCTTCTTTTTGCAGTCGGTTAAAAATACAGATTTTATTGAAACAGCTATTATTTATTATTATTTCGTATATTTATTTTTACACATATTATTTACATTTTTAAATATTTTTAAAAGAAAACATATAAAAAAACATTTAAAAATATAAAAATAGTAGTCCACCGGTATCGGGAGCAGGGTCCAAGCTACCGGTGGTTAGGGCTCCAGAGACAGGAACCTTATTATTATTATTATTAGCTAGTTGAAACTATTTACCTACAAAGTGAAATCTAATTTGACCAATGCTAACTAATATTAGACACACTGAAAGTACCCACTGACCCGAAAAAAAACAAAAAACAAGCTACGCTAATGCTGTCAAACGTTACTTTTTAACCGACGGCGAAAAAAAAGGAGGAGGGATATATATAAATTTTATGTATGTTCAGCCTTCACTCCGTTAATTATGACTCATCTTGATGATTCTTTTTTTCTTGGTATATACCTCAACGGTGGTCCCATGTCAAGGAAGCTAAGATCTGAATGATGGAATCCTAGTAAATTTAAGAGAAACCCTCGAAAATTGTGAGCCTCAGAGAAGTCAAACTGTTATAAAAGATGACAGGAGCCTCAAAAAAAATATAATAAAATACTTTTTAACAAAAAATTTAAAGGTTTATTTATTTTTTGTTCTTTACTTCTTTTTCGTCGGTTATTTTTTTTTTGTTAAAAAGTTTTTTATCATAGGCTTTCTTTCCCTCTCCTAGAGAGGAGGCCGAGTCCTAACTGTGAGAACATTATATGACTGATTAAGCTATGCTTACAGGTTACCTTTGTCCCGAAAAATGCACGGTCTCTGTGACAAAAAAACTTTAGCCTCTGGACAAAGTGGCATTCAGCGTTAACAATTTGTCGCAAAATCAAAGAGGTAGTACATTTATATACTAGTGGGCAAAAGGACTTTACGCCCGAGCCGAGGACGAGGTCGTTTTGGAGCCAAGAAATTGCAATGACAACAATAATGCCCACTTGTATCAAACGACGTTTTTCAACACATAATATCATAAACATAACAATTATTTATTATAAAATTATTGTCAGAAATGGCTCGCAGATTTAATGTTTGCGCCTAGTGGGGTCTGCCCGGCGACTATTGGGGCTGACCAGCGACCATCAGCTTCATACATTAAATATAATAAACAGGGATGTTTCCTGAGTATAAAAATAATAATTATATTTATTTCGTAAGTTAGATAATCAAAAAATATTGGATTCGTATTTTTGTTTTACCAAACCAGTAAAAAAATACAAAGATAAAACCCCTCAAAGTTCAGGAGTGGGAGCTTGTTACCTCATTAAACGGTACTTTTTTTGGTTTCCGAGACAAAAGTAAAAGCACGTGTCCAATATTTTTTGGTAATCTAACTGACGGAGGAAATAGATTTTTAAGGAAACCAGCCTATTAACAAATTATTGTGAGAAATGTCTCGCGGATTTAATTTATGCGCCTTTGTGGAGTTTACCTGGCCCGACTTATAGCGGGGCTGTCCAACGACCAGCCTTGCTTGTATAAATACAAGTATATTATTATATGTAAGTATAAGTTGGACCGATGACCTGGTGAGGGTCGCGGGTAGCCGATGGATGCGAGACGCACAGGACCGGTCATTGTGGCGACACTTGGGGGAGGCCTATGCCTAGCAGTGGACGTCTTTCGGCTGAAATGATGGTGATGATGATGAAGTATAAGTTGTGGAGGGGCTTGAATGATGCATTTTGCCGCACTAATGCGAAAAACACTACTTTGCCAGTTTAAAGACGGTAGCGTGTTTTCGAGTGTGTAGAAAAATGTATTGCATTTATTGCTACTGAAATATCACGTGGTCAAACCAAAACATTTTGATAATTTGGCAAACGCTATCAATTGAATTTCACTTAGTCTAGAGTTCTTTGTTAATTTAATAAGCGAAAATCTCTAATAAGTAAAATAAAGTAACTGAGCCAGATATCTAGCAATTCAGTCTGTCCAAGGCTATTTATTCGCGTGACTATAAAATTACTTCCATCTACAGTAGGTACGTCCTCTACAAGTGACTACTTTTCACTGATTATCAAGATTTCTCTTAAATGAATTACGTGTTGCTTATGTGATTACCAACCAGCACTGGGCCCACGTGGTGGGTTACTTACCATTGCCTCTCCTGGAGAGGAGGCCTAAGTCCCAGCAGTGGAAATACTATCTATATCTATCTATCTCTAAGTTGAAAGGGAGCCACTTATCTTGGTATGGTCATGTGAAGAGGAGGGATGAAACACATGTAACTAAAAGAGTAATGAATATAAATGTAGATGGATGGAGAAGGAGAGGGGAGCCAAAGAAAAGATTAATGGATTGTGTGAGGAATGTTATGAAAGAAAAGGGAGTTAGTGATAGGGTGATGGCTGACAGGACAGAATGGAAGAAAAAACATGTTGTGCCGACCCCAAGTAACATGGGATAAGGGTAGGAAGATGGAGACATAGATAATATTAAGCAAACACTTTCAATCCCTTTTTACGAAAATCATGCCGACGGAGGAGTATGGCGACAAGGAGTGGCAGAACCTAATATTTTTATATAATGTGCAATAAAAATAAATTAAATGAATAAAAAAACATTTACATGCCTTTGACACGTCATGACGCGACGGTCACGTCATGTCAGGTTATGGGTATAGTCTTTCAAAATAGAACATTCATAACGCTAAAACTTAAACTTGAAATGAGGTCGAATTTCTACCTATGGCCGACTGCACGAGAGCAGCCGGTCGATTCTGTTAACAGCTCACCGTGAAAACTTAGGTGGAGTGAGCGTGAAGTGAGCTGTCATTCCACCTTGACTGTATGAATTGACAGCCCACTTCACGTTCACTTCACCTAAGTTTTCACGGTGAGATTTTACAGAATAGCACCACAGTCGTGTTGCGATCGAGGCCTCCATAGACAAACTGCTAGGAGCAGTCCGTATATTTTTAGCTACGAAAACAAATGAACTACTTGAGCGGTGCGTGTATGGCGGCACTAAAGGCTAATTATGCTTAACTTTTGTGATTACATCTGAGTGACTTGCTAACAGTTTTAATAAATTATTACTAATCAATCTGCCGAGCCTTTTACCACTTATGTTTAGGTAGCTTTCCAGTTTTAAGTAAAAAATAAATAAATAAAAATCTTATACTTCAGACAAAGTCCACAATTTGTTAGTATAACATTACACACAACTTAAAATCTAGTGTTAGTACTAATAACTACCACTTTTTTTTTTGTAGTTTTACCGAATTCAGCTAAATTACCAGTATTTTACATGGAGCGACTGCCTATCTGATCTCCACAACCCAGTAACTGGGTAAACCTTTGGCAAGACTGGAGGAAAATTTCCTGACTACCCATCATCGATGGCCTAAGGTCTTCGAATCATAGCCGGGACCAACAACTTACGTTCTTTCCGAGGCGCGACGAGGCGTCTCGGTATGTTAAGATGGTCACCCATCCACGGACCGACCTCGGAAAGCGTTGCTTAACATATTATGTATTGGATTGATACGAACTACCGAAAAATTGCGTGGTCTAACCCAGAAACGTTGGTATTTCAACGAACACCATCACCGATAGAACTTTACTGCGTACTTTGTTAGTTCCAACAAAAATAAAAAAAAAAACCGGTTAAGTGCGTGTTGGACTTCACACATTTAGGGTTCCGTACCAGTTGTATTTTTGACTTTATGGCTTTGGGTCAACAACATGCTTATACTGTGAAAATTTTAAGACTGTTGCTTCAACCGTTTGGCTGTAGAATCTGTGTGACAGACGACGGACAGAGAGATGAAGGGCCGGACACGTGAGTGTCAGCAATACAGCTCCGTGGACCCTTCGAGTACGGAACCTTAAAACACCAACGAGCGCGGTGCGTGTGAGTCACGGTATGTAATGAATAGACCCATCCACGCACCAACCTCGCCACGCGTTGCTTATCTCGAACAGCTATTATTACTTAATCAAGGACTGCTCAGTAAATTACTGTAATCTATTATATTAATATATTTTTATTATTCATAAGGAAAAATTATACTATGAGAAAAAAAATGTAATTGCTTTTATGGATAAGACCACCCATTGTACTACGGCATAGTATTTGTTTACATTTCCTGTTTCATTTTACCTGTTGATGATAAATTTTATACAAATTTTTGTTCCTTATTTAATAATAAAAATAGCAGCATAAGAATTTTCAGTTGTTTTTGTTATTAATCTATATTTACAGAAAATCTACACAAAAACACTTTTTTAACTTAATATGGACCACTAATAAATACATCGTTTAAAAAGCGGTAAAACCATAAAGTGACAGGACGGCAAATTAATGAATTTGCCGTAAATGTAAGGTCTCCAGAACATGAAAAACTTTAACTATCAGATCAACTCGGAGATATAAAAATAAAACCAGCCCAGTGCATTTCGAGCCACGTGCAGTGTAGGGTTCCGTAGTCGCCCGTTATAACATGCGGACTTAGAAGGGGTTTATCTTTATTACCATCAACATATTAATCGTGTTCACGGAGTTTGTTTGAAAAAAAAAAAAATCCTAAAAAAAATATGATTCCACAATTTTACATGTTTACTATCTGTTTTAAATATCAAATAATATTATATAATAACTTCACCTAACTATTTTTCCTTAGAATTTAGCGTTTGTACGAAATTTTTGAAATAATAATATGTGTCTAGCTTCATTTTATATGTTGGGCGACTATTACTATTAAACTAACAAAGCTAACTTAGCCGTGATAGTTTTTCTTCAAAGTTTGTTATATATATACTACCATCCCGATTTTTTTTCCGATTTTTCAAGCTTTTAGTGGCGAGGAGGGGGGGGGGCCATGACTCAAACAAAAAATATCATTTTAAGTTTAATATTTCCCAAACAAATCACTGATACGAAAGATAGTCATTACAACCAATTTTGATTTTAAAAGAACTGTCCACAATAGGATAGGCGAAAAAAATAATTCTCAAACGAATCACTGAATTGAAAAATAGTTTTCACAACTCTTTTCCAACTCCTGGTTTTGGAAGCCCTAACCAACGATACTCCATACTATAAGATAGGGGAGAAAAAACAATCATCACTTTACATGTAGAAAGGGATGCTACCATAAAAAAAAATGCAGCTTTCTAGTACTAACAGTATCTACGCTAAGCCTTGGACGGACAGACGGACAGACCGAAACTATAAGGGTTTCTTGTCCTTGTTAGAATTAGGACTACGAAACCCTAAAAATGGTGTACAGTACATTTATGTACGCCTAACTCGCAGATGCGAGGCTATTTAATATTTCGCATATAGGTCATGTAGTTAAAGTTGTTTAACCGACTACATTTAAAATCAATATCAAAAGTCAGACTAAGCTGACTAGGCTAAGAGCCAGCACTTGAGGCGCAACAAACTCCCCAGTAACCGTGGCGCAACCAATTCCCCAGCAACAGAGGCGCAACTCACTCTTCAGCAACAATGGCGCAACAAACTCCCCAGCAACATTCATTCATTATTTTTTGGTTCTTAAAACCTCTTAAACATTACCAATGCATTGAAATTCACTCAGCATAAGTTGATACTTATTAGTAGTATCAGAACAGCAACTTACCTATCAATTTATTCTTTTTTTTTCCTGCAGTGTGAAAAATATAACCTTTCATAAAAGCAATAAAATTGCCCTTCGTCTCCTACTTGGTAGTGGGTGGTGTCTCCTACTTCAATAGTGGGTGGTTAACGCATGGAATGAAATTAATAGAGAAAGATTCCAGAGCCACCAGACATTACTTATTTTCTGATCAACAAAACTTGTGGGAATGAGTATTTACTTTAAACTCTCGCATACCTGGTAGTTTGAGCCGACGGCCAATTCACCAGTATCAGGCGCTTAAGTTACATAATTACGTTACATTCATTATTCACTTTTCTTAAATATTTTCATGTCTGTTTCGCAGAACATTGTAAAATAATTCACAATCAAATAATATTTTAACAACCAATGAGTTATTAAAATAGTCTAAGGGCTGTCACTACCTCGAGTGAGGTCCTATTCACAAGGTTGTTTGAGCATAGTTTATTTATAGGAGTAAACATTAAAAATGAAACCTAACGATGATTTGGGAAGGTAAAAGCCTGGTTTGGTTTCTCAAACATGATCTACATGTTAGCAAAAAAAAAAGAAAAGAGTAGCACTCCAGGAGTGCCGACAGAAGTGAAAACTTGAACAAAAATGCCCAACGCGCCCAAAAAAGTTTTCACTTTATAAATTGCCACAGTAAATACCAACACTACTCAATCCCACACATTTTATTAATCAGAAAATAAGTACCCAATGTCTGGCGGCTCTGGGATATTAGACGACATTGAAGGTGGATGAAGACACCTTTCCACTTTACACACATAATAATATTATTGTGTTACCAAAATACATGCCATTAAAACCCACGTGGTAAGACTTACGATTCGTGCTATAATGCAAGCGTGGGTATAAAGTAGGGCTGTATCTGAATTTCGCCTGCAAATTCGCAAAAGCGGAGCTTCTGCTACAAATCGAAGCTCCGTATCCGCATCGACCTCCGCAAGATTTAATTTGATTTCTCCGCAGACTTGCAACGGAGGTCTTAAAAAAAAATCAGTGAAGATATATCTCGTAAGTTTCACGTTTTTATTATAATGTCACTGCTGTTGCTATGTCCGGTACCGGGAGAGCAGAGGATACATAGATCATAAAAACCATAAAAAATATTTTGTGACAGCCTTAAAACTGTCTGTTGTGAAATAAAGTTGTCTCCTTTTAAGTTTGGATTACGTGTAGGCCAATTGAAAATGTAGCAAAATAGTTGATTCTTATACAGGGATCGAAAGGAATTAATTCCCATACGAGGCTATAGTCCGAAAAGGAATTGGTGACTTTCAACCATATTAAACAATCTACTTTTCATTTCGAATATAAGGAAAATAAATAATAATAATAAATATTAGTTTATAAAACCGAGATTTTAAATATTCTAAAGAGGTAAAGATTGTGAGTTTGTGAGGTTGTATGGGGTAATCTCTTACAGAGTTACCGCTCCCCTGGGCACTCAGGCAGGGAAGGTACAGGGGTGGGTTTTAGTCAGTAAGAGTCTGACACGCCCTCCCGCTCCACCCAGAGCGGGAGATGTATTTGGAAAATTTCCCACCCCACAAAAAAAAAAACAAAAGGGGATCTCTGGATCTACTGAATCGATTTTGAAAATTATGTCATAGACTATAAATTTTTGAAAACCAAGCGGACGATGTTGTTGGCGAAGAGCTGGTTTTAAATAACGCGTTGAAACACCGTCACCGCCTGCGCTGTGGGCCGTTCCGCTTAATAGGTATTTTTTTTAATTCACTTTGTCTGTTTGTATACTCACAATACCGCAGAATGTCTTTTTAATTTTTTTTTATCGATATTTTTCTCTATTATATAAAATTTTTCGAACCCGGCTACCTTACCAAAAGTTCTATTTTATTTATTAACACACTTCTAATAGTTTCTTTTGTAACTATGTAAACAAATCTTAGAAGTTAAATTTGACCCTCTGCCCGGTTTCGGATTAAGGCCGTTCTATCGGCCAAGTGGCGCCCTCATTGAATAAAAAATCGTAGCATAGCATAGAAAATAAATATTAAAGAATCCAACGTCACGTTTGTTACAAAGAGGATAAAGTATTTTTACGTTGTTAAAACAGGTCTCAGAATGTTTCGTATCCAAAGTAGTAAGCAAAAGTGTCAGAAACGGCCGTTTTTGATACTTTTTTGGCCGGTAGTAGACCCTTTAGTCGAAATATTTGGTACATGTTGTTTGAATGACAATGCATGGTTAGCTAAGTGACGTCATTATAAATCCAATATGGCGGACTACCAAAGATGGCGGACTAATTATTTTGTATGCATTCCCATGATATGTTTATCAAATGAATGGTTTGCTAAGAAAAATATGAAAAATAAAAAATAAAGTTTTTTTTTTAAACTACAGAATATTATTTAGAATTCATTTCCGCCCTAGAGATCCCGGGAAGCAATTACTAAGAATCTTTCCCGCCCAAAGGTGGGGAGCAGCATCTTCCACCCACTACTCGGATCAAACAAACACTATTTTCCGAGTATAAGAAATGAAAAGAGTTTTTGCATACGAGGATCGTAGCAGGTGACTTTCAATATTTTTTGTCGACTCCTATAGAAAAAAGGCGTGTGTAATATACTCGTATGTATATGTTTGTCGATTAATTCTTAAAGAAAATGTTATTTAATCCGTTTATTTTTCCACCTCAACCTACATTTACCTGCACATTCTCGGAGATCAAGCTCTGAACCTCTGCCTCCGTCGTCGCCTCCGCTCAGGGTCATTAAACAATGAAACAGTATATCAGCGGATTGACGAAAAGTTAAAAATGTGTGGGATTGACATGCGTTGTCAAAATGTTCGTTAACAATGTTAACAAAATTGTCATTTCGTTTATCTTTTTTAATTAATACATTTTTATTATCTTCACGTCTATGTATTTAAACTAATCTTAGAAATTAAATTTGACCTACTTACCGGTTTCTGATTAAGCTGAAATGTTGCGTACATGTTTAGATTGGGTGACAATGCACGGTAAGCTAAATGACATTTTAGCTTAGTTATCTTAGCTCATCAAGTGATTGCGGATTAGTTATTTGGTTTTATGAAAGGGTTTGCAGAGAATAAAAAATAAAGTGTGTTTTTTAAATTTTTTAAGTACAGAGAATTTAATTAACACACTAAGGCCGCGTTTCTATACTGCAAGCAACTTGCATGCAAGTTAAATAACTTTCATGTGATCGAGCTACCGATTACATTATACGCGGTAGCCCGCAATGTAATGTAACTTGCATGCTTCACCTGTAACCTATTTGTAATTAAATCTTAGAAGTTTTTGACCCACTTTCCGGATTTTGATTGAGCTGACATTTTGCGGCCATGTTTAGTTTGGATGACAATGCATGGTTGGCTAATTGACGTCATTCTAAATCCGAAATGGCGTACCTACTCCGAAAGATAGTGGATTAGTTATTTGGTGTGCATTCCCATGGGTATCAACTGAGGGGCTGTGGTGAGAAAACACGAAAAATAAAAAATAAATTGTGATTTTTTAGTTTTTTTTTTTTTAATAAAATAAAATATTTTACTATTGATAGGCTCGCGTTTGGCCACTATCTCACCTAATAGTAAGAAATCATGTCGTCGACGTTGAAGCACGCTTGCCTATAAGTAGCCTACTCACTGTGGGCTTAAAGACCCCAGGTTGTAGCTATCAGGAAACAAAGACCCCAGCAGGGAATTCTACTCCTTAGCTGTACGCACAATGAACGTGTTCCCAAAACGTTTTGTGCGTATGGGTGGGATGTCCACCAAGTACCAGTGGCGCATCGCCGTACATCTAGTGCTCCGATCTATCTATTCTGTCTCCGATGAAATGTTACATTGTTAAGAGCCAAAGATTGCCTCTGTTACATCCCTTTTAGCATAAAAGTGGGATCACACTCATTCTGAAAACTCAGCGAATGATGTAGATACGAGTAATTTGGTGCTAATACTCTAGTTTTAACTCAAAGGCCGATACAGTTTTGGATGAAACCTCTTTTTTACTGAACTGAACGGTATTGAAGTAATAATACGCCAGCCGATACCGTATAAAAATATAATATTCAGACACCAGTTTTGGCCAGCGGCTTCATCTCCGTGGAAATGTACTACCGGGATATTATCATTATTTTTTTAAATAAACAATCTTTAGGCCCTTGGTATCATGTATAATGGAAAGTAAACACTCATGATAAAAACATACAACTATTCAGCCCAGTGGTATTGGCCGCGACTTACAAGTTGTAGGTCGTGAGTTCAAACCCAGGCAGGCGCTTTACTTTGTGTAAATTATTTCATCACCACTGCTCTCAAAACGGTGAAGGAAAACATCGTGAGGAAACCGGCGTGTCCTAGAACCAAAAATTCAAAGACATGTGACATCCACCAACCCGCACTGGGCCCGCGTGGTGGATTATGGCCCACTCCCTCTCACAGAGAGGAGGCTTGTACCTCAGCAGTGGGGACATTAAAAGGCTGATGATGATGATGACTATTTAACTGTCCTACCATTTGCCATAAGAGAGTTTCAGTCCCTACATCATAATATTGCTTTGTCACCCGACATAAGTAGGTATGCCAAATTTCAGCTCTATCGGAAACCAAAAAGTGCTCGAAATTTGGGGTGTTAATTTTGAAGCGGACAACTCACGAGTACACAAGAACATTGCAATTTAAATCAAAGCTTCTAAAAAGAATCCTATGTCCGAATTGAAGTCGTTCATCTACCAGTGTTCCATTTTTAGGGTACCGTAGTCCTAACAAGGACAAGAAACCCTTAGAGGTCTCTCCGTCTGTCCGTCTGAGATATAGCTTAGAGACTGTTAGTACTAGAAAGCCGCAATTTTGCATAGGTGTACATGCATAGGTGGGCATTAACTCGTTAATTAAAAAAGATAACAAAATGATTAATGGATTAATTAAGTTAATTCAAAAAATGTTAACGCTCATGTTATCTTCTGTTAAATTGAACTACTGTTAATTTTAGTCCGATGTCAAAACGTTTACATTGGTTGTTGACACATTTTCAATATTTTTGTAAAATACGCGCCATGCGGCCTTGCGTGGTTTTTTGCTCTTGCTCAAAAGAGTAAAATCCAGAGCCGAGAAACTCTAAAAAATAAAGCGGCCCTGTTGATTACGTGCTCTGTGCCAGTAAATACGACAAGTTATTATATCCTGACTTTTTATCATTCATATCCTACCGAGATATAGTTGGCCAGCAAAACAAAATACTAATCTTCTTTTTTTCACATCGATTTGACTCAAAAATATGTTTATTTAAAAAAATAAATATAACTTAGTTTGGAAGTGAATCATGTTTTTAAAAAAAAATCTGAAGATTTTTTAACTTTGCTTATCTATATTTTGTCTGAACAGTATGGACTTTATTTTTTTTTACAATGATCGGCTCACGTTTGACCACTATCTCACCTGATGGTAAGCGATGATGTGGTTAAAGATGGAACACGCTTGCCTAAAAGTAACCTGTTCACTCTCGAGTCAAAGACTTCCGGTTCTCACCTGAGGTTCTAGATAAGTGACATTCTATCACCGCTAGCGTGGCGATACCGATTGCCAAAAAAGTCGAAAATACAAATATGTAAGTTAATTGATCAATCCCGTACATTTTGACATCTCGACAATCGCTATCGCTAATAGAAAGTATACATTTTGGACCTTTAACTTCCGTCAATTTTTTTTTAACGCTAACGATTAACGTAGTCAACTTTTTTTATTAACGATAAACAACGTTAACTTTTGGATTAACTGTGCGCACCTATGTACGAGTATATATGTTTCCGTAAGAATGCGGAACAAGTTAATATGCGTATTTACTAGGTAATCTGCGAATTACCGGGTACGATCCGATAAAGTGCGTTTGAATGAAAGTAGCAAATATTTGCACTTTACCTATACTCCATTCACAATTGCATTAGACAGAAGTTAAAAAAGGTTATTTTTAATGCACAGTTTGTAACAAAAATACAATATAAACATATTACAGTTACGATAGACAGATTTATTATAATCTATTTATACAGCAGCTGTCACACTTAATAATAAAACTATTTTATGAAATTATGTGGCTTTAATTTAGTTATACTATTTCATTCCAATTTAATATTACTGTGTCAATTTTAAATTCTAAAAACCTAAAAGAAGCAAGAGTGAACATACCCGCAACTTTTTTTTTACTATAATTCTACCTAATTTCAATTGTTACCTAATCTCTTCATAAGTGGTGACATCTAGGTTTTTCCAATTTTATCGGTTTATGTCGTCTTGTAAAGTGACGTAAATAATGTTCTGTGATTGTCATTCAATGTGAATACTTGTGAATGAGACGAGACGCCTTGTTAATTGTTATTGCCGAATTTTCGTGATTTAGTTGTTATTTTTTACTGTTTTAAAATTAAAGAAATAATAAAATTGTGTTAACCTAACTTTGACATAAAATATTTTGCATCCATGCTTCTACGTGCCTCTATTTTTTAACCGACTTCGAAAAAGGAGGAGGTTATCAATTCGGATGTTTGTATTTTTTTTTTTGTATGTTCGGGCATAACTCCGTCATATATTGACGGATTTACAAAATTCTTTTTTTGTGCGAAAGGGGTTTATTCCGAAATGGTTCCATATAAATTTCAAAAAGATCTGATGATGGGTTCCAGAGACAGACAACGGAACTCTTCAAAAATTGACAGCAAATCAACCGCGACTGCTGCTATCGTATGTCTATGAATTGTTAACATGGTTTAATGGGGAACCACAACTAAAAAGTGAAAAATAAAATACTTTTTTACAAAAAAATAGAACCGACTTCCAAAAAAAGTGCAAAATAACTTTAATTTTGGAAGTCGGTGTCAAAAATGAAGACACAAAACAGGAACACCGACTTCCGAAATTAAAGTTATTTTGCACTTTTTTTGGAAGTCGGTTCTATTTTTTTGTAAAAAAGTTTTTTTCTAATGCTATTGTTAATCGAGTATTATTAGGTCTTAGTTTTCAGGAACTTCATTTCACAATTCATAAAACAATATGCGTTATTAATACGAAGAATGACTGTGATCGGGGTGGCGTTCATAATTAAGGTAGCGCTCGCGATACGTACGTGCGGTTGGTCGAGCATTCTCATCACATAGTCCGTAAATGAAAATGTATTATGCATATTCACGAGCAGTGTAATTCTGAGGGATTTTGCAATGCAGTCGCAAACAATATCTAAATTACAAGCCCAAACGAGGTCCAATTCAAGCTTTGAATAAAATAAAAACGGATTGAATAACAGCAAAAAACACGTTAGCTTCGAGTGATAAGCATATCAATAAAAAAGCGATGTTTGTGTAGGGTACAGGGGGAAAAACAAGTCAAAAACCGTCGAGTGGGAAAAAAATAGTGAAACAGTTCTGATGAGCAATTGTTTTCAGAAGCTTTTATATAACTTGCAATGTTCGTATGTAGGTAGGTTCATTTGAAGCGGACAAGCTTGCAAAATTACCTCAACTTTTTTTCGACTACTTGTTAGTTTTTAATGAGCTTAAATTGGGCATACTTATATAAGTTCGGTGAAAATGAAATATTATAATACCATCGAGCTGATCTGATGATGGTGCCGGAATGTAAATACTAGAATTCATTAATAGCAAATCATAGGACAGTTGAGTTTGGGCTAGTATGGTTTTGTGAGTAGTATGAGTACTTTCCATTACACATGACATCCTCGTCAAGCTTGTTTTAAAAAAAAAAGTGAAGTGTGTGTGTACTTATGTACGCCCGTAAGAAGTTATACTTCTTTGGCGTAACAAGATAAACACCAAACTCTCACAATGTTTACAAAAAGAAAACAATCATTCTTCATGAACCACAGACCATAGCTAACTTCAGGGTGTCGGTTCTAGCTAACTTCAGGCTGTAAATTTTTTGTGACGGTGTGCGCGCGCTTCGTAAAAATTTACTTTCATCATCGCGCCAAAAGAAGTATATCTTCAAAAATACTTTTATTTTTGTTTTGCATTTCTGCGAATGCGGAGTTATTTCAATAAAGCAGGTATTTTTTTAATCATAACAATGAGAGTTGTCACAATGTTACTTTTTTGTAATATGTGTGAATTTTAGATGTTTTTGAAATAAAGTACCACATGGTTGCCATAATTTTTTTTGGAGTGAAAACTTCATTAGGCGCGTTAGGCAATTTTGAGATGGGAAAAAACAAATTGAACTCACGTGCCACTGACACCGCTACGCGATTCGCTACGAGAGTACTACGACGCGTAGTGTCTTCACTTCTGACGGTCCTCCCAGAGTGCCAGTTTTTTTTTTTACTTTTAACATTGTTCAAGAATCACTGTGCATGTTTTGTGGTTTAAAAGAGTAATTTAAGAATTAAAACAAGTTTTTTCACTTCAACGGACTCAGCCAGTTATCTTTTACAGATTTACGCGAATCAGCGGGAGATTAATTTATATAGGATGACTGGTAATTAGTGACCGATACTTAAACACGTGATTGTACTCATGATAACAAACAACTTTTACTATGGGACCAAACCTGAAATCGCAAAAAAAACTGCTGTTCGCTTACTGACTGGTCAATTTGTACTGTACTACCTATTTTTTTTCGTGATTTCAGGAAAAAAGTTGTTTGTTGTTTGCGTTACCGATCGGTTACGCAACAATTGGTTTTTAATTGTATCTGTTATTCCGGAGCTGACGGATTCAGAGTAATAGCCGCCCAACTTATAAAATGTACCTACTTGGAAAATTTCGCAAAAAAAAACACAAAATCTTTAGAAAAAAAATAGTTAGGTGAAGTTGTTACTTATTAAATATTTAAAATGTAAACATGTAAAGTTTTGGAAAATTATTTTTTTTATTTTAAACGTCATTGTCTGTTAAACCGTGAACTTAATTAATATGTTTACAGCAATAAACATAAAGCCCCCATCTAATTCTGCATGTTATAGCGGTCGACTACGGAACCCTACCATGCGCGTGGCCCGACACGTACTTGGCCGGTTTCGTTTTTGTTTTTGAAACTTCTTTAGCGTGTAGCGATTTTTGCAAGGGGCATAACTAATGGGTTCGCGTCACCGACATGCTATAATAGCAGTAAGTGAAGCAAAATTGACTACGTAAAAAGTTTTTGTATACTGTGCGTATGCATTGCTTAAATTGTGTTTTAGAAGATCATTATATTAAGTGTTTAAATTAGTACCATAATTAACTTAAATAAAAAAACAGTTATTCTAACGTTTCTAGTGTTCACTTCTAGCGCCAGTCTAAATGCCTGCCTATTATTTTTTTAACCGTTAAACCGTGATTGATCTACCAACACTCAACCACACAGACTTTTTACATTTATATTGTTAGTAGCATAATATGTATGTTTGGTTTTAGCCAATGGCTTTAGCATACTATGAAAGACCTGTGAAAATATATTTTCTTCATTTAGTTATTTTACTTCTTTCCGTTTACAATATAAATAGTACCTCACTATATATTACAGCGTACGTGCTAATGGCACACGGCGAAGCCACTGACAAAAGCTGTATGCTACTCTACCAAGATTATTTAATGTGTGTGGCCTAACGCACCCTCCTTTTTTTTGCTTTGGGAGATCATCCTATGACTTCTCCCACTCTGAGTGGAGCGGGAGGGCGTGTCAGACTTTTACTGACTAAAACCCACCCCTGTTCCTTCCTTGCCTAAGTGCTCAGGGGCGCGGTAACTTTGTTACGAATTTATCCGCGACTCCTTGGCATGCAGGCATCGGGTTGATGGGCCCCGTCAGTGGTGGCTGACATCTCTTTGAAGCGCGCATGAAACACTACGCGTCGTCAACTCTCGGGCCTGATGCTGACGGCGAGCTACCCATTAATCGCCATCCGCAGGCCCGCGTCTACGGTGGCCGCAGATTGTCTCTTTCATCTGCGGCGGTTGCGGCTGGGGGCGTGAACGCCACTCTGTTGAGTCTTCCTCACCCGATCCACCTCCTCCTTCGCGAGCATTATTGCTTCGGAGAAGGAGGAGAATGCTTCCCATTCCCTCTCGCTCCGTACCAGGCCTGGACTAGGGCTAGGCGCGAGAGGTCGGGGCAGATCTCCACTGTGTGCTCCACAGTTTCCTCTGGACGATACGCACAATGGTGACACCCGTGCGTTTCCTCCCAACTTATCCGACACAGGAACCTTCTGAAACAATCGTGTCCGGTGAGAACCTGCGTCAGGCAGATGGTGAGGACGCCGTGGCGCCTCTCCAGTCACTCCTCAAAGAGGGGCACTACCGCCACAATGGTAGCGAGGCGCTGGGTTGCGACAGTTGCTCTCTCCATGTCGCCATGAGATGCTGCCGGAGCTCCGTCCGCCGAGCCGTGAAGCTCGCGGCATTGGAGTTTTGGCCCTGGCGTTTCGCCTACTCGCGTCACTCCCAGAGGAGCGCGAGGGCCTTGGCCTCCAGATCCCATGGCGACAGTCCGGCAAGGAGGCTCGCTGCCTCAGCGGAGACCGTGCGGTATCCCCGGACTAGCCGGTAACGTTCTTCATCATCTCCATCATCTTACGTTGGCGACCGAAAAACAATTATACTCCATTGCGGCGTTGATGACCAACCACACGTGGCTGCTGTGCGAAGCGAAGCGGACGCGATCAGGGTTCGAAATTTTAATAAATGCTATTCAAGAACACCCTATACTATGGGATAAAAGGAATAACAATTATCACAATCGCTTATCATCATACCACGAATGGGAGGAATTTGCCAAAGAAGTTGATACTACAAGTAAGTACAACTAATTTTTGATAACTTATTATTATTTATTAAAGGTAGGATAATAGTCGAAAATCTTAAGATTTTGTAGTTTGTAGAGGATGTTGTTCAAAATACAATTTAAAGTTTTCCCTCGCTTGTGCGGCTGCTCGTGATGTAACATTAAATTGCCTTTATGAATTATTATGTTGCACCGTTGTTCGTGGAACGTGGGTCTTACTTCCAAGAAGCGTAGGTATCAAAATATCATACCTACGCTTCTCGGAAGTAAGATAGTAATTTCAGTATCATATTGATTGAAGATCACGTATAACATCATGAAGTAAACATATCACTTGATATCAACTGCATTTTCTAAACTGGTTTCGAAAGGTTTATGCAGAACCCTGAATTTTGAACTTATTGAACCAAAAGAATATTCTAACATCATTCTTGCTAGAGATATCTCGTTGATCTTTCTGGAAAAGGTCTCATAAGGTACTCTTTTAGAGGAAACGCTGCATCTCCTAGGAGAACATGTGGAGCTTTGATGTTTGAGTCCGGTAATAGTTGTTCTTTAGGTATTTTTAGTCTTTCTTGTTCTATTGCATTTCGTAAGGGGCATTCACGAAAAATTCCGGCATCGTTTTCTTTTCCGTAGGGATCCAAATTAATTATCATTAAAAAGTTATAATTTACATCATTTATGGCTAGCAACACTACAGAAAATTAGGTTTTATAGTCATATTACAAACCTTTCATTTTTTTGTTTTTAGGGTTCCGAAAGTCCTAGTGAAAAAAATGGAACCCTTATAGGATCACTCGTGTGTCTGTCTGTCTGCCCGTCCGTCTGTCACAGCCAATTTGCTACGAATCTGCTGAACCGATACAGTTGAAATTTGGTACACACATGAATATCTGTGACCCAAACACGAATGTGTACCCTAAATAAATTAATTTGGAATTTGGTGGTCACTTTTGGAGTGAAAATCGAAAAATTAAAAAACAAAGTTTTTCAAACTGTACTGTGGGATATATCAAATTTAATGAAAGGGCAAATTGTGAGGGTATTGAATATGTTTATTCATAATTTTAAAATATACAGTTCGGTACAACGCGCGGTCACTCACGGGTTAAGAAAATAGATGAATAATTACCATTCTAACCCCCCCCCCCCTCCTCCCCTTATCTCCAAAACCACTGGGCCTAACATTTTGAAAAAAATGCAGAGGGTAGTTCTTTGCTTATAGATTACAGAAAAATCTATAAGGAGGAAGTAGTTTAAAAGAAACCTGAAAAAATATGATTTGTTCGAAACCCTTTGCGCGCAAATCTGACTCGCTCTTGGCCGGTTCTTTTTTAAATAAATGTGCTTTCCGTCAATACATCCGATGCAGTTAGGAAACTGCCATCTGTTCCAAAAAGATTGCGCTATGTTTTTGAAGTTATCTTCTGAAGGCTCGGGCATGTGCTTCATAACTAATTGTGTCCATATAATTTTCCAGACTTGTGGTACAATTGTGACAATAGCAGATTTTGAAATTCTTAACGAGAAAGATAATTACCGAAACTGTATGCCTGTGTCGAAATACATAATGATAAAAATATTATTTATTTATTTGTTTGGCTATTGTTAAAATGGGCCTCATCAGAAGGCTTACAGTCACACAAAGGGCAATGTAGAGGGCAATGCTCGGAGTTTCCTTGCGTGATAGAATCAGAAATGATGATATCCGCAAGAGAACTAAGGTTACCGACATAGCCCGAACAATCGCCAAACTGAAGTGGCAGTGGGCAGGGCACATTGCTCACAGACAGACACTAACAGTTATTACCCACCCTAAACTTAACCTAACCCTGAAAAACAGAAGGAAACATATCAGAGGATTTAACAGTCACATCAGATAGCAATTCAATAGATGTGTCGGAGATTACAGTAGCTAATAGCCTGGAAGTGGTATTGAGCGAGAACGAATCTTAGATGGCTGTAATAACACTGAACTCCAGCTGGTGTAGCATGACCAATTCTATCTCTATTCTACTAAGAATAGACAAAGTTCTTTTTATATAACTTGACATCTTTTCTGTCCGAGCATCATGCTTTAAATTGTAGACTTTTGTCGACTGAAAAATAGAAACATTTCTTCTCTTCAGTTTGTTTCGCGTGCAGGAATCATTATCTATTTTGCAAGAACCACTTCAGAATACTTTTAGATATCTATTTTTTTTTTTGGACTTTGTTTCGGTTTTGCAAGATATCAGCCTACGTCAAATGCTTTCCCCTTCGCCTTCACGATCGTTACCAGCCGTCAGAAGACAACAACGCAAAAGAAAAGAAGATAACAAGATTTTACTGTAGGACCAACAATAAAATTACAGCATTTATTGTTGGCCTAACCAAATGGCAACAATAAATGCTATTAGGGAAATGTAAAGAATGATTTATTACTGCATAGTTTTTTTATCTTAAAGTCACCATCAATCGATCTTCTACAGAAATAGGTCGCTCGAAATTAATTCCAGTTAATTCAAGAACAGGTTTTATGGCTTGAACAACATACTCAAACGTTGGCAACATTCGGCAATATTGTTTAAATAACATGGGTTGAGCCCGTAATTCTTCGTACAAATGATGAAATTCTCCTTAAAATATCTTTATATGTATAAAGTATTATTTGCAGTCCTCTGTCGTAAGTACATAATTCTTGAGTATTTGATATTTTAGAAATAAATTTTCCAGTAACAAAATTGTATGTCCGTCCGTCCATGACCAATGCAGGGTACTGAATGGCGGCGGCGGCTGAAGCGGCGACTTCACACTCACGTCGGACAGAAGTAGGAGGAGCTTGAATTCGCGTAAACCACATCGAACTTGTAATTTGTTTCGCAATCGCGTTCGTATTGAATGGCCGCAGTAGTCCCACCGCGACGCAGAAGCGACTAACTATCGACTATTTTCTTGCTCAAGAAATATACAATATATAGATGTAGATCTCGTGTCAGACATAAAGTATATTAAAAATGGATCGCTGACTGTTCACACTGCCAGTCAGAACCCTTCTTCCTCTCTCACAGCGAAAAAAAAAACAGTCTTAGAAAAATCTAACTCAGCGGCGCTTGGCTTTGCTTGACGAGCAGAAGGCTCGCTTGGCGAGTAACACACTTCCTGAGAGGCTTGCTTGGTACGCACACGCTCATAGCTGAGCGACAAAACTATCCAAATATACAATACACTACTGGTTACGCTGCTGGTTACGCTCGCTAGCTGCTAGCTCTACTCGCTTTTTGCTAATCGTCGACAGTGACACGGATGTCTAAGACCTGAGAAGGTCTTAGGCATCTGTGTCACCGTCGACACTGGAGACAGTGTGCACGCTTGGTAACAAGGGCAGGGTGCGGGCACGAATAGGTGGCCAAAGTGCGTCGCGAGTTGTTGAAGCGCAGGCAATAAATGCTAGACGTGTTTCCGCAGGCTAAAACAATAGACGATCGCTCGCTTGCGAGGTTGCACATCACGTTTGCAATAGCAACTTGATTATGGACGCAAGTAAACGTCAGCTTTATGTTTAACTAACTTCTGCCAGCGGTTTTTTCCGCGTAGAATTAGTACTTCCCCCATTATAAATTCTAGCCTATGTGCTACTCCAGACTATAATCTATCACTGTGCCAATTTTCATCTAGATCCGTTCACCCGTTTTGGCGTGATTGAGTAACAAAACTCCATCCAGTCATCCAAAGTTTCGCATTTATAGGTATAACTAGCTGACCCAGCAAACGTTGTTTTGCCGTATAAATTATTTATAGTGAATATTTTGGTAGTTAAATAAAAAATAACTAACTTATTGTAAGTTTTGTCTATGACTGATGGAGGAATGGAGCGCTGTGGTTAATAACTTAACTAATATATTTAAAATTATAGTATATCTTAAAAGTTATCTATACATTAAAAAATGTTATGCATATTTGCTATCACTAATATAACAATTAAAAAAAAACAATATCAATCTCTAAGTGCAATGGAGTGAGCAATCACTACATAGTATAAAACAAAGTCGCTTTCTCTGTCCCTATATCCCTATGTATGCTTAAATCTTTAAAACTACGCAACGGATTTTGATGCGGTTTTTTTTAATAGATAGAGTGATTGAAGAGGAAGGTTTATATGTATAATTTGTACCCGAGCGAAGCTGGGGCGGGTCGCTAGTTATTAATAAAATGGGAATAAATAATTATAGCATTTTAAATTCATGATAAATTTACTATGAGAATATAATTATGTATTTTTTAAAGCTGTCATAAAAAAAAAAAGTTTTGTCCAAAAAAATAAAATTTTGGGGTGGGCCACCCTTATCTCTTGGTATAAAAATAGTTAACGACCTATTCTCAGACCTACCGAATATACACCAAAAAATTCATAAAAGTCTGAGAGTTGAAGATTATTACTGTACTAATATCGCTATTAAAAAATGAGGGTTGGTTGTAGAAGAATGAAAATTAAGGGTTATCTGTATTTTACAATGCTAAATTATAATAAAATAAAAATAAAAAATATGTCAAAAAAATAAAAATAAAAAATTTAGGGGTCACCCTTATTATTTGGGGGTATGAAAAATAGATAGTAGCCGATTCTCAGACCTACTGAATATGCATATAAAATTTCATAAAAATCGGTCAAACCGTAATGATAATTTTACGATGACAGTAAAATTAATATGGGAGTTGCAAAGGAAAATTAAAATAATAGGTATAACAGTCACTGCTACGATTGATACACAAATAAAACTTATAAAACATGGCTGAAAAATGTATAGTGAGTAAGACAGGAGACCGGCTTCGTCCTCATCCCTACTACGTAATGTTTGCTGGATAAGTGTTGACACCTGGCGGGGATAACTGATCGATTGATAGTTGATCAGTAGTCGAACGGTGAGGGCGGGAGATCAAATTGAATTTAAAAAAAAAACATAATTAAAGGAACTTGAAATTATAATATCTGGATAGGAATTAACAAATAAAAAATAGGGGTTGATCGTAGAGGGGTGAAAAATTGAGAGTAATATGAGATTTTTTATTGTAAGTCATCAAAAAATAACAAAAAAATTTTACCAAAAAAAAATTAAAGTTTTTAATTAACAAATAAAATATAAGGGTTGATCGTAGAGGGGTGAAAATTTAGGGTTGTATGTATTTTTGTATGTTGTGTCATAAAAAAATAAAAACAAAAAATTTTGCCTAAAAAATAAAAAATAAAAATTTAGGGGTGGACTACCCTTAACATTTAGGGGGATGAAAAATAGATGTTGGCCGATTCTCATAGATACCGGATAAGCACAAAAAATTTCATCAAAATCGGTCAAGCCGTTTCGGAGGAGTATGGCAACGAAAACTGTGACACGAGAATTTTATATATTAGATATTAGTGGGAAGAAGGATACGTCGCGCCCGCCTTAGTGCTCGCGCAAGCGTGTCACCCTGACCAGGACCTAAAACTCCGAAATTCCGACTACTGAAACGCGCGTCGTCTATCTGCCTACAGCCTTAATATTTGTGGCGCATGAAATATTTATCATAATTATTTGGCGATATTTATGCGCCATTTTAATAACCACAGTAACGTTGGGAATTTCTATTGAAATATTTAATATTGAAGGCGGCTTAATCCTTCCGTGAGGAAAGTCTTCTAATATAATGGTCCCCTTACGTTGAGGGGGAAAATCTTCTTTATTATTATTTGGTGATAAATTGTTATATTTTGACGAAAAATAAGATGTTTTTCCGGGTTTTTGTGATCTTGTTATTGCGCCTTTTTAGCCGACTGTAGCGAAAGAAGGGTAATGTTTTAAATAATACTTAGACACTTTTTTGCACTCCTAACAGCGGTTATTAAGGGATGTGCCAAAAGGGATTCCCCCAAGGGAAGGCCGGAAACAAGTGGTTTAGTGTCATGTGGATACTATTAGTACCACTTTGGTATTTATAGGCAGGTAGTATATTAATTTAGGAGCGAGCAAGGTGCCCTGACCATTGTCACTTAAGGCGCTATTAATTGCCAATGACCTTGAGTGGTTAGCATGCGTGTTCTGTGCTGAGCTCACGTAACGCGTCTTAGGTCATCATCATCATCATCTGCCTAGACTGTCTTGGGGTCGCCTTCTAGTCTAACCGGATGCGGCTGAATACCAGTATTTTACATGGAGCGACTGCCTATCTGAACTCCACAACCCAGTTACTGGGTAATACGATACCCCTTGGTAAGACTGGTAACGCGTCTTACGTCCACCCAGTAAAAGGATTCGCCCATCAAGGAGCGCAGTCCGAAATTAAACGCATTATTCATTTATTATACATACAACAACAAGTATTAGTTAGTCTTAGTTGACTGTAGTATTAGTTATTGTTATATATAGTTGTTGAAGTATTAGTTAGGCTTGGTTAGTCTTGGTTGACTGGTAGAGAATGCCTGAGGCATTAAGTCCGCCTTTGTACTTTAGTTGCATGAAGTGTAAATAAATAAATAAATAAGTATCATAAAACACGTATACTAAAATTTAAACAATTAAAATATCTTTAAAATAGTGAAGGTTTCATAAAAATACGTTTTATAAGTTTTGCGTGATTCTCAATTTTGTATTGTCGTTAGACATAACTTTATAAATTAATTTATTACACTATGTTATAAAAATATAATTTCAAATATTCAAATATCAAATTACGACAGAAATTGTCTACAGTTCTAGAGTAACATAATTATATTGTTTTCAACAAATTAATACTAGTCGTTTAGACGTGATGTGACCAACCCGCACTGGGCCCGCGTGGTGGATTACGGCCCACACCCTCTTACAGAGAGGTGGCCTGTGCCCCAGCAGTGGGGACATGAAAAGGCTGATGATGATGATAAGACGTGATGTTCAATTAAAAACCATTAGAAGTCGTATAACTGCGCCTTAAGCTTGGCGGGAGTCCCCTGGACAGAAACTTAGTCACTGGTTGATTCGGTGATACTTGGAGGAGGCCTATGACCAGCGGTAGACGCCTGAAATGATGATGACGTTTTGGTGCATTATTATTCTATGCACAATAGCGCACGAAGGATTCCGTACTATTATCTATAAAAACGTCAAAAAAATCACGTTTGTTGTATGGGCGCCTCCTTAAATATTTGTTTTATTCTGTTTTTTAGTATTTAATTTTGTTATTAAAGCGGCAACAGAAATACATCATCTGTGAAAATTTCAACTGTCTAACTATCACGGTTCATGAGATACAGCCTGGTGACAGACAGACCGACGAACGGACAGCGGAGTCTTAGTAATAGGTCCCATTTTATCCTTTGGGTACGGAACCCTAAAAAAGAGGCACGCAGAAACACGGATCCAAAACATTTTAAGTCAAAATTAAGCTAAGATTGTTTGCATATAATACACGGTAATTTTAAATTGGAATAAAATAATATAAAAGAAAGCCACATAATTTCATAAGATAAATAGTTAAAATAGTTATAATTAAGTGTGACAGCTGCTGTATAAATAGATTATAATAAATTCACTGCGAAGCAACTGCTCTATAATAGATAGTGGCGCTTCCTCTAAGATAATAGGATGAACAATTTTTTTATGGACACAGTTCCGTTTTTGAACAACAGACTTAAAGTTTCAAACTAAAAGTAAACCTAGTTGTCCAGTTTCCCTTAAGCGAATTTCTAAAGCCAAGTATCTAGCAAGTTATTTGAAACTGAAAAACTTTTCTGAGAGGAAATGCTTTCAGATTAAAAATGTAAAGTTCTAACGAAGTTTCAGCACTGTTACATTATACTTACTTTTTCAATTTTTCATAGATTGTGATGGCAAATAGAAAAAATAAATAAAAAAAGATTATTCGGTATGCGGTCTTGTTGGACTCAGGACGGTGTCATTGTGGTTAAGGCCCCCGACGGGAGTAGACACAAAATTACTGCATTCGATGAACTGAGTCCACTGCTGGCGAAGTATCCGAGGGCCCAAGGAGGTGAGAACCTGCGTAACAAGACGAGTTAGTTGTGTTATTATTTTATTTTTATTTTCTTCTTTGTTTGTACCGATTAACTTTGTCTACACAATAGACAGTAAGGTTTTACTTACCGTAACAATAATTTTCACTATGTTTAACTTCTATTCGATCACTTTTCCTATTATTTCTTAACTTCTTGTATAGTTTGTTTGTTGTCTAATGTGTTACGTAGTGCCCATTTGACATCTGTATTTTCGTTGACATAACTACTTCTATGTTACTTTATGTTTACCCTCAATAAGTTTATTTTCTGTTTTCTCAATCGTAAAATTAAAAATAGAGGGTATGTTCATATTAGTTCATCTATCGTTTGCTACAAATAATCGGATACGTTCAAGTTCGGGATTGTTTTGTAAGGTGCGTTCCGAATACCATTATTCTTGTAAACTCTGTATTTTTTCTTTTTTGTTTTGTCTTTCCTTTCTTTTGTTTTCGTTCACGATTGCGACATAGTGTTAACTGTTTTATCGCCATATCTGAGTGCTGTGTTCAATGTTATTTTTATTTTCTTTGGTATCTCCTAGTTCTTCTTGTATGAATGATAATGATGTTAGCTGGCGGGTGGTGCAGAGATGCAAACTCCGTACCAGCCTGTGTGTGTAATTTTTAGTATCTATTTATATATATTTTCTTATGTTATCTGATAACGAATCTTTTTATTCTGCTAATAAGTCAACTGCCTCTTCTTGCGATGCTAGTTTTAGCTCTCTGACAGATACTCTTGGCGATCTATTGCGCCAAAGGTTCGATTCAAATCCCGGCCGGCTGTTTAACGTTTGTCACATTAATGCCCAAAGTATTCCTTGTCATCATAGTGAACTGTGTGAAACGTTTTCCAATAATAATGTTCACGCCGTCCTGATTTCCGAGACTTGGCTCAAACCTGAACTTCTATCTACCACCTACTCTCTCCCTGGTTTCGTTCTTCTTCGGAATGATCGGATCGGTAGGGAGGGAGGTGGTGTGGCTATATATCTTCGAAATGATTTCCCTTTTAAAATTCTTACTACATCTTCTACTAACGATTCCGTCGAGTTCCTTTTTCTTGAGGTTTGTGTCAGAGGAGCTAAAGCGGTTCTAGGTGTCGTCTATTGTCCCCCTACTCTTGATTATTTCTCACCGAATTCGAATCGTTGCTTGAATCTTTGGGTTCAGAGTATGCACATCACATCATCATGGGTGATTTTAACACCAACCTCCTTGCCCACGACTCCAATCGGTCCCGTAAACTCCTGCATCTTGTTGAGTCAGCCAGTATGCATGTACTGCCTCTCCAACCCACTCATCATAACAAAGACGTAGATGATACTTGGCTTGACCTGATGCTCACCTCTAATCCTTCCCTAGTTTCCTTTCATGGTCAACTTGATGCCCCTGGCTTTTCCCATCACGACCTTGTTTACTTGTCCTATGTCCTCAAACCTCCTAAATCCAAACCCTTGTTCCAGTATAGGCGTGCCTTTGCACGTATGGATAGTGAGCAACTTCTAAAAGATGCATCTAATATTGACTGGACACCCCTGCAGGAAGCTGCTACACTTGATGATAAAGTTTGTGTCTTCAACAAAGTTGTGACCATGCTTTATGACACGCATGCTCCAGTCAGGAAAGTAAAGTTGAAGCGTCCACCTGCACCCTGGATGAATGGGGAAATACGGATGGCAATGCGACGGAGGGACAGCGCATTTCGGAAATTTAAAAAGGACCGCTCTGAGGACCATTGGACCTTCTTCAGGATTTCTAGGAATCGGTGTAACCAGATGATACGCAACGCTAAACGCCGCCATATTCTAAATAACATCACTTCTTCTTCTTCTGCCGATATCTGGAAATTCCTTGGAACGCTGGGTATCGGCAAATCGCGTCATTCAGACCTTCCTAACACAATTGGTCTGGACGATCTGAATCACTATTTCTCCACTGTCCCTTTACTGGACAGTCAAACCAAGTCTAAAACTATCGACTATCTAGCTGGTCTGACGCGTCCCAATATTGCCCCCTTTGTATTCACTCCAGTTGACCCGGGAGAGATCAAAAAGATTATCCTATCCATTAAATCCAAAGCCGTGGGTTGCGATAACATCACTCGTTATATGATCGTATCGGCTCTGGATCAACTCCTTCCTGCAATCTCCCATATCATTAACTTTTCCCTATTTTCTGGTGCTTTCCCTTCCTTGTGGCGTAAAGCCCATGTACGGCCCCTGGCTAAGATTCCCAGTCCCACTCTATCTAGTCACTTTCGTCCGATTTCCATTCTTCCCTTCCTGTCCAAAGTGCTCGAGGCCTGTGTTCACAAGCAATTCTCATACTTCATTTATCACAACTCCCTCATTAGCCCGTATCAATCCGGTTTCAGGCCCGGGCACAGTACCGTGACAGCTCTCCTTAAAGTGACTGACGATATCAGGCGGGGAATGGAAGACACTACGTTACTGTTTTAGTGTTAATCGACTTCTCTAACGCTTTTAATACCGTCAGTCATGAAGTCCTTTTGTCCATTCTTTCTTATCTCATGGTCTCTCAAGAGGTACTGGAATGGTTTTCCTCTTATCTTCGGGGGCGTAAGCAGTCAGTTCATACTGGAGACTCTTCTTCAGGGTGGTGTGATCTTGTAGCTGGCGTCCCCCAAGGCGGTATTTTATCTCCTCTTCTATTCTCAATTTTTATAAATTTTATTACTACCGAGCTTCAGTGTGCGTATCATCTCTACGCCGATGATTTACAGCTGTACTGTCAGGCAGGTGTTGACAATTTATCGGATGCGATCGAGGAGCTAAACCGGGATTTACGAGTCATTAAAAACTGGTCAGATCGATTCGGGGTGGCGGTTAACCCTACAAAGTGTCAGGCAATCATAGTTGGGAGCTCCCATAGTCTGAGAAAGCTGGATTGCCTAAATGTACGTCCCGTAATCTTTGACAACACAGTAATTCCGTTTGGCTCCGAGGTTAAGGATCTTGGTTTGCATGTTGACACTTGCCTTGACTGGCGGAAGCAGGTCACAAGTGTCAGTCGAAAAGTTATTGGAACGCTGCGGTCGCTCTATCGCCTGAAAAACCTTCTTCCAGCTCACATAAAGGCAATGCTTGTACAGTCCCTAATCTTTCCCATAATCGACTATGGCGATGTGTGCTACTATGACCTGAATGCAGACCTTCTCAATAAACTAGACCGCCTTCTAAATAGCTGCATTCGATTTGTCTTCAATCTGCGTAAGTATGACCATGTATCCGCGCATCGGTTAATTTTAAAATGGTTACCCATTCGTCAGCGTAGAGCGCTAAGGGTCTTGACTACTTTGTTTTCTCTACTCGATAAACCCACTTCTCCTTCTTATCTGACTTCGCATTTTCAGTTTCTGTGCTCGACTCACGCTAAAAATCTTCGATCAACCACTAATCGTCTTCTGCGATGTCCCTCTCACCGCTCTGGGTTTGTCCATTCTTCCTTCCGTGTCCAGGCGGTCTCCCTATGGAATGCGCTCCCTCCGAACATCAGGACGGCAACCAGTCGGTTCTCTTTTAAGTTGAAGGCGCGTGAACACATTCGCAAGGAGTTCGAAAAATCGTCACAACGCTGATTTGTTGTTTTCGTTTTTCTCAATTACATTTTTAATTTTGTTGTATGTATGTATTTAAGTATATATTTATGATTGTATTTCTATTTTCCGTTTATTCTTTCCCTTAAGTTGCACCTGCCACGTTCCGTCTCTGCACCACCCTAAGGTCGACTGGTAGAAAATGCCTAAGGCATTAAGTCCGCCATTGTACAGTAATTTTACTTGTGCATTAAGTTTAATAAATAAATAAATAAAATAAATTATTTTATATATGTTGTGGATTAAGGGCGCTATGAGCGCGATAACAGCGCCATCTAATATTTTGTTTCGAAAACTATTAATGACGCGATTGGAAACGCAAGTGGGGCGCACTGTTTGGATACGATCGTCGGTAGAGGGAATCCAGCGAGGACAGTCAAGCTCAGACAAGACTGTCTGAGCTTGACTGTCCTCGCTGGAGAGGCTCTGGTAGAGGGAACTCTACGCCTAGACAGGCGGAACGCTCAGTACCAACGCACGTGTTTGTTTTCTGACCGTTACTTTGATAAAGTTATTTTGATTTCATCAAAATTATCTTTCGTTCCAGTACCCACGACAGTGCCCACATCTAGCATAAATTATGTCGGGTTGTGAAGAAGACCCGATGTTTCGCATCGCTAGTTTAGGAGGCAGCAGTTCGTCTTTTTGATTGTCACCATGTACAACATTATGTTTTTGTAGCTGTATTCTAAATTTTTAAGTGTAAATGTACAAATAAAGATTATTTTTATTATTATATATTATATTATCTCGGCCACCCTGGATGCGACATATATATTAGAATATTTACGTCTTCAAAAATAAAGAAATACATCCATTTATGTCGATATTATTATTCAAAACTTGCTAAACAGACAGAGGTTGTCCAGAGTTACTACAAAAGTCCCATACAAAAACAACTTTCAGTTTTACCCAACTTCCAATTTCTTTCAACTTGCAATTTTTCTTGCCCAATAAAGCCGTCAAGCGATGTGCTCACCAAGGATTAGTATTCAATTTTTATTTACTTATAGATATTTTAACCATAGCTAACTTCAGGGTGGATCGATTCTAGCTAACTTCAACCTGTGAATTTTGTGTGACAGTGATGCGCGCGCATCTTAAAATTTCAGTCTCATCATTTTTTCATAACGCGCCTAAAGAAGTATAACTTCAAAACTTTTTTCCATGTTGACGTTCCTTACACAACATGCTCTCATTAAAATATCCGACCCATAATTACTGAATCCGTATTCCGGATCCGCTACCTCGTTATCGAACTAACACACACAGTGCGTATCTCTATCATGACAAAGCTAAACTTCATAGTATTCCTGATCTAAAGGTAACTGAGGTGAATAAAGTCATAGCGGAATAATAACATCCATACAAAATACAAACTCATAAATACGAGTATAATATTACTAAAATTATAAATGCGAAAGTTTGGATGAATAGATGGTTAGATGTTTGATACTCAATCACGCCAAAACGGCTGAATAGATCTGGATGAAATGCGGCACAGAGAGAGGTACATAGGTCATAATTTTATAGTGGAGGAAGTACCCACTAATCCCACGCGGGCGAAGCAGCTGGCAGGAGCTAGTATTTGAGATAGCTCTAGCTATCTCAAATATATATATATGTATAATAATAGATAAAAAAATCAGATTAAAGCGATATAGGTTTTTGAATCCCTAAAGAAGCTCTAGAGTCTACACAAAACGAGCAAAACGTACGATATGTACGAGATTGTCAAATAGTGGAAAATCATTAGGTCTCTTTAACATATTGACTTTTCGACACTTTTCGTTTAAAGAAAATGTCACTTTGTCTGGAGCAATCTTTAGAATGATGGTATCTGTCATGTTCTATTTATATCGAATTTGATCCTCATAATCCTCATAATTTGATGCAGAATGATGAATGAGCAGTGGACTGCTGGACATAAGCCTCACCAGGTCCGCCTAGTGGGAGGCCTTAACACTACGTCTTCCGGTAAGCAGTCGCCAGTTCAGAACCCTTCGGTCTTATCGACCATCTGTTCTGCAATGACCCCTTTCTTTTCTATTAACTTTTTTATCGTGTGGAAATCCTTATGAATATCCTCCACTCTGGGGTGGAGCAGAGACATCATGTCATCATCATCAGCCTTTTTTTAATGTCCCCACTGCTGGGGCACAGGCCTCGTCTCTGTGAGAGGGTGTGGGCCGTAATCCACCATGCGGGCCCAATGCGGGTTGGTGGATGTCACAAGTCTTCGAATTTTTGGTTCTATTACATGCCGGTTTCCTCACGATGTTTTCCTTCACCGTTTTGAGAGCAGTGGTGATGAAATAATTATTTTCACAAAGTAGCCTACATGGGTATGAACTCACGACCTACAACTTGTAAGTCGCAGCCAATACCACTGGGCCACCACTGCTCGAGCGAAAAGCAAAATCATATGGTGTTCTGCAATTACCTTTTACCGGGACGCTGGAGTGTTTGTGCATTTCGTCACGCTGAGCAATGTTCCTCGCCCACTTTCACTTAAGTTTGGCGATTGTTCAGGTTTTGTTGGTAACCTTGGTTCTCTTGCGGATATCTTCATTCTTGATACGATCACCCAGTATTAGAAGCAAGTATTTCAAATTACCTGCACACTTTTCTTTTTGGCATGGCAAATCATCCAATGACATCTCCCGCTCTGGGTGGAGCGGGAGGGCGTGCAGACTCCTACACTTTCTCTTTTCTCTTTTTTTTAAAAACGTTGCCCTACACTAGGTATTATTCCTGTATCGTGAAAACCCACCCCTGTTCCTTCCCTGCCTGAGTGCCCAGGGGAGCGGTAACTCTGTTAAGAATTTATCCGCTACCCCTAGGCAACCTGCACCCTAAGTTTGATATCTATTTTGGACGTGTTTTGATTAATTGAAGTTTTTAAAGGTTTGCTACTTATTTGTTAGGCTAAGTACCGCCATAGACGGACTGCTTGGCTCTGTTAGTGCCGACAGCTTCAAGCTATCGATGTTGAGCGATCTGCAGTTTCAATACATAATTGACAATCGCCATTCACGGACCGCTTAAGCAGTTTATTTGTTTTCGTAGCTAAAAATGTACTGACTGCTCCAAGCAGTCCGTCTATGGAGGCCCTAACACGTTTCCTCTTGCATTTATTACTGAAAAACAAAATGATATTCCAATTAAGGTGGCAATTATTAATTGCCAATGACCTTGAGTGGTTAGCTTGCGTGTTCTGTGCTGAGCTCACGTAACGCGTCGTACGTCCACCCAGTAATAGGACTCGCCCATCAAGGAGTGCTATCCGAAATTAGACGCATTATTAATTTATTATACATAAAACAACAGGTATTATACTAAAATATGTATACGAGTTTATCCGCTAACAGACAGATGTTTTATTGTACTCGTATGTTCACTACATATACTAATAAGTATACTCGTACTAAAATGTAAATAATTCAATTATCTTTAAAATAATGAAGGTTTCATAAAAATACGCTTTAAAGTTTTTACGTGATTCTCAATTTTTTATCCGCGTTAAACATAAATTTACAAATGAATTACACTATATCATAAAAATATAATTTCAAATATTCACATAAGAAATTATAAAGTAAATTGTTTAGAGTAACATATTTTTTTTTTTTTTCAAGGAATGGAGACTAGTCGTAAGACGTGATTTTCAATTAAAAACCATTAGAAGTTGTGTAACTGCGCCTCAAGCTACACTTCCTCTACGATAACATTATCAATTAAATATAATACGTAGTTCCTCATCCACACGCAATATAAATTCATCTGTAATACATAACATGATAAGCTCTCACTGGATTTACCCCAAAATATGAACTTAAGCCATGGGTTGTCACATAAAAGAGACTGACTGCCGCGAAATGAAGACAAATAATGCCGTTAGGGATAGCAACACAAAAAATAAACACAATAGGGAAAAGCCGGTTTGTGAATAAACTTCAAAGAATAAATGATTGGCGAGACTTGACCAAGTTTGAATCGAACTAGGCCAATAAGTAAGGCGGTATTTATTTGTTATTGTGTGTATAAATAGCGGAAATAAGATATTTATTGAGTGACCAAGAATATAAGTAGTTGAGTATAAGGAGAATACATGACTATAGTGTTTGGGAAAAGCTTCACAAGATAAAAATGTTGTGCATGAGTTATTTAGAAATTGAATCTATAAAAACTCCTGCCATGGCATGACCCACATCTGTGGGCTGAATGACTTGCAAGTACTATAAAAAGTTATGTGTTACGTAAATACCTACTTTTCTACACCTAGCATTACCTTAAAGCCTTTATAATGTTCCCACTTCTGTCTGGGAGTTAGGCCTCCACTCTAAGAGAGGGAGTGGTTCGTAATCCACCACGTGGACCCAATGCGGGTGCGGGTGGGTAATTTCAAGTCTTAAAATGTTTTGTTAAGATATTTTTAGGCTTCCTCACAATGTTTTTCTTCACTGTTTTGAGAGCAGTGCTACTCTACTGTGAAGCGCCTACCTGGGTTTGAATCCACGACGTACAAGTCGTAAGTAAAGGCCGTTACCACTGGGCCACCAGTACTCCCACGTTCTACTTTCATTAAATCTCTCCAACTAAGCTAAGCGGCAAGCGTGCTCCTTCGTCGACTTTCTTTCTTCTTCGCTTCGCTGTTGACAGGTCGTGGTCATTATGAGTTCTGTCCAATCGCTGGTGTTGATGTAATTCACCTCACGATCGCTCGCAGTCTGGTTATGTTAGATGATAGACTGGCGCATTCAATTACAGGTCCTCCAAACGCGGATTAAACCTGATCTGTCCACCTCATCGGTGAGAGTGGAAAGCAATAGGACACGCGGGAGTGGCCTATTCCTTTCCACTCTGCCTTGTATCACTAGGTACTTTATGGAATCGTTATTCCTCCCCGAGGCTTGGCCAAAGAATTTCAATATTCGAGACTTAACTAATGCTAATAGACGTTATGTGAAGCCTTGAAGTATGGAGGCGTTTGTGCAGTTACCTATCCACGTAGTCTGTCCAAGTACCACATTTCCAGAGCATCTTCTTTTTAATCGACGAAAATAAAGGAAGAGGTTGTCAGTATACGTAAATGGTGTTCCCATGTCAAGGAAGTCAGGATCTAATGATGAAATCCTGATCAAATTGAGAGAAACTCTCAAAAATTGTGGGCAAAAATAGTGTGTCTGTTTACTTTCATATATAACTAATCAGGTATTTGCATTTAGGAATCATAACATCATGAAACTGAGCTGATGATGAAAACCATACTTTTCCTAAACAATTTTATTAGAATTTATATTTAAAAACTGTAGTTTTAGATACAAAAGCCACTTAACATGCTTTGAAGAAAAACGTCTACAATATTGGACCTCAATTGGTTAAAACTTTTTGACAAAAAATTAAACCGATGAAAAGAAATAAAACGCAAAAAATTAATAAACCTTTTAAGTCTTGAGTTTTGTTGCATAAAATATGAAATTCATATAAACTAATTTTGAGTCGGCGTCTTATAATAAAATAATTAATTAAGTACCGTACGCAGAGCCTTAATTCTTCATTTCTACGTAGTTACATATAACATTTAGATAATTAATCAGATTGTTGTATGGCGCCGACTCAAAGTTTATTTTCATATTTCATGTAAATAAGCTATTGAGCTTATTTAGAAATAAATAAACCTTAAGTCTAAGTAAATACGAGTAAGCTCAATAATAATTGTATTATTGAGCTTATTTACTTAGACTTAAGGTTTATTTATTTTTTGCTGTTAGATCTTTTTCGTCGGTTTAATTTTTTGTTAATTTTCTTTTTCCAGTTCTCGTAGAGTTCATATCTCTCATAGGTAACATCATCATCATTTCCGCCGACAGAAGTCCACTGCTGGACACAGGGTTCCTCCAAGTGTCGCCACAATGACCAGTGCTGTGCATTTCGCATCCATTCGGTATTGGGTTCAAACATATTCCATTTAAACTCCAAACCGGTAACCGATACCCGGGCCTGCGGATGGTGAGTAGTGGGTAACTCGCCGTCCGATCAGCACCAGGCCCGGGAGTCGACGGCGCGTAGTGTTCCACGCGCGCCTCAAAGAGTTGTCAGCAAAGTGAAGGGGCCTGCCAAGGCCGGTGCCTGCCCGGGGGTGGAGGATAAATTCGAAAGAGTTACCTCGCCCCCGGGCACTCGAGGCAGGGAGGAACAGGGGTGGGTTTTAGTCAGTAAGAGTCTGACACGCCTTTCCGCTCCACCCTAGAGCGGAAGAAGTCATAGGATGATTTCCCACACCCCAAAAAAAAAAAAAAACCGGTAACCGATGAGCTTAAAAATTAACCGTTAATAATGTTTGAAACCGGACAAAGAAGTTTACAAATCGAAGATTAGGAACGCCAATTAAAAGAAAAAAGAAGTGTCAATAAAAACACCAGCGTTGTGGGCACTAACTTAAATGGTTCGTGATTTAATAGGTTCCGCACAGATTAATCTACTTAGGATCTAATTGAGTGTTATTGAAAGCCGTTATTGAAACTCCTAGACCCAGTTCTTATTTGAAGAGCACGTTAAAGAAGAGTTATAAACTGATCATTATAAATTCGCGATAAAACAAAATGAAACACCGAAATAGATTAAGTACCTTCTAGCTTTAAGTACATTCTTCAAGGGATATTAAAATGCGAGTCCTTGCAGGTTCCTCAAGTTGGCTCTAACTGCATATATTAGAATTCCACATCCACAAGTCACTTTGTATCTTTCATTATAACGTTATCATTTCAGCTAAGAAAATACCGTAAGTTTTATGGCTAGTCAGAAGCCAGGGGGTCTACTTCGAAGTGTTTTTACGAAGTATCGATCGAATGTTCGGACACTATTTGTATGAAGTGTTAAACTGAATGTGCCATACCTAAAATTGTAGGTCTTCTCTGAGAGCTTCTTCCACCAAAAACATACGTAATGCCATTTCGCTACAATTTTAGGTATGGCGCATTCACTTTAAAACTTAACACAAATATATTTGTATATATTTGTGTGAAGTAGGTACATTCCATTGATACTTCGTAAAAACAATTCGGAGTAGACCCCCTGGTTTAAACAAGGAGTACTGCTGCTCCCTTTATTTTGTCGTTGTTGTTTGTTTTTTTTTATCGAAGTCCCATCGTATAAATAATTCGGATGAATGTTTGAATTAATCGTTGCTTTTTCCGTAAATTTTATTTAATTTTATTAACTTCTTATTTTATTAATTAGTGGAGATGTTGTGCATAAAACAATGAATTGTGTTTTTACTAAATAAGTGTGGAAGACTGTGACACAGTTTATGCTAGTATAGTCCTCAACCTAATTTCTTAAATATGTATTCATTGCCATGATTTTGTACATGTACATTTTGTACAAGAGAAATTTAAATTATGAAGAGTTATAAATAAACTATTCTAGTCTATTATATTCTAATTCAGTGTTTGTGTAATTCTATGTACATTGCATAGCACACAGTTTGTACAATTTACATGAGAAAATGATTTGTTGTCACTCAGGTGGGCAAGCACACATCGTTGGTGAGAATCCTTCGAATTGTCCCGAAAGCCTACTCTAAAAAGACTGGGGATAACCCTTTTTTTCAGGGTGGGAAAACATTAAATGATTATCCCGCTCTGCGTGGAGCAGGATAAGTCTCTGGGTGGTTTGGTGGGTGTCAGACTCTTACTGACTAAAACCCACGCGTGTTCCTTCAGTTGCCCTTGGCGTTCCAGGCCCACGGTTACTCTTCCGAACACTCCCACGACCTTGACAGGCATCGGCCCTTGCGGATCCGGGCCTGATCCTTATCTTACACGTTCTTCTCCATAGAGATCTATGCTTTGGAAAGTTTGATAATTCAAAAGTGCTGTAAATTCTTCTATATATGTATATATAATCTCAATCTCGGAAACTGCTTCAACGATTTTCCTGAAATTTAGTATGCAGGGGGTTTCAGGGGCGATATATCGATCTAGGTAGGTTTCATTTTTAGAAAACATCGTTATGTTTGTGTAAAAACCGAGCAAAGCTCGGTCATCCAGGTACTTTGGTATAAATGCTTTAAGTTTGAGTTTGACCGCGAGTTACCCATTGCTCGCCGTCCGCAAGCCCGCAGGGGAAATACCCTGAGCAGACGACACTGAAAGAAACTAATTAAAAAGCCACATAGTCAGTTACTGGAAATAGCAACTACCCGCCTCAGCTATAGGTAAATTTTACAGTAAAATATCACCTACCGCAGTGTATTACCCATTGTTAGAATGACATCACAAAATGGCAGTGCGACATAAAAATAATATTTGTTGAAGTCTCCAGTTAATTTAGTAATGGCCAGGTATGCTTGCGTACAGAACTGTTTACCCTTATTTAGTTTCAGTCATTAGAGGATTGGAAATGTGACGGATTTTTCGTCGGCTTTACACGTTGATATTTTATGAGAAGATATCCGCAGGAAAACCAAGGTTACTGACATAACCCGAGGAATCGCCAAACTTAATTGGCAGTGGGCAGGGCATATTGCTCAAAGAACAGATGGCCGATGGGGCTGAAAAGTTCTGGAGTGGCGACCGCGTACCAGAAGACGCAGTGTTGGTATCCCACAAGGTAAACCGATGACCTGGTGAGGGTCGCGGGTAGCCGATGGATACGAGAAGCACAGGACCGGTAGTTGTGGCGACACTTGGAGGAGGCCTATGTCTAGTAGTGGACGTCTTTTGGCTGAAATGATGATGATGATGATTTGATGTTAGGTATTAAATTAATGTTATCTTGGATTTCAGTGTTCCGTCTCACCGTATCAATAAGTTAAGCCTACAGTGTCAGTCTGTCTGTCCGTCTGTCGCAGGTCTACCTTTCGTGCAGGCAGTTTTTTTTTAAATACTAACTTGTAACTGTAGCCTCTATCATGGCAAACAAAGATAGAAAACTGTAAAAGTGCATGAGTCTGACTTGCAAGACAAACAAAAACAGAGCAATTGCTCGGTATTTGTTTTATTTTAGCCTCCTTTAAGAATTATAATGGTAACCCCTAGATGTGATATAAAATTTTATCAATGCTGCGTTATCAACCCAATCTTATATTAACACAATATCTTATTATTAAATCCCACGGTCTAATAACAGCCTATCCAAAAATAAACTGTTTACAAGCCACACAATCAAGGCTCATAAAAATATTACAAAACACTTTTGTACGCAACGATTCTCATGTCACACATTTATTAATCAAATTATGCTTCAGCGGATCGCGTTATTTTCCATAACATTTACCTTCACTTTGTACCTAATTTATGTACCTATGAATATAATTATGACGACATGTACTTTCAGTAATATACATAATTAAGGAACTTAGGCCGGTTGACAACACGTTAAATTTAGTCTAATTTAAATTTTTGTGAGTATACGTTACACTGGTGAATTTACAGAACTAGGTACTCGTAGGTACGGGGTGATTGCGTAACACTTAGTTTGCATATGGACTAGCAATTGCCTATATACATCGGAGAATTACTGATAAGAAGAGCGCTACTCAATTAGGGTACCTAGGTTACTCTCATTTCGCAAAATTTTACAAATAAGTACTGTTAGTCTGTAGCGACATCTATGTCGCCACATATGAATTAAACACACACCTGCATCGCGTAATCAAAGTTCTCTGCGTGATTTCACCTCGAACAACAGTCTGAAATCTTGCAGTTGCCCGGATAAATAAGACACAACACCTGGTCGGAGCCCTTTTCAATGGAACTTTGCGGGACTTTACACCCTATTCTGCACACAATTTAGAAGGTATGCGTATGTTCAAAGTATATACTAACACTACATAATCCCACACATTTGAAGAAAATAAGTAATGTCTGGTGGCTCTCGCATATATTCTATAGGACTAGTCGATGTTGTGAGGTTTTTTTTTTTTTTGGGGATGGGAAATCATCCAATGACATCTCCCGCTCTGGGTGGAGCAGGAGGGCGTGTCAGACTCTTACTGACTAAAATCTACCCCTGTTCCTTCCCTGCCCTGAGTGCCCAGGGCGCGGTAACTCTGTTTCTAATTTATCCACAACCTCTAAGCAGGCATCGGTCATGACGGGCCCCGTCAAAGTTTGCTGACAACTCTTTGAGGCGCGCGTGGAACACTACGCGCCGTCGACTCTCGGGCCTGGTGAATATCGGACGGCGAGCTACCCTCTACTCGCCGTCCGCAGGCCCGCTTGGGAGAGGTTTATTTACAGCAATATAGGTTGGTACGTCTTTCAGATGAAAAGATGATGACGAAGTACTGTGGGATTCTAAGTATTCTTGAACGTTTGCTCGCTTAGTTTATTACCCAAAATCAGAATAATCACTATCATTATAGTCAATACCTACTCGAATTTGAAAATATATATTTTTCTTACTAAAATTTTTAGGGTTCCGTATCCGAAGGGTAACCAACGGAATTCTATTAGTAATAAAAACTAAAGTGGCACTCACAAGAAAAAAAAAGGTTGATAGTACGGAACCCTTCACGTGCTAGTCCGACGGTGGAAAGCCGGTTTTTTAAACTAAAAAGTAAACATTTTATCTGTTAATACCGCTATTATAAATCCCCAAGCATCTGTACCCATAAAACTGTCAATTATAGCGTGCAAAATTAAATAAATTATAATCTCTTGAGGCCTAAGGGGTGAAATGTGGCACAATAGGGTAGGGAAAATGTAGCCTAAAATAATATTTAGATATGTTCCTCTAGGGATCTTCCTAGAAGGATTTCTGGATAATATACTATTGAATAGATCAAATAATTCCTTTTCTACCCGATTTTTCTGTGTTTATGTATGTTTTTATTGGCAAGCCCTGTAGTCTAAACAGCTAGATGTATTTTAACGAAAAGTTATCATTAGATTGGCTTTAACAGCTGAAGTGATATAGGCTATAGGAATTACGAAAACAAAAAAAAAAATAGAGGCCGCCATATTTAGGTAATTAAGTGTGGTAATTTTTTGGGTTCCGAACTTCCGAATGACAAAAACAAAACCCTTGTAGGATCACTTTGTTGTACATTTGTAAAAAAAATATATAGTACCTACTGTAGAGGCACTCCCTAAATAATATGATTCGTTCGGAACCCTTTTTACACGAGTCCGACTCGCTCTTGGCCGGGTTTTTTTGTAATGTGGTCATGTGGGATATTAAAATTAATAAAGAGACTCGATTCCAAATATCTATCTCACTAAAATGTTAGAAATTAATAAAAAAAATTACTGTTTGAAAACGTTGTTGGAAATTTTTTCATTGTTATTTGCGATCGGGTTTTTTGTATACTTTGTTTTTTTTTTTAATGAAAACTTAGATTTCTTTCTAAAATCGACTGAGATCGTCGAGATGAGAAATCGTAATTAAAGTCGATTTAAGAACTTCTAAAATAAAGAATCCATGGAAGAAAGGAATCCTTAATTTAATACCTTTAAACGAGCATTTTTGTATATATATAATCTGAATCTCAGAAACGGGTCCAACGATTTTCGTGAAATTTAGTTTGCAGGGTTTCGGGAGTGATAAATCGATCTAGCTAGGTTTCATTTTTAGAAAACGTCGTTTGATCCGTGTAAAAACGAGTAAAGCTCGGTCATCCAGGTACTAATATTATAAATGCGAAGTACCTAACTCTATCTGTCTGTTACCTCTTCACCTCTTTTTACGACTGAACGGATTTAGATGAAATTGACACACATGGGTGGACCATGTCCTGGAATGGGACAGGATACTTTCTATCATCATCATCTTCCTGCCCTTATTCTATGTTACTTGGGAGCCCGGGAGTATATTCCTTTGGAAATAGTTTTCAAGATACACGCAGCTGAACCAGTTGGTAAAATTTAGTCAATTAAAAGATGAACCTCGGCTAATTTTTTATATTATTTAGATCCTGGTTTAGATTTCCGGGTCGGCAAGGTTTTTGAGCTTTTTAATTTAAAAAAATTCTGTTGCAGTCACAGAATTGGTATTGATTGGTGGTTGTTGGTATATTATATTAAATATATATGTATGTTTATTTTAACTATATATATATACTTTCGTAACTATTTTCGTCTTAGTATTTTTTTTTTTTCAGTTTATGCACCTGCCATGTTATCTCTCCACCACCCTTGGTTGACTGGTAGAGAATGCCTAAGGCATTAAGTTCGCCTTTGTACATTTGTGTTGCATGAAGTTTTAATAAATAAATAAATAAATAAATTGGCAGTCTGGATTAGTGCCAGGTTAATGGAAATAGACTTGTCCACTATAACCTAGCGCATAAATATTACTGGCAAAATATGAGTGTACCATAGGTAGGTACTGTGACGATTGAAGACACAACCTAAACTCTGTACCGGCTTTCAGCTGACTGTTAAGATTATTGAAGAGCCGTTTGAATATTGAATGTGTGGGCATAACATTTGTTTTAAGGATCAGTTCTGCGGTCCTGACAGAACTGGGAACATGTATAATTTTCTTCTACAATTCAAGAGTTCTGAGTGCTTCATCCTCTTTCTTTTATCACTGCACAAGTAAATCAGTCACTCTCATACACCACACTCTCGCGTTGCCAGCGAGTGAGACCTCTACCCTGAACTTACTAGAACGTCCCAGGATCCCTGAAGGCCGAACTGGTGCCTTGGGGTCCTACAGTACACACCTCTTCCTAATACTTTTGGGAATACAGACAGGAAGTTATGTTCTATTTTTTGCTAAGTTAGGTAAGTCTATGACCATTGCGTGTTAAAGTGATGACATAAAATAGGTATGGCACTGAAACGTGGTAGCTCACAATGGGCTTCATCTGAAGGCAGCCTCCTGGGGTCTGGCGTCATACTAATAATACATAGAACAGACCTAATTTGACACGCCGTCACGCCCTAATGTCTGAACGAATTTGGATGCAACTCGGCACACGGGTAGACCATATCCCATAATATCAAAAAAATGCCCTAAGAGGTGAAAGTCACCTAAAGGGCCACAGGAGATGAAATATAGATATCCGCAGGAGAACCAATGTTACCGACATAGCCCGAAGAATCGCAAAACTTGTAACACTTAAAAATTGAATAAAAATTCGTGGAATGGAGCGTTATTTTGCAAGTTGACAGATTGACAGATTGTCGTTTGACGTTTCTTTTTCCAACTTGATCTGGAGCGAGTCTGCCTCTTAAACTTTATATATTGGAAAAAACTTCTTAAAAGCACTTAATGATGTCTCGAGGTGTAGAAGGGACCAGAGTCAAGTTCAAATGCTGTAAGCATAAGAATGTAGGACGCTGTAAGTAGGTACTCTTTTTGGGATTTTCTGTAATGGCGCTAAATCTTAAGCATGGCATTTATGATTCTCACCGAATCTTTCTCTTGTTGACAGGGTTCCTACTGTAATGGCGCTAAATCTTAAGCATGGCGTTTATGATTCTACCCGAATCTTTCTCTTGTTGACAGGGTTGCTACTTTACATTTAATTACATAAGAAATAACAATATAAAAATGGTCGGATCATAAACTTCACTTTATTTTTGGAAGAACAATGCGGTCTTGGCAAAAGGTTTGGAACACAGAGGTCCACGTGTCCGGAGATGACTGGGATTGGATAGCCACGGCTTAGATACTGCTTGTGGATCTCCTCTCTGGACCTTTAATCTTCGATCTTCGAACGATAGGGTAATAGTGGTTCATCATAAATTGTAGGTTCAACATACAATTTTCTGTATACTGATTATTATCTGGTGTGATGCAGTGTTAACAATAAATGTGAAGACCAAATCAAAGGACTCTTATTTGCTACAAACATACCTCATGCAATAAGCCCGAAGATTGGTAACTAGGGTCTCATGCCATAAATTATCTTTGACGCTAGCCGGTGGAAGAATAATTTCTTTACAAACTTAGTGGAAGTGGGTAAGGCACATTGCTCGCAGAAGAGATGGTCGATGGGGCCGAAGAGTTCAGGGGGGTTAGAAAAAATAGTTTGCGCTTCGTGCAAAATGTATGGCAATGACATTACTTGGCGTGAGTCACGTGACAGTTCTCTCCACAGGTAATGTCGTTGCCATACATTCTGCATGAAGCGTTCACGTTAGCGCTATTATAAAAGTTATTTGGGTAAGGAGGCTGCAGTGTTGAACGCGTACCGGAAGACCTACGTCTTTCAGCACAACTGTTGGAAGACTTCTCACAAGGTGGACGTGGTGCGAAACGCGCAGGATCGGTCGTTGTGGCGACACTTTTGGGAGGACCTTGTCCAGCAGTGGGCATATTTTAGCTGAATTGATGATAATGTGGTTATTCTACTGCTTCATCGTAACACAAGTACCGAGTGTCGAGTAGACAGACAAGAAATGATATAACCGCGACATACAATAATTGGTTACATTTTAAACGGAAAACTCAACAAAAATAGGTCATTTTAAGACATCTCTTGCTTACCGATATATTTGTAGCTTGCTTCCCAAGAGATTGCATAAGGTAGACGATCCGCAGATGCAAAGCGGGTTCCGGAAATTTGTCGAGAAAACTTTTTGAAAGAAAATAACAGTGTAGATCGATACTCAATGCAGAGATGCATTTACTTGGAATAATACCATTTTCTTGAAGTCTGTTTTAAAAATATTTTTAAGATAATAGAAGGGTGTAATGAGTAAAGTGTAAGAAGAAAGTGTTCCAAGGCTATGTTTTTTTTTTTGTTTTTGTTTTTATATAAAAACGTTGCCCCACACTAGGAATTACTCCTGTATCGTGAGTGCGTTCACAAACATTTAAACTCACATACACAAAACACCCAGACCCGGCACAACTATCTGTAGGCCTTACAAATATTTTTTCCGTGCGGGAATCGAACCCGCGATACGCAGCGCAGCAGCCCAACGCTCAACCACTACGCCAACCCTGCCGACAACTGTTCGACATTACAACGTGTAGTCGTGTACGGCTACCTACTTTTCACCAGTTAAGGCTCCGGCAGATAGGCGCGACGCAATGCTTGTATCCCTTATAATGTAGCCCAAAGAATCGCCGAACTAAGTGAAAGGCGAAGCGTTGGACGGCCTGCTACAAGATGAACCACTGACCTGGTGAGATGCGGTGTGATGCGAGACGCACAGGCCTCGTCGTTGTGGCGACACTTGAGTGAGGCCTATGTCCAGCAGTGGTGAAATGATGATCATCGTGTCGCACTGATCTATAAGAGCCATAATGTTTAAAGTACCTTGGTATAGGAGTGGCCGAGAATACATGGATACGAATTCAAACTAAGCGCTGCACATAGGTATTTTCTTAAGTGAGAAACACAGAAAAAAGTTAAATCAGAATACGAAATACAAGTGAATGTCAATCTTCAGGTGACTCTTAAAAGTACAGATATAATGTATAATGTCCATTGGATTATGCGTATTAGCTAAGTTTTAAATTATTTACACCTTAGCTCAAACGTCCGAAATAGAGTAAGAAACACATTACAATTTCCTCTTAATACATTTCGCAGCACATGCTGAGAGAGGTGCTTTTTTGACCTCGCACAGGTCTTTGCTATATTTTTATTATGTTGTTTTTCAATTATTATTTTTGTTTGTTATTATTATTTCGTGTGATATGATGTCATGCCATATGAAAATATTGTGTGTTTACTGTACGAGGCACGAAATAAACTTTTTTCTTTCTTTGTTTCTCTTAAACATAATTGGCCTTATTTATAAATAAAAATTCCATGTTTAGTCTATCCTTTCCCGCGTATAATTAGCAGACACAATAGATTTTATTTGTATCTCGCCCACTATGTGTTCGCTAGACGCAGGAAAGGTTACCTAAACAATTGTTCAGGACTTGGATGGTAAAGTTCTGAATAAACATTTTTTTATCATTGATAGGGCTCGCGTTTGACCACCAACTCACCTGATGGTAAGCGATGATGTGGTCGAAGATGAAGCACGCTTATCTAGAAGTAACCTATTAACTCTTGACTTAAAGAATCACAGGTTGTATCTAGTGTGTAGGTTATCAGGAAACACAGACCCTTTATAGGCAGTTGAAGTTACCATATGGCGCAGTTATACGACTTTTAATGGTTTTTAATTGAACATCACGTCTAAACGACTAGTCTTATTTCTTAAAAAAAAAATATGTTACTCTAGACTGTTTCCGTCGTATTTTGATCTCAGAATATTTCAAATTATATTTTTATAACATTGTGTAATTAATTTGTAAAGTTATGTCTAACGCGTATAAAAAATAGAGAATCATGCAAAAACTATAATACGTATTTTTATGAAACCTTCACCATTTTAAAGATCATTTAATTATTTATAATTTAGTCTCAGTGTTTTAGTTTAATACTTGTTATTTTATGTGTAGTAAATTAATAATGCGTCTAATTTCGGACAGCGCTCCTTGATGGGCGAGTCCTATTACTGGGTGGACATATGACGCGTTACGGGTGCTCAGCGCAGAACACGCAAGCTAACCACTCAAGGTCGTTGGCAGCTAATAGCGCCTTAAGTTTAGAATTCGCTAATCAGTGTTTAAACCAAGCATATGGGTTAGTTAGTTTTATAAACAAGTCTGATTGAAACACTACTAACATTTTGTACTTTAAACATAAGTTAGATGTTTTTAGGGTTCCGTACCCGAAGGGTAACCAACGGGACCACATTACTAAGCATCCGGTGTCCGTCCGTCCGTCCGTCTGTCAGTGGGCTGTATCTCATGATCCGTAATAGGTACACAATTGAAATTGTCACATTATGTATATTTCTGTTGCCGATACAACAACAAATAATAAAAATAAAGGGGGCTCCCCTTCTAGAAACGTGTTATTTTTTATTTTTTATGGCTCGATCTTAATAATGGCAACAAGTAGATGCGTATAATCTTGTACAATGGTACGGAACGCACATGGCCGGTTTTTATATTCAGTACCTACCTTTCACCCCGGCTTTCGTATCTCGCACACGATAACATAAGTTTTATATTTCGCTTACGAAACCATATTTCTCCGTTTATATTGCGTTATCGCTGCTGAGCTATTGTGATAGATAAATGTTTGAATATCTTGTTGAGAGTAGAGAGTTATGTAGAAGGATTTTTGTACCTATTTCTTGAATAAGACTTCAGTTTCCGAAGACGAAAGCCACATATTCTACCCATTATTTGGATCATTTTTTTCCACTAGACCAAGCATGGGAAACCACTGGTTCTGGAGATTCGCATTTTTTTTTTTTTTTTTACGAAAATGAATTCTAAGTGTTATTACTAAACTTTTTTCCAAACAAACATTACCTGAATTTTTCGAAATTTAGTAATTACGAGTTTGTAGTTACCAAAACGCAACGAATATCAAACGTATCCGACAAATACCTACGTGGCTTAGAGCGAAGGGGCGCGGTTTAACTCCACTTGCCTGTGTTCGCGTAACATTGCGCGGAATAAAAAATAGTTTCATTTTTCATACCTAAAAATAAAAGTCGTTTCCCAGCAATATTTTTTGCGAAAAACTACTTTGTTAGACGTAGAGTATGCGTAGTTAACGGCTCTGTGATGTGTCTTTTTACACCCTGTATATTTTTACGCGATTAATACTCCACTTGTTTATTAATTTTGATGATTCTTTTTTGTTTGGTAGTCAGAGGTGGTCCCATATAAATTAAATCGAATAAAATTAAGCGCTTTTTGAAAATATCAATAAAAACAAAATGTATGTAAATGTTACCAATAATGTGCGTAAATCAGAGTGCTGATTAACTAGTTCATTTATTATTTATTATTTAATCATTTATGCACACACAGAGACACAGTAACAATAAACATAATTATAAATATAGTACAAAGGAACTGCTTATTTCTTAAGAAATTTCTACCAGCAGACCTGCGATAGGAAAACATCATCATCATCTGCAGATTAACTGGCTGAGTCCACTATAGTGGAAAAAATTGTGTTTGTGCCTACATGAACTAGTTAATCTCCAGATTACCTAGGTAATCTGCACACTAACGACCAAGCATACGGTAAAGTTAATAAAAACAGGTTCTTTGCTTGAATAAAACATTCAAATTAATTTAATATTTTATATGATTTGTTAAAGTTGAATTGAGAAACTAATAAGTCCCAAAGCGAGCGAAATGAGCTCGGGTACCTAGGGGACCCCGATTGCTTTAAACCCTGCAGACAGATAATGGAGCCCCGCGCAGCGGGACGCCGTCGACCATCGTTAGCACATCGCCGACTAAACATCTAGCACTGTACAGAATGTACTGAATAGAATAAATAATATTTCAGTAACGTCTAGGCCAAAAAAGAAAAACAAGAAGTAAAAAGTTAAGTTAAAAGAGATGCGTTTACTGTCTTCCGCGCTTTAACGGTGTAGCATCCGTAAGTATGCTTAACTAGGTAACATGCAGATATTTGCTACTTTCATTAAAATTTTCCACTTTAACGGATCGTACCTGGTAATATACAAATTACCTAGTTAATGCGCATAATAACGTATTCCGCACTCTAACGGTAACCTATACACACATGACGATTTGGTTTTCGCCAATTATTTCCAAATTCCATGTAATTTGGGTTATCATCATCACCATCATACCTTAGCATGCAATAGCCTTTGCATGCCTACCATGCTTTTACATGCCTCCTCTCTGTGAGAGGGTATGGGCCGTTATCCACCCCGCGGGCCCAGTGCGGGTTGGTGGATGTCACATGTCTTTGAATTTTTGGTTCTAGGACATGCCAGTTTCCTCACGATGTTTTGCTTTACCGTTTTGAGAGCAGTGGTGATAAAATAATTGACACGAAGTAAAGCACCTGGCTTTTTTTTCTTGTGGTGTGGGAAATCACCCAATGACTGATCCCGCTCTGGGTGGAGCGGGAGGGCGTGTCAGACTCTTACTGACTAAAACCCACCCCTGTTCCTTCCCTGCCTGAGTGCCCAGGGGTGCGGTAACTCATTTTCAGAATTTATCCGCTACCCCTAGGCATGAAGCGCCAGCCTGGGTTTGAACTAAAAAACTAAACTTGTAAGTCGCGCCCAATATCACTGGGCCACCACTGCTTGGGTTATCAATTTGGGCATAACTACTTTATAGTTTTAGTTCTGGGGTACAACTAAAAAAAAAAATGTTTTTACAAAAAAAATGCAATCGACTTCCAAATCCAAAATTAAAGAGTATTTTGCAATTTTCATTGCATTTTCTTTTTTGGAAGTCGTTTGTAGTATTTGTAAAAAAAAAAAATATAATTATATTCTATCAATTCGGGTAACATATTATGGAGAAAATTATATCCCGTTGATACAATATTATCAAAGTACTACGGTTTCCTTAAAAGGCCATGATTGTTACAGTAAAAAGTTAATCAGATTTGTTTCACGTCCGTAATAAATATATTATTAGGTTATAACATAGATTGCTGTCTTATTGTTATCGACCTAATCAAACATTTATCACATAATGATAGGTCACAAAAGAAACTATAGATTTGTCAACGAAAACAAAGATAAAGTTTTATCACTCGGGTATAAAAACTTTTGCTTATAAAAGTTTCGGACCGTCATAACAAAATGAATCAAAACAACCTCAAAAGCTGTACGTTTTTCCTTGTTATACACACATACTGATAGTTTTATCAGATCACTAGGTTGAATTATCAGCATGTTTACTAGTACCTACATCCTGATAAAATTTGAGTACTTATGTTAATTATTTTTTATTGATTTTAATTTTAGTATCCATAAAATCTCTACGTGTTGCATAATGGGCACAAAACTGTAACCTAAACGGAAGGAGCCACTGACTGAAATACAGGTTTTTAACCTAGCTCAGGAGTCAGAGTCACACTTTTTGTAATCCCGTGTTGCACGAATAAAGAATTTATTTATTATGTCGTTTATTTATTTTTATAGACATATAATTTACATTTTTAAATATTTAAATATAAAGGATAAAAAAAACATTTAAAAATATAAAAAATAGTATCCCACCGGTATCGGGAACAGGGTCCAAGCTACCGGCGGTCAGGGCTCCAGAGAGAGGAACCGCCTGACAATGCGAGCCGTGTCCAGAAGTACTGCTTTCTGAATCAAGCCCTTGATCCAGCCGCCTAACGAGAGCCTCCTGAGGTGTTGGTCGAGGCTCGTGGCTATTAAGCCATTGGCTGACACGACTATCGGTACAATGATCGCTGAGTCCACATCCCACATGTCGACAACCTCGCGAGCCAAGTCAATATACTTGATTTGTTTATCTTTCTCGGCTTTCACGAGGTTCTCGTCATGTAATAATAATAATAATAATAAATAATAATAAAATCTTTATTGTTCAAGAAAGCCGTGCAGATTCAAAATAGCACTAGCCTCCACACTAGGATTCCCTGTGTCGTGGAGACTAGTCTCTTTCGTCTTACAATTTTATAACATACATATGTAGGTACTGAAGGGGGACACAAACGCAACGTGCGTCGGTCGGTACGATTTGTGAGGCGACAATAATCGAGTGTTAGCCAAATACCTACAATAAATTCAAATAAACATTAACAAACTTAGTTGCATTAAATTAAATTTAAACGTGTGTAGTGTGTTGTATACGTGTGTGATGAATGAGTGAGTTAAGGTGGGTTTGGACCAAACGAAGATAAAACCAGGGCAAGGGTAAGAGCAACGAAAGAATATGTATGTATGTATGTCGGGCTGGTTTAACGAAAGAATATTCCCAATCCGCTTAGAGAAAGGGATATCGGAAAAGTGGGGACAGAGTAAGCATACACTCGTCTGGTCCAAATCAGCCTTTATGTATTAGTGTGATGAGTGTGTGTGTTGTACTCATGAGTTAAGGAACTTCTCCGTGCTTTCATAGTCCATTCCTGCCAGAAATTTTGAAAGGTGTTTTTTAGTTTTATTTCTAGTCATGGTCAGTATATCCATCTCATTATTGAGCTTACTGTAAATAAATGGTCCCATATAAAGAAAGCATCTGTTGCCAAAAAAGAGTCTACATTTAGGTTTATGCCATTTGGGCTTATTTGCATTTCTGAGAGAGCGCACTTTATTGTATGTTAACGCACTGTGGGCATTTTTGTGGAACCTCAGTGCCACTGCCATGATATACAATTGGCGCACACGCAGAACACCAGTCTCTTGGTACAGTGTGTCAGTCAAGAAGCCCATGGGTTTCTTGTAAGTTACCTTAAGTAGAGCCCTTTGAGCGCGCTCCACTTTCATTAAATGCGTTTTATGAGCTACACCCCATGTTATGATGCAGTAGTTGAGAACAGATTGGCAGAGTGTGTGATAAAGCATTTTTAAAACAGCGTTACTGGCAATCCGACCCATTTTTATGAAAATGTGTATAAGCTTTCTAACCCGACCACTTACATGCTCTATTTGTTTTGACCAGTTAAGGTGTTGGTCTATGTGAACGCCGAGATACTTTATGTGTTTGACTTGCTCAAGGATTGGGCAGGTACATCTTGTTGGTTCATTGTTATCACAGGAGTGCAGTTTTACTGAGATATGGGCCGGGCAGGAAGTTTTTTTGTTGACACTGAAATTCACAACCTTCGTTTTCTCTACGTTAAGCGTAAGTAGATTGTGGGTAAGCCAACTGGAAACCAGGTTTACACCCGTGTTAGCAGCCTCTTGGACGCTTGCCCAAGTTTTGTCAAAGAAAACTATGGCGGTATCATCAGCGTAGGCGAAAATTTTTGCTCGGTCCAGTTCCAATGTACAGAGGCTGTTTATGTTCAGGATAAAGAGTGTCGGCCCAAGCACACTGCCCTGAGGGACTCCGTAGTTTAGGCAGGCATAGCTGCTGCACTTGTCACTCATGCGGACCCTTTGTGTGCGGTTAGTCAGATAAGACTGGAACCACTCCAGAGTTAAACCTCGAATACCAATAGCTTCCATCTTTTTAAGGAGAATACGCCTGGACACCGTATCAAAAGCTTTTGCCAGGTCAAGGAAGACGGCAGTGCATTTATAGCCGTTGTCCACTTTATTTACTACAAAATCGACTAGATTAGTGACTGCGTCCTCCGTTGACTTGTGCTTACGAAAGCCATATTGATTTCCTGATATCAGGTTGTTTTTCTCAAGGAAGCTGAGGAGTCTGCTGTTCATGATCTTCTCCAGGATTTTGGATAGAGATGTGAGTAGAGATATCGGTCGATAATTAGATGGAGCTGTTTTATCACCTGCTTTAAAGATTGGGCATACATTAGCGTTTTTCATAAGCGTAGGAACTTTTCCAGTCGAGATACTTAAATTGCACAAAAAGGCAATTGGTGCAGCAGGGAGATTTTTGCATAATTTTAGTGTCCTGTTCGTGACTCCATCCCATCCAGGTGCTGAATTGTCTTTGAGGTTTGCTATGATCTTATTAACCTCAACTTCGTCTGTTGGCATTGCGAAGAAAGATTCGCTAGATGGGTTTTTATCATGGATTTGCGTCATAGCAGCGAGTTCTGTTTCTGTTTTATGAATACGGAGCAAAGTCCTTTCAGCAAGCTGCTCACCTACTTTCGTGAAGTATTGATTCACGTTATTTAGGGACTCTACGGGATCTGGGTATGATTGTAGTAGTTCTAGGCCGGTCTGACTCTTATTTTTAAAGTTACAGATATTTTTAATAGCCATCCATGTTTTTTTACTATCTCCGTTTGCATCTTCCAATAGTTTCCTTTCGTAGTTTGTTTTCAAATTTTGCACTAAGTTGTTACAAAAGTTTCTATAGTTTTTATATCGCTGCTGTATGATTGCGTTATCTTTGTTTGTGGTTTTTTTCGCTTGCATGTGTAACCTGTCTCTTTTTCGAATGCATTTTAACAAGCCTTTAGTAATCCATGGTTTTTTAATGGCCTTGGAGTTTCGTACAGTCTCCGTTGTTGTAAAAGCGCATATTTTCTCACTGAGCATTCCTGTGAAATCTGTGACGGCTTCGGTTACGTCGCTGTAGTTATAGATGTGGCTCCAATCAGATTCGGCGATTGCTTTGGATAAGTTTGGGTAGTCTATCTTCACTCTATTATTGCTGCTAGGCAATAAGCAGGAAGAAGACTTGGCGATTCCAACGATGACCGTATCGTGATCTGTTATTCCTGAGTTACATATTGTTACTCTAGCAGTTCCTTTGGTTTTCAACAAAGCATGATCTAAGCAAGTACGATCACGTGTAGGGAAACGATGGCCAGGGTAATAACCATAATATCCAGTAATGTCCAAATAGTCGCTCGCATGATTGTCTCCAGAACCAAAGCCAATATCGATATTGATATCTCCTACAATGACACAGTTAGCAGTTGATTCACCTGATTGCATGACTTTCTCAAGAGAATTACAAAAGTTATGGGTGTTATGAAAAGATGGCGACCTGTAGAGAGCACAAATCATAAACTCTTTACCAACTTGAATGAGCAAACAGTTTGCGTCTTTGAAAGGCGGTTCTTCAATTTTCACTTGGAGACTACTTTTTGAAAAGACAGCAATGCCATCGTTTTGGTTGAGGTAACGTTTAGAGTAGAAGCATTCATAATTTTCAAGGCCAAATATAGGTGTGGTATCACTCAGGCGACACTCAGTCAAAATGATTAAATCAGGCAAAAAGTTCAAACAAGATATGAAAACAGTGAAATTATCAAAATTCTTTTGAATACTTCTAATATTTTGACTGATTATCGTCAGTTGCGAGTACGCATCGCCGATATCATTGGAACATTTTTGTGGGTCATTGTGCTTCGAACTTATGTATAAGTGAGTCTCGTCCAAATCGTTAATTAAATTATAGCAATTTGCCATATTTATTATTAATAAAATAGGGGAGGGATAGTGGCTTTTGTCCAGGATCACTCAAGTAGACCATAGAAACGAGCATGGGGTAAGAATACATTGAGAGCACGGTGAGGTTTGTAGTGTTAGATGTGTATTGAGCTGGTGTGTAAAAACATGTGTTAGATTTGAGTTTTTTTAATACAAAAAAAGTAAATAATGATGAAACAAAAGGCTTTATACTATATTTGAGATTAATTATTAGTTCTATATATTTCTCGTAGTTGCTGAAAAGTATTTTCATTTTTGACAACTGTATACTTTTCTCCTTCCTTTTTACGCAGAAACACGCGTCCATTTGTAATCCAGCAGTATTGAAATTGTTCAGTTCTAGCGAAATCACGAGCAAGAAAGTGAAGTCTTTTTGCTTTCGAGGTTAAATGTTCTGAAACAAACAAAGCCGCTTCAGGCCCATCAAGACCCAGGTGCGATGTATTAAGTTGACGTCCTCGTTGGGCGGTGTTATATTGTTTTGTGCTACTTAGAAATTTTTCCTTGAAAAAGTTATTGGAAAACTCAGTGACAATTGTGGATGTGGTAGCATTTTCCTTTGAGGGTAGCCTATATATATCTCTAATATCATAGGGAGAGTACTCTAATCCAGTCGTTTTGATTAGACTTATAACCATACTTAATAATTCCTCTTTTTTTTCTTTCTTCTTCTTGGGAACGCCCCTGATCTCAACGCTGGTTTTTCTAACAAATCTTTCCAGGGTTTCACTCCTTTCTTCCAACTCAGCGATTTTTGCGCGTGTATTGTTCCGCTCACCCTCCAGCATGTCCATCTTTCTGTCTAGATCTTTCATTTGAGCTGAGATGTCTTCCAGAGATTTCTCAATTCCGTTGTTGGATGCTTGAATGCCACAGGAGTGTTTATTTAATTCGAACAGGTTCTTTTCTAGATTATCTAGTCTTAGATTTTGTTGGTTTATCCAGTCTGAGAACATGTCCTTAATCTCCTCTCTAAACAAATCGAAACTGTTACCGCCATCATCTTCTAAGCGGGCGCGTTTAGAGTTGCCTCTTATAGTGATATTAGACTGGGGCGTCGATTGGCTATTTACAGACCTACTTATGTTCGGGTCCGACGTAGAGAATCCCTGCGGTGGCGTCCGGACGGTGTTCATGTTTCAAAAACGCAAAATGTTGTTATTTTACGAATAAATAATAAACAATAACTTACTACAAAGCGGCCTCACGTAGCTGATGTAAGTAGGAGGCGATAGCCACCGTAGCAGCTTCGTAGCGGAAACCAGTTTTGTAGCAAGATGCTACGTAGTGCGGCAGTCCTCTACGAAAAGTGGGCAAGGTGGCAATTATGTCAGCTCTCTCCCTTCCTCGCACTTTACTTTGTATGCGTTGTCGGCGTCGGCGTGTGACAGATCTCAGCGGCGGCGCAGGAGCAGGACAGCAATTATGACGGCTGTTTCTTTTCCTCGCGGGGCGCGGGTGCGCGGGCGCTCCTCCGCAGTTTGTGGATGTGCAGATTATGCGGTGTACGGGAGAATGGCAACTGGACACTCAATTATATGCGCTAGTATCGGTTAATATAAATAATTAGTTAACGCGGAGCAATTAGTAACACGTCTGTTCCCGATGCGAGTTTGGACGAAAGAGGATGTGGGACGGTAATGTCAACAATCATTGCACGCCTCTCGATTCGGTCCACCACCACTATATCAGGCTTATTGGCTACAATAGTCCTGTCAGTGATGATGGACCGATCCCAGTACAATGAGATATGACCATTATCGAGAACTGGATCGGGCGCATATCTGTAGTACGGCACTTCCGATTCCACAAGAGAGTATTTCAGAGCAAGTTGCTGATGGATAATCCTGGCTACAAGGTTGTGCCTATGCAAGTACTCACCGTTAGCTAGACGAGAACAACCAGAGATTATGTGGCGGATTGATTCTCCCGGACAATGACATGCCCGACATATGTCAACCGTGCCGTCCTTCACAATAAATCTCCGGTAATTTTTCGTCATGATAACTTCGTCCATAATTGTACAGACAAAACCTTCGGTTTTCACAAAGAGGTCACCGACACGCAGCCAGGCTACGGACGCTAACTGGTCTACATCGGGCCCATGTAGTGCCCGGCAAAAGCGTCCGTGAAGTTCCTTACTCTGCCATACTTCTCTGCGATCGTTAGTGTCAAGCACTAGAGGTTTGCGCCAGTTCTCGTTAGCCAAGGAGAGTGGAGTAAGGCCCTTGTCCACTGCCACTACATCTCGATGCATACCCACGTCAGCAGCTAGGAAATATTCCCTTAGACTGCATATCTCGCGGTTGTGGAGGGTCTTAGCATTTAAAAAGCCTCGGCCTCCACACTTCCGCGGGATATACAGTCTCATCACCGACGAACGTGGGTGATGCATTCGAAATGCAGTCAGCAGTGTACGGACACGCCTATCCAGGGCGTCAAGTTCTGTTTGAGTCCATTTGAGTACGCCGAAAGAGTACATCAATACCGGCATGACCCAACCGTTGAAGGCGCGCACCTTGTTTCCGCCTGATAGAAGGCTATTAAATACCTTCTTCAGGCGGCCAAAGAAGCGCTCCTTCAACGATTGCTTCATGTCAGCAACATTGATACCTAACGCTTCCGACATACCCAAATACTTATAGGTTTCGGTTGGAGAGAGGGATCTCAGGTTTATGGAATCCGAGAGTTGAGTACCCACGGATTCCACAAACTCCCCTCGCTTTACATGCATGACCGCACATTTGTCTACACCAAACTCCATCCTGATGGCACTACTAAAGGTTTTAGATACCTTCAGTAGCTCCATCAGTTGCAGATTGCTGGGGGCAAAAAGTTTCAAGTCATCCATGTAAAGGAGGTGAGATATAACCTGACCACCTCTCTTCAACCGATAGCCTAGCCCTGAATTCTCCAGCAGTGTGCTTAGAGGATTCAAGGCTAGGCAAAACCAAAGCGGACTCAAACTGTCACCCTGGAATATACCCCGCTCGATCCTTATCGATTCGCTATTCCTCTGGATTTGTCGACATCCTGGATAGCGAAGGACCGTCCTCCATTGCCCCATACATGACTTCATGAAGGTGCGTAGCGTTGCATCAACTTTATACAATTCTAGCACCCTCATGAGCCATGTATGAGGAACTGAGTCATAGGCCTTCTTATAGTCTATCCAACATGTCGACAGATCCTTTCGGAAACGTCGAACCTGTTGGCTAATGATCATATCTATGAGGAGAAGCTCCTTAGTACCGCGGGACCCATTCCTACATCCATTTTGAGAGGCCGACATGATACAGTGACTATCTATATGTGTGTTAATCTTAGCTCTCAAAATGGATGTAAGAACCTTATAGACCGTCGGTAAACACGTGATCGGTCTATAATTTTTGGGATCCGCAGTACTACCTGATTTATGGAGCAGGTGGGTTATTCCTGTAGTTAGAAATTGGGGCAGCGACCCTGACTCTAAGGCAGACTGGATCTGAGATGCCAAGCGGGCATGCGACCTCGTAAACCATTTTATCCAGAAGTTGTGCAGTCCGTCCGGACCTGGAGATTTCCAGTTAGCTAACGGACGGACTGCACGAGCTATATCTTGGGGGCTGATGATAATTGCCCCCATTTCTGGTATTGGATCGCACGCGCGCTCAACATCCCGAATCCAATCGCCCTCGGTATGACAGACAGGCACCGACCAGATGCTGCGCCAGAACGAATATATGGCGTCATCATCCGGCAGGTGCGTATTAGTCACACCTTGGTCCGGTCGCTCCCAATCCCTATAAACCCACCTTTCATTACTTCGGAATGTGCGATTCTGGCTGTATCGTTCCACTCGCCGCTTATACCTGCGAATACGGTTTGCCCATGCATATACTTTCTGTTTCAGGAAGTCGATGCGCTCTGTGACACGGGACATATAGTCTCGGGGGCTGACATCAGTCCCCGAAAACGCCCGTCTCACAAAGCGCATCACTCTTGGGCGAGTGTTGCCCTCCCTGAAACAGATTAGTTTGCCTATGAGTGCTCTGGCCCCACCAATACGACGCTCGAGCCTGCACTGCCAAGCCGGTACGGCTGGCTTCGGTCGTGTAGCTCTGTCATTAGGAAATTTGACGTGAGCTACACGACATGCCGCTACAGCCGCGCAGTACAGTATCGAGTGTGTATCGGTGAGGTCTTCGCAGTCATCAAAATAATTGGACAACTGCGAATCCAGAGCCGCCACCAGCGCCCTATTCTTGTTATGCATGGGCAAACGAGGTAAGCGTGGCCCAAGCTCGAGCGGCATGTTGCGATATTCCCGAATAGCACACTCCAAAGCACTCCTCAATTCATCATTGTAGTGGGTACTTACGTTTGTAACCATGTCATTACACTCCTCGTCAGCGTGGCTGGGAACATGGTTGGACGGTGGTACCACAACTGGTAACACAGTCTGCGACGGAGGGGCAATAACATGGCTACCCATTTCAGCTCGGAGGCGATCAAGTACAGTATCATCCAACATATGTTTACGCAGGATGACCCGCACCTGATCCGACAATCATTGGGCCGAAACGTTGACGGCTGGCTCAAGCACCTGGAACAAAGAGAGCATCCGAACACGGTACGCGGTCAGGTTGTTACCTCCCTCTGTAGCCCCATAGTATGAGCGCATGACGTTTTCATTGATGGATTGAGTCCATCTCATGCGCTGCACACTTCCGCTGGGAGCTGGGACCCTATCAGAGGCCGGTGGGCCTCGAGGTCCTAAGCCGCTCGGCGGCCGGCGTCCTCCCCGTCGACGCGCAGGTGGTGGTGTCGTCGGCGGCGAGAAGAACTCGTCGCTGGAGCTCGACGCAACTGCCACGGCCGGTGTCACAGCACTCACGATGGGGCTGGGTTCCGGCGGGGGCGAGGAGGAGCTGAGCGACGAGGCCGGAGGTGGTGGGCGTGCACGGCGAGCTGTGGCTCTCGTCAACATATTATTTTCTTTCGACGTCAACTTGTAAATTTATTTATTGCCATTATATTGCTGTATCTATGTTTATCCACGAGATTATTTATTGTTGCATGGTTCATTGTTGTTGTCTATTTGGATTTTCTGCTTGGTTTGGATTCATTTGTATTAGTTTATATATTTAATTTGGTTCAAAAATCGCGTAAAAGAAAATTTTATGTCACTTCAGTTGACAGTCGAGCCACTTTATTTATTTATTGTTATTGTACTTGAGGAGCAGTGGTGGCTCAGGCAGCAGTGGTGGCCCAGGGAGCAGTGGTGGCCTAGGGAGCAGTGGTGGCCCAGGGAGCAGTGGTGGCCCAGGAGCAGTGGTGGCCCAGTGGTAACAGCCGCGACTTACAAGTTGTAGGTCGTGAGTTCTAACCCAGGCTAATAACTAAATAACTTACACAAAGTAAAGCCGCCTTTTTTACTTTGTGTAAGTTATTTCATCACCACTGCTCTCAAAACGGTGAAGGAAAACATCGTGAGGAAACCGACATGTCCTAGAAACAAAACTTCGAAAACATGTGACATTCACCAACCCGCATTGGGCCCGCGTGGTGGATTACGGCCCACACCCTCTCACAGAGAGGAGGCCTGTGCCCCAGCAGTGGGGACATTAAAAGGCTGATGATGATGATTGTATTTGATTGGTTGACTTATTAACTTGAATCATTCTCTCATGAAAATCTCAAAGTTAGTTGATACAAAATTGACTGATTTCTGTCAGCACGACACACAGTACAATCTTTTTAAGGTGTTAATAAATTATCCCGTGTAGCTGATCAATTTTTTAACACTTAAATTGCAGATTTTATTTATTTTCGCTACACTCGTATTTGGGTCACAAATATTCATGTGAAATAAATATCAACTCAATCGGTTAAGTAGATTCGGAGCAAATAGACTGTGACAAACGGACAGCGATACAAACACACGAGTGATCCTATAAGTGTGCGCACGTAAAGCCCGAACACAACACGCTCACTAGGTTCACACATACGCAAGTAACACGACGTAAAAAGCTTAAGATACGTCAATTTAGCTCGTTCCAAGGATTAAAATCAGTTGAAACTGCCCGTTAGAATTACAGTGGGAGCGAATTTTCCTTTGGTTAGTAAAAGGAAAATGGTTTATTTTGTGCAAGTTTATTTTCTGAGCATTAGGTAGGGTTTTGTTTTCTTACTTAACGTGGGGAGGACGGGGAGTTTCTTCTTATCTTCGTGGAATTGAAACACTGGATATCTAGAATCTAATTTCAATGTGAAAATCTGATTTTTATCCAACTGCAAATAATGATCATGTTTTATATTGGCCAGTTACTAACTGCTGTTCGCGGCTCTGGCTGCGTGATATTAGTACCGCCCACGGAACACAGCCCTTTTTCAAGATCGAAAGTAACCCAGGCTAGATACTGGAACCAAATTTCATCCAAATCCGTTCAGCCATTTGAGCGTGAAGGAGTGTGACGTAGGAAAGTTACGTGGGAAGAAAATGATAACAATTAAAAAAAAATAATAGTTAAAGAATATGATGATTCGGGGTTTGTGGCGCCATCTGGCCGAGAACTTATGTAGTGCTGCGAATGTCGAATCAATAAGTGCCACGTAGAGACACCAGATGGCTGTTGACCATCTTATTTGAAATCTTAAATATGGAAATTGTGTTACAAAATCTATTAAAATAAACACAATAGTTCCTGCTATATTGATACTATATATTAAATGTAATTCAGAAATAAATTATGCCTAATTAAATTTATATGTTAAACTGTGAAATGGAATGTTTGACATTTGAGTGAGAACGGAACGCCGTCCATGAAAGATGGACGACGGTGAGTTTTTTTGCTTGGATACGTAGATGTGTCATAACCTCTGGGAGTTGGAAAAGAACTAAGAAAACATTTAATGATGTCTCGAAAGGTAGCTGGAACCAGAGTTAAGTTCAAATGCATTAAGCATTCGGATGTAGGACGCTGTAAGTAGTCTTTTTGGGTTTTTTTTTTGTGCTGATGCTAAGTCTTAAGCGCGTGGCATTCAGGAGTCTCATCAAATCTTTCTATTTGTTGGCAGGGTTCCTACGTTAGATTTAATAAATTACTAAGGACAAAACTATATAAAATGGTCGGATCATAAAACGGTTTCTGAACATAAGCACCCACGTGTCCAGAATTGCCCAAGATTAGATGACCACGGCGTAGATGCCGTTTGAGGACCTCTGAACTGGACCTATAATCTTCAAAAGATGGGTAAAAGTGTTTCAACATAAATTGTAAGTTAAACATACAATTTTCTGTAGACGGAGTGCTATCTAGTGTGGTGCAGTTTGAAAATAAACGTGATATATGTGAAGACCAAATCTAAGGACTCTTATTTACTGCATGCATACCTCATGTACAAAACCCGAAGATAGGTAACAGGGTCTCAGGCCAAAAGTATCTCTGACGCTAGCCGGTGGAAGTAAAAAAAATTTCTTTACAATGTACGCCCAACGTGATGCATGAGGTTTGTTTGTAGTAATATGGTTAAGATAGATTAATAATCTTTAGTTAATTCTATCAGGTCAAGTATTTTGACACAATTGTGGTTAAAGGCACATGGTTAGTTAATTTGAAGTTGCCAATATTAAGTTCTAATACTTATTAGTTAACCTTAAATAGTGTTTAATTTAATTGTTAAAGCTATTTACTATTAAACATATTACTTTTATAGTGTTTAAATTGAGGTAAGAAGCACATGGTTTAAATGTTAAGAAAAAAAAAAAAAAAAAAAAAAAAAAAAAAAAAAAAAAAAAAAAGCCGCTTATTGAACCTCAACACTTAGTGTATGTATTCTTAAATTTAATTAATACAACTTGTGGGTAACTTTGTTACACTTAATATTATATAATATTAACTTGTTTATTAACTTATATAATATTAACTTGTTTATTAACTTATATAATATTAACTTGTTTATTAACTTATATAATATTAACTTGTTTATTAACTTATATAATAGTAACTTGTTAATTTAACTTAAGAATAGAAACTTAAGATAGATTTCTTTTGTTCAAGATGGATAAACCAATATGGTTAGATTACCTTCTTAAGGAGGAACTTATTCATGAATTAAACTACTTTAATGTTTCTGCAGATCCAAAGGCATCCAGGGACGAGGTTCGCAAGCGGTATCGTCGTCTATGTGGTCTCTATCGGAGGGGTAGCATCAAGCAGGAGGACTATCCGGCACCTGCGGTGGCCGATGAGGTACGCTTATGTTCGGAACCGATCGCTGAGTTGTGCCGCTTACATAAAGAATCATCTGCGGATGATAGTAAAGTAGTTAAACGAGTCTTAGCTAGATCTCAGTATTACCTATTGAGAATTTCTCGGGTGACTATAATACTTCACCGGAGTTATTAAAACTTTAAACTCACTCTACTTAATTACTTTATTAGTATATAAACCTCTCAATTCTCTTAGTAACTAGTGATACCAACTTTTATAATTGTGGGATATTTACTCAAATTTATTTATTGATGATCCCACAGGCGCCCAACTTAATTAAATAAAACTCAATTTAACTTTTATTCATTGAATCCTTTTAAATGGATTCACTTATGGAATTATATGTTTAATTCACATATTGAATTGGTTATAGGACATCTTATGGTTTGTTCACTGAAAGATACATGATAAATGTATCTGGTATATTGAATATCCAAATTTGTTTAGATGGACAGTTGAACCCCAATTCGTTTATTTTATTAACAATTGGCTAGGATGCTCGTAAGTCTGTCCATTAAAAGATACACGATAAGTGTGTCTGGTATATAGAATACCCAAATTTGTTTAGATGGGCAAATAGTCCTCAATTCACTTTTAGTTTTTGGCTTGGGGTTCATGCTTGAATTGCTCCCAAGCCAATACTTATGAAATTTGATTAAACAGTTACTGATAATCCTGTTTAATTAAATTATCCTTAATACTTTTGAATTTCAAATATATAGAATATGACTTTTGTAAATTACTTAACTACAAAGTTAAACTCAATACATTGATAAATCACAATCACTTAGATTTGTGATGTGATATTACTTTCTTTAGGAACTTGTTGTTATGGTATTACTGTTACTTACTAGGATAGGAGATTGAGGGTAATAAAATAAAACTTAATACTTACTCATTGAATCTCAATTACTTGAATAAGAGATTAATGTTGTCAAAACTAAATATTTATTTTTTATTAGTTTTGAAATAATTACTTGTGAATACTTGATACATCTAGTATCATAGTTATTTAGATATAAAATTTATAGATCCTTTGGAATAACAATACTCTGTGTTAAGGAGTATTGATTATTTAATTAAACTAAACTTGAAACTTTATTTAAATGTGTGCATACCTACATACAGACTTTTGTTAAGGTGTATTGGGGGTTATGCATACCTTCTCATCCTATTTCTTAATTTTATTTGGTACTTAATACTAAATTGTAAATTTAAATTAAATTAGTACTTATATAGTAGTAATTTAGTTATTGTGTCTGAGGGGAATCTAAATTCATATTTGTTTAGGGTTGCCCCAGTTTCTGTCGAGGGTTTTGGTGAGATTCTGAATGCGCATGGCAATATAGTTTTGATTAGAAAAAAAAATCTTTCTAATGAAAGTTTTTTTTTTGACCGGGGAGAGGTGTATTGTAACAATTAAAAAAAAATAATAGTTAAAGAATATGATGATTCGGGGTTTGTGGCGCCATCTGGCCGAGAACTTATGTAGTGCTGCGAATGTCGAATCAATAAGTGCCACGTAGAGACACCAGATGGCTGTTGACCATCTTATTTGAAATCTTAAATATGGAAATTGTGTTACAAAATCTATTAAAATAAACACAATAGTTCCTGCTATATTGATACTATATATTAAATGTAATTCAGAAATAAATTATGCCTAATTAAATTTATATGTTAAACTGTGAAATGGAATGTTTGACATTTGAGTGAGAACGGAACGCCGTCCATGAAAGATGGACGACGGTGAGTTTTTTTGCTTGGATACGTAGATGTGTCATAACCTCTGGGAGTTGGAAAAGAACTAAGAAAACATTTAATGATGTCTCGAAAGGTAGCTGGAACCAGAGTTAAGTTCAAATGCATTAAGCATTCGGATGTAGGACGCTGTAAGTAGTCTTTTTGGGTTTTTTTTTTGTGCTGATGCTAAGTCTTAAGCGCGTGGCATTCAGGAGTCTCATCAAATCTTTCTATTTGTTGGCAGGGTTCCTACGTTAGATTTAATAAATTACTAAGGACAAAACTATATAAAATGGTCGGATCATAAAACGGTTTCTGAACATAAGCACCCACGTGTCCAGAATTGCCCAAGATTAGATGACCACGGCGTAGATGCCGTTTGAGGACCTCTGAACTGGACCTATAATCTTCAAAAGATGGGTAAAAGTGTTTCAACATAAATTGTAAGTTAAACATACAATTTTCTGTAGACGGAGTGCTATCTAGTGTGGTGCAGTTTGAAAATAAACGTGATATATGTGAAGACCAAATCTAAGGACTCTTATTTACTGCATGCATACCTCATGTACAAAACCCGAAGATAGGTAACAGGGTCTCAGGCCAAAAGTATCTCTGACGCTAGCCGGTGGAAGTAAAAAAAATTTCTTTACAACGTACCTCGGTTAACATACAAAAAAAAATATTGAATAGAAAAAGGGCGTGGGAAAGTTTGTAGTCACAATTTAGTTCCCCCTGGGAGATTGCACGGTACTGTCCCGGCTCAGCCTGGTGACGGAAGACTCAGCGGGTGCCACGTTGCCTACGCCCCGGAGATGTCAGCTGACAGGTTGTCGCGCCGGCTCGAAGACGGCCTGCTGAGGCCACGCGGGTAAATAGGTGACCGGCATGAAGCGCCGGCTCAGAGAGTTGTCAGGAGCCAGGAGGTGTCGGCCGGCAGGTGGTCGCGCCGGCTCAGAGACGGCCCGCAGAGGCCACGCGGGTAAATAAGTACCCGGCGTGGAGCGCGCCGGCTCGGAGAGTTGTCAGGAGCCAGGAGGCGTCGGCCGGTAGGTGGTCGTGCCGGCTCGATGACGGCTTGTAGAAAAATAAACATCCGGCGTGGAGCGCGCTAGCTCGGCGAGTTGCCTAGTGATGACGGCACTAGGTTCTGCGGCAGGATGGCCGCGATGGAGGACGATGTAGCTGCATCCTCGGAACGTAGGGCTCCAAAATTTTTCCGCCGAATTTGGGCTCGGAATCTAGAAAATAATGTCCAGCGTTTCTTAATCATGGCCGATGATCTTCTCTGCTGATTGTGATACTCAGGCATGAGCAAAGCGGCTGTACGTGCGCTAACAAGGCGTTGTGTTTGTCACAATCAGATAGAGTATACAACGGTGAGGTGATAAGCATGATGACGTGCACATTTGAGTGTAGGAATAGGGTACACATAAGTCAAAATGCGCATAGCATAGGCTAAAAGTCTACAATGCAAAGCATGACCACCAATTTTTCTCTACTTTTAACACTTTTTTTTAAAGTGTTAGAATCATTTCTTCTCAACAAGTGTCAAATAGTCTACATCACAATGGACCTAGATAAGATATATTATAATGATTTTAAAACTCAATTCTGTGACTTATTCAATATATCAAAATTGTGGTGAATCTTCCACACAAGCCTAATATTAATCAAGAGTTGAAGTCACATAGCATCATAGGTTGAACATTTCTAAAAAAAATGTTATTTGTTATGCAAGGCTGCAAAGTTGTGTTTTGGTGCGATTACTTGTATTGAAGCCTGAGCAAGTAAAAGGATTCTAGGATTGAACCGATGACCGAAGCGAGTGGTTCAAATGTAGAATCCTGAGTGTAGCGAGGGTTTCAAAGGTACGAGACGCAGACTTTCAACTTTGACGGACAGACGGACAGATGGACAAACGGACAGATGGACAGACGGACAGACGGACAGATGGACAGACGGACAGACTTACAGACGTACCTACAGACGGACATACCGACAGACGGACAGACGGACAGATGGGCAGACAGACAGACGGACAGACGTACAGATATACAGACGGACATACTGACAGACGGATAGACAGACAGACAGATGGACAGACGGACAGACGGACGACCGACATACAGACAGACGGGCAGACGGACAGACGCACAGACAAACAGAAAGACAGACAGACAGACGGGCAGACGGACAGACGCACAAACAAACAGAAAGACAGACAGACAGACGGACAAACGGACGACGGACAGACGCACAAACGGAGAGACAGATACGTAAGTGACAGCAATTGGGCTCCGATTAGTCACACAAAATTTTGTGACAGACGATGGACAGACGAAATTGAAAGAATGAATATGTCTTTGTCTTCATAGAAACGCGAGTCTACGGGTCGCCCCGTGCTCGGGCAGAAGAAAACTCGAACTCATAGTTGGATAGAAAGAACTTGTATCCAACTATCTAGTCTATCCTTATTCACGGCGTAGCGTGACCATTTCTATCTCTATGTAGAATCATTCATTGGGGGTAGAAACATTTCTTTTCAACAGGGACAAATAGTCTACATCACATTAGACGTAGACAAGTTCTCGACTGATTAAAAAAAAACTCAATTTTGTGACTCATTACATACTTGAAAATTGTGGTGAATCTAATTAAATTAAGAGTTGAAGTCACCATCTTCATCATTTTTTTTTTTTAACTTCGTTTTTAAACATGTTAGGTTTTTTAGAAAAGTTTTAATGTAGCTTTTCAAAAAATTGTTATTTGTCATGCAAGGCTGCAAAGTTGTTTGTTGGCGCGAGTACTTATATTGAAGCCTGAGCTAGCGAAGAATTCTAGGATTGAACCATGAGCGAACCGAGTGGTTCTAATGTAGAAACCTGAGCGTAGTGTCTCGAGGGTTTCAAAGGTACGAGACGCAGAATAACTTTGACGGACAGACAGACAGATGGAAAGACGGACAGTCTCACAGACTGACAGACGGACGAAGGACAGATAGACAGACAGACAGACGGACACACGGACGACGGACAGACGGACAGATGGACGGCGGACAGACAGACAGACTGACAGACGGACAGACGGACGGCGGACAGTCAGACAGACTGCCACCAACCTGTTTATTCGGGCGTGTTTATTCGGCAATGTTTATTCGGGCGTGTTTATTCGGCATTGTTTATTCGGCAATGTTTCTTCGGCCTTGTTTCTTCGGCCTTGTTTCTTCGGCCTTGTTTCTTCGGCTTTGTTTCTTCGGGCGTGTTTCTTCGGCAATGTTGATTCGGCCTTGTTTATTAGGCAATGTTTATTCGGCCTTGTTTATTCGGCCTTGTTTATTCGGCAATGTTTCTTCGCCCTTGTTTCTTCGGTTTTGTTTCTTCGACCTTGTTTATTCGGCCGTGTTTATTCGGGCGTGTTTATTCGGCAGTTTATTCGGACTTGTTTATTCGGCCATGTTTCTTCGGCAATGTTTCTTCGGCCTAGTTTCTTTGGGCGTGATTCGCCCACCTTGCTTATTCGCTCACTTGCTTATTCGCTCGCTTGCTTATTCGCCCGCTTGCTTATTCGCCCGCTTACTTATTCGCCCGCTTGCTTATACGCCCGCTTGCTTATTCGCCCGCTTGCTTATTCGCCCGCTTGCTTATTCGCCGGCTTGCTTATTCGCCCGCTTGGTTATTCGCCCGAATGCTTATTCGCCCGCTTGGTTATTCGCCCGCTTGGTTATTCGCCCGCTTGGTTATTCGCCCGCTTGGTTATTCGCCCGCTTGGTTATTCGCCCTCTTGGTTATTCGCCCGCTTGGTTATTCGCCCACTTGGTTATTCGCCCGCTTTGTTATTCGCCCACTTGGTTATTCGCCCGCTTGGTTATTCGCCCACTTGGTTATTCGCCCGCTTGGCTATTCGCCACTTGGTTAGACAGACAGATGGACAGACAGACAGACGGACAGCCGAAAAGATGTACAGATGGACAGACGGACGACAGACAAACGGCCAGACAGGCTCCGATTAGACGCAATAATTTTTTTGTCAGACGACGGACAGACAGACAGATGGACAGACGGACAGACGATAAATAGAAATATATTTTAATAATTATTGAAAGAATGAAATCTTTGTCTTCATAGAAACACCAGTCTACGGGTCGCCCGGGCGCCCCATGCTCGGGTAGAAGACAACTCGAACTCGACAAAATTGGATAGAAAGAACTTTGTCTTTTCTTGGTAGAATAGAAATAGAAATGGTCATGCTACGGGGGCTGGAAAATTTTTTTGTACAAATTAGGAACACAAAATGCAGCAAAGCTAATTGAATGCTGTCACAACACTTACCCATAATCGGGGTCAGTTTTTACGTTTGGTTTTAATTTTTTTAATGTAAACTGCTACTGCCTGAGTTGGCTAAGATCACGGGTGAAGTCTCTAAGGTGTTCGATGGAACAGTGAGAATCTTCGCCGGCAGCCTGAACGGCCTTTCCTATTCTTTTTTTTGTTGATGGCAAGTAGAGCCGATGTGAGCGGCCTTTTGTATGCTCGGCGTCATTGACAGATGCAACAACCGCCCACAGACAACGAATGTTGCTAGCTAACTAATATTGGTTTTGTTTTTCTTTAATTGACGTAATACATCGCAATAAATGGCTTTTGGTTATTGTCGTTTTTTCTTAATGTTTAATTGTATTAGGTGTGATTGTAACGCCACTACTTTACAGGAGTTATAACAAACACACACAAAATTTCACCTTTATGATATTAGTGCGAAATTACTAGTTCTTTCCACAGCATCGCTTTCATGGCCTTTCGCATCAGAAAACTGTGCATTATCCTCTGATTACTGAATTAAGAACTTGAAGTTGAATATTTGTCAAATCTTTTGAAAAGCTGCAAGACTGAGGTGGGACTGGGCAGGCCATGTCTGTTCGGCTCGTATATTGCAAAACTGGAGCCCTAACACAGCTAGACGGGAACGCAGTAAACAGAACATGACGGGACGTCTTGGATGACTTCCTGGCAAATTGGTGTGAAGAAGCTCATCTCAGAGGGAAGTGGGAGAATGGTGGGAGTCCTTCGTCCTGGAGTGGGACAGATCAGGCTGCCACAGTGAAATGTCATACTCAACTTTAGCATGTTAACCTGCCAAACTTTGGGTTTAAAGAAATGTTTCAAACTTTAATAATAATATATTCAATTAAAAAAACCGCCCTTATGACTAAGGCAATGAATTTAAAACGAAACGTTTTGCAGAAAAAGAACACACACACATTGTCCTATATATCAATCGCGCTAACACCAAAGTTTATCAGTTTTCAGGACGGGTCCCAATCAATCATTGTGTACCAATTCGCTGAGTCAGCCCAACTGGAGCGTGTCGAAACCCTGTGATTCAGTTAGAGAGTTATTTTTGTGGGAAACATAGGAATTGGACACTTTAGTTTGTCATCGTTGGTGATGGGTGAAAGTTGAGAAGTGTAGGGATTTTTTTTAAAGGTTAAAGTGATTTCGAAAAATAGGGCTTAGTTATCAACATATAGAATAGGTATCTATTTAAAATAATTGGCTTTTTAACAGACTTCCAAATGGAGGAGGTTCTCAATTCATCGGTATGTTTTTTTTTGTATGTTTTTTTACGCGATTTCTCCGTCACTTGTGTATAGATTTTAATGAATCTTTTTTAATTTGGTAGGTCATACTTCAGAGATGGTCCCACATAAATTTAATCCAAATTTATATAGCACTTTTTGAAAAAATCAACATAAATAAATAATATATATGTATATACAGTTTTTTTTGTGGGGTGGGAAATCAATCAATGACATCTCCCGCTCTGGGTGGAGCGGGAGGGCGTGTTAGACTCTTACTGACTAAAACCCACCCCTGTTCCTTCCCTGCTTGAGTGCCCAGGGGAGCGGTAACTCTGTTACAAACTTATGCGCTACCCCTAGGCATGCAGGCACCGGCCACGATGGGCCCCGTCAGTGGTGGCTCAATCATTTCTTTGACACAACACTACGCGCCGTCGACTCACGGGCCTGGTGCTGATCGGACGGCTTCCCACTGCTCGCCGTCCACAGGCCCGGGTCTGCGGTGGCCGGCGATCGTCTCGCGACGACCTACGCCCAATGCGTCTCCTGCGGTGGTAGCGGCCGGGGCCGTGAGGGCCTGGGCTCCATTGAACTTCCTTCACCCGTCCCGCCTCCGCCTTCGCGAGCATTACTGCTTCGCAGAAGGAGGGGACTGCTTCCCTCTCGCTCCGTACCATTACCTGAACCAGGACCGGGCGCGAGAGGTTGCCGCCACCTATTGCATCCACGAGGACACGGCGGTGCTCCGCCCAAGCGGGGCAGACCTCCATCGTATGCTCCATCGTGTCCTCTGAGTGATCTGCGCAGTGGTAACACTCGGGCGTTTCCTCCCGCCTTAGCCGAAACAGGAGTTCCTCCCGAAACAACCGCGTCCGGTGAGAACCTGCGTCAGGCGGAAGGTGAGGAAGCCGTGACGCCTCTCCAGCCACTCCTCAAAGAGGGGCACTACCGCCACGATGTTGGCGTGCTCAGCGCTGGGTTGCGACAGTCGCTGTCTCCATGTCGCATTGAGATGCTGCCGGAGCTCCGTCCACCGAGCCGCGAGGTGTCGCGGCAGCAGAGTTTCGCCCTGGCGTTTGGCCTCCTTGCGCCACTCCCAGAGCAGCGCAAGGACCTTGGCCTCCAGATCCCATGGCGACAGTCCGGCAAGGAGCATCGCCGCCTCACAGAATTTATACTTATTATTTATATAATGGGGTTATCCATTCAGGCATAACTTTATTATTTCGTTTTGGTTCTGGTGTAGGTACAACCACTTTACTAAAAAGTGAAAAATAAAAACTTAAAAAAAAAATACAACCGACTTCCAAAAAAGAAAATACACTAAAATTTAAAAAATTACTTTAATTTCGGCAGTCGGTGTCAAATAACGAAGAAACAAAATACAAACACCGACTGCCGAGCAATTTTTAGGACTTTCGAATATATGTAATTTTTTTGTGTCCTGCCCATAGTCTTCTCTCTACATGTGCACTTGTATTATTTTTCATTTTTGCTATCTGACCACCCACATTTATAGTTAAGCAATTTTATATTTATTCATTACGTTTGTTCTCATTTTAGTCATATCACTGAATGTATCCACAGCTAATCTGTGAACAGCGTTGTGGGCTACAATATTGTTATTTTTCATGTATATATCTCTGATTTCTATGTTTTATGTATAGCCAATGGTTGTTCTCTTTAGGATGAAAAAAAACTCAATCTACCTCTACTACAAACTGGACTTATTGGCAATCCTGGGTGGATTGGTTATTTAAACAGAAACCTTTCCATTCAGATTTTATCAAACTTTATTTACAGCTCATTTAAAATAAGCTAACCAATAGCAAAATCAAGCCCTCTACTGAACAAACTAGTGCATTCAAGAGCATTTTCTCATATTTCTGCATCAAGTGATACTTTTCTCTGGTAGCGAAGAAAAATTAAAACATTTCACCATGCACTGAAAAATAAATCTTAGGTTCCAGTTTTCACAGTTTAAATTTTAGTGATATTGTTGTTCACTTGCGCCCTTTTTATAAAAGCGCTTCGCTATTACAATTTGTATTGTCACGTCGAACAGAAATCTTTTACGGTTGACTAGCGAGTTTCAACTTTGTCGCTGATGCAATTCAGTTGATTTTTAAGTGCAAGAGTTGTTCGCCAAACAGTTCTGATGGGCTTGATGCAGAAATTGCATTCCTTGTCATATAAAATCATGTTTCCAAGTAGTTCGTCTTTGTAAATTTACGAAGTTTTTGTTTATGATTCAGCACGCACTGCTGTATGCAAAGTTATTATAAACATAATTTTCTTCTTGTAAAAGTATCATCTACTTAACTTTCTTGGTTGACTGTTTTGGTGTAGGTACAATAAAATTTTATTCTATTCTATTCTTATTCTTCTTTTCTTTCTTTTTTCAGCAGTCTTTACGATAGAAAATCATTGTGTAGGTCCGTATAACTCCCTCGTAAGTTCCCGCTCGGAGAACAATACGTTTAAGGCGCTATAATATTAATTGTCAATGACCTTAAGTGGTTAGCTTGCGTGTTCTGTGCTGAGCTCACGTAAGGCTTCGTACGTCCACCCAGTAATAGGACATCAGGGAGCGCAGTTCAAAATTAGACGCATTATTAATTTTTTACACATAAAACAACAGGTATTAAACTAAAACACTGAGACTAAATTGTAAATAATTAAATAATCTTTAAAGCAGTGAAGGTTTCACAAAAATAAGCTTTATAGCTTTTGCGTGATTCTCAATTTTTATCCGCGTTAGACATAACTTTACAAATGAATTACCTAACTATGTTATAAAAATATAATTTCAAACATTCTCAGACCTTATTCCGACGGAAAAAGACTAGAATAACATATATTTTTTCAAAGAAATAAGACTAGTCGTTTAGACAGAAAATTTTTATATATATTTTTTTTTATATTCGTTTTTGACATGAATAGGTACTTGTATAGTATTATATTATATTTTTATTTTTTTTATTACTTAATTATTGCAAATGTGAGGAATATGTGGGTTATTATTATTATCTCCTCCTTTTTACAGTAATTTTTAACGTTGTCTGACAGTTTGAGTACTTTTGCGGCCTACCCAAATGTCTTTTCTTTGGTATTGTTCGGCATGTCATTGAGCTCCTTAGTGGTTTTTAAGTTGAGCTATTCGACTATTGACAAATGCTTGCACTGACTGGACAGGTCCACTCAAATATGTTTGGTTCTTTCTTCAAAAGACCACTACAGACACTAAGCTGCATGGTCCTCATATAGACTAATGTGAATGCGAGAACTATGTATGTCGTTATATTCATGTAGATTTTATGATTGTCTGGCAGTTTGAGTATTTTTGCGGCCTACTCAAATGTCCTTACTTTGGTATTGTTCGTCGGATCATTGAGCTCCTCAAAGTTCTGAGTTGAGCTTCGCGATGATTGACAAATGCTTGCACTGTCTGGACAGGTCCACTCGAATTTGTGTGTTGCTTTCTTCAAAAAGCTCATCCCAGACATAAACGTACATGGTTCTCATATGATTTAACCAGTACACATTGTATGGATTTCAACACTTTAAAAGAGACTTTGACCTCTGAGTTTGTTTCGGTGTTTCTTCTCAGGGTAGTCAGCTCGGAAACACCGGCCTCATCTAGCTTAAACTGACAAAAAACATTGACGTGTAAAAGTGTTCCTTGTAACTTATTTACTGAATAAACATCATTTATCATTTGTAGACGTGATGTTCAATTAAAAACCATTAAAAGTCGTATAACTGCGTCTTTACAAGCCGAAACCCCATCTGCATCATTTAATGCAGGCGGTAATTTGGAATCACGGATGCTCATAGTGGGGGACGTTGTTCACCCACCAATCTTCTTCTTTCGAATCAGTGGTTCCTAACTTTTAAATTAATTGCACAGTAATTAGTAGCGTTCGTCAGGTTAGTGCAAGTGTATGAACACTTGAGGTTTTCCAGTATTATGATGCTTTCCGTATTGGCCACTGAAGTTTCCAGCCGGGTGGCAGGCGTTCCAATGATTCCTGAGAAGACTGATATCAGTGTCGGTGCAAAAAAAAAGAGTGGCACTCTGGGATGGCCCACAGAAATGAAAACTAGAAAATAAAATGCCCAATGCGCCTAAAGAAGTTTTCACTTCAATCCAAATAGCGGTGTCGGTGTTTGGTGTCCCATCTCAAAAATGCCCAACGCGCCTTAAAAAGTTTTCTCTTCAAAAATACTATACCGATAGTTACTCGTACTATTATAGTTGACTCAACTAGACAACTGAACGGACTTTTTTTCAGTTACCTATTCTTTATGTTTTCATAAACGACACCGACATCAGTTATTTTTTACCGATTACCGACAACTGCGAAACCATTTTTTTCAGTTGTACTTCAAGTTTTCATACGATGTCTACTGTCTTTGTTTATTCTGTTGTGTGTTATTGTTAGTACAAAAAACGAAAACATTAGATACCTCATAGAATACATGCTTATGCTCGGAGATAGACGAACATTTGTGTTGGCGAGTCGGTAAAAAGTTTTATCGGCAAGCCACTGAAAACTTAATTGCTCTGTCGATGAATCGTGCGTCGGGAAAGAGTTCAATCGGCGACAAACGGCGAAAAATTGAGACGTGTGGATCGCCCGAAGGACACGGTGGAGGTCTGCCCCGCTTGGGCGCAGCAGCGGATTTTCCGGTATAGTGGAGCCTTCAGGGCTCCAGGGGTGCTTATTATGTAGCTTGGGGAGCTGTCTCACTCGCAGGCAGCGAGGATCGTGTGGCAAGTGTTCTTATTACATGTGGTGTAAGGAGGAAAAGAGGGATCCACACTCAATACTTTTAAATAAGAACGAATACAAACATGTGCCGTCTTCGACAGGCTACTGTAAAATAAGCAAAATTTTAGCTCAATCGAAAATCTGGCAGTGGGTTAAATTTAACTTTTAAGATTTTTTACGTAGTTATAAGTAAAGTTAATAAAAGCATGTTAAAATGTGGCATCCCTAAATTGTATCAATAATAGGCCGTGCAGATTAAACCAAATAGAATTTCGAAATTATTACGACGAACGGTAATCTATGCTTAACTAATTTAGCGGTTCCAATTAATATCGTTGATATTTTAATCCAAATAATATGAAAATGAGCTTCAGTATTTGTTGTTTTATTCACAGTATAACTACTATGTAAGCTTGTGGATATTTAATGTTGTAAACTATGAAACTACTAAATAACATGGAACATGGGTAAGAAGATGATGACAATGAACCGATTAAAAATGTATATAAGTTCAGTGTCTGTTTTAATAATTCGCAAATTGATTCCTAATGAAAATTGTGATGTAAAATTGACGTAGTTTTGTATCTCAATAGTCTAGACAACTGAATAATATGTGAAATTATTGAAACAGGTGCGATAGTGATAAAATGGACCTGAGAAATTTATTCTAGTAGCCTTTTCGACAAGTTTCGCAGAGGTAGTCAAAAATCTGCAAAACTCATCGAGAAGGCTGACTAGATACATTTGCTGACAAATACTGCCAAAACATTAGCATGACATCCGCGTTCTGATTTAAAACCGAGTGACGGTCAATCTGCGTAGACTTTCCCTCAACTATCTTGGGGTTGGCTTCCAGTCTGACCAGATGCAGCTGAATATCAGTAGTTTACATGGAGTAACTGCCTATCTGACCTCCACAACCTAGACAATGGGTAATACGATACCTCTTGGTAAGACGGGTTGTCAGACTTTTCGGGCTTCTGATGACCCGTAACGACTGTTAACTATCCACCATTGACAGCCGGGACCAACGGCTTAACATGCGTTCCGAGGCACGGAAGAGTCTCGGTATGTAAAGATACCATTAACTTGTAAAAAATGTTCAACCGTTGATCGCATTTTTTTCAATATCTAGAGCGTGATAAAATGTTCAACCGTAGAATATTTATTACACGTTAGTCGGTACAAGTCAACGGCCAAGTCATAACATTAAATATAATAATAAAGAAATTGCAGTAAGGAACCTTAGACTTGGCTCAACTTTGTATAGAGATTTCATTACTTTTTAGAGATAAACAAGCAGATCCATCGAGACTTGGCTATTTTTTTTTACAGAATGTTTTAGTGGGTATACTTTATCCTATTTGTAACAAAAGCAACATAGGATTCTTTAATCTTTATTTTCTGCGCTTTGCTACGATTTTTTATTCAATGAGGGCGCCATTTTTTTTTTTTGGGCTGCTATAAATGTCTACATTTTCCAAAAATTTCTTATTTTATTCTTTCATAAGAACCTTTTGCTGACAATAAAAACACAACAAAAAAAGAATTAACGAAATCAGTTCAACCATTCACGCTTGGTGCCGTAACCAAGCAAAGAGGGATTCATTTTTATATTATAGACAAAGAGCTCCCTACAACTATTAATAATAACAACGTCCTGTCTTTATATTTTTCGTTAATACAATATTATAATCCACGTGTTTCACTTACTACGAATCTACTTCGAATTTTATTATAGCGGCAACAGAAACAAGTACATATTCTGTGGAAAATTTCAGCTGTCTACCTATTACGGATGATCAGATACAGCCCGCTGACAGACAGACGGACAGCGGTATCTCAGTAAAAGGGTCCCGTTGGTTACACTTTTGTTACGGAACTCTAAAAACACACTTATGTTTTTAAGTGAACACTTCTTAAGGCGCGTTGGGCATTTTTGATATGAGAAAAAACTATTGAACTCGACCGACACCGACACCGACACCGAAAAAAAAGTTTTTTTTTTCTTTTTTAACCGACGAATAAAAACGGAGGAGGTTCTTAATTCGACCGTATATATGTTTTTTTTTTTGTGTATGTTCAGCCCTCACTCCGTCATTTATGATCCGATCTTAATGATTTTTTTTTGTTTGGTTGGGTATACCGCAAGGGTGGTTTCATGTCAAGGAAATCAGGATCTGATTATGGAATCCTGGTAAAATTGAGAGAAAACCTCGAAAATTGTGGGCACGTTTAGCGTTTCTGTACGTATGTTTGGCCTTCACTCCGTTGTTTATGAACCGATTTTGATGATTCTTTTTACATAGATAGGGTATACCTCAAGGTTGGTTCCATGTCAAGGACATTAGGAACTGATCATGGAATCCTGATAAAATTAAGAGGAAACCTCGAAAATTGGGCACGAATATTGTTTCTGTTTACTTTTCATAACTTTATCAGGTATTTGCATTTAGGAATCATCACAGCATGAAACTGAGCTGATGATGGAAAACATACCTTTCCTTAACAATAGAAGTTAGATATGAAAAAACTGGTTTTAGTGACAGATACCACTTAATATACTTTGAACAAAAGGCGTCTTTGGAATATTGGAGGTAACCTCAACTTTACTGGTCAATATCCTGGGAACCTCATGGAAGGATGGTAACATCATCAGCTCAGTGCCAAGAGGAATGATGAAGGATTAGAAACTAGCCTCAGAGTATTAAAAGATAATGCGAGTCACAAAAAATCATAAAATAAAAAAAAAATCAACCGTCGAAAAAGAACTAAAAAGCAAAAAATAAATTAACCTATTAAGTCTTGAGTATTGAGCTTATTTACCTACATAAAATATCAAATTTTATAAAAACTAATTTGGAGTCGGCGCCAAATCATAAAATATAATACATCTAGCTTTCTTCATTTCTACGTACTAATAAAATTTAGATATTTAATAATCAGATTGTTGTTTGGCGCTGACTCAAAATTAGTGTATATAAAATTTGATATTTTATGTAGGTAAATAAGCTCAATACTCAAGACTTAAAAGGTTAATTTATTTTTTTGCTTTTTAATTCTTTTTCGTCGGTTGAATTTTTTGTTAAAAAGTTTTTTATTTTATTCGAAAGGAAAACTTCTTTAGGCTCGTTGGGCATTTTTATTCAAGCTTTCACTTCTGTTGTGCGCAAACTAAACTTAATTTAAGCTATTGCTATCTTTTTCTCTCTAATAAAACAAGAAAGAGACGAACGTAAATTAGATCTGTCGAATTTAGTTGAACTAATATTTCTATACAAATTTAGGGTACACCGAAAAACATGTCGACTAAAAACACGGTAAAGCGCAAGGCGTAAACTAGTTTGACATCTCTAACTTAGTTCATAGCTATATATATCCGTGCTTTTCTCGCACTGACTTTTAGTAAAAGATAGCGATTCTCTAATTTTAGTTTAGTTATTGAACAAGAGAATCGGCACCATTGTCATCCAAACTAAACATGTACGCAAAATTTCAGCCTATTCAGAAACCGGGTCTTAATCAGAATACGGGTCAAATTCGACTTCTAAGATTTGTTTACTTAGTAAGTTACAATTGAAGCTAATATAAGTTTGTTAAAATTAATCCATTTCCATCGACAACTTACAACTGACTGACTGCCTTAAAACAATTAAATTATTTTCAAATCAGATATGAATGATATTCTGCACAACCCTTTAAAGATATATTTGCACGACAAGTCTATCTGCTGACAAGCTTTGTTTTTAATGCGATCTCCTTCCATATCAAAGTACCTATGTAGAGGAAGCGCCATCACCCTAGTGTAGAGAAAGCGCCATCACCCTGGTCCATATTAAAACTATAGATAACGTAGTTTGATTTATTATGTCTCTTTATGTTTGTTATCCTTATAAATGTCTTAAAAAGTAAAGGTAAAAGTCATGTTAATATTTTTTTTTTTTTTTTTCTGTTGGACGTCTTGCAGGTCAGCCTCTGAGGCTGTCGTCTGCTTAACCGGGCTTGCCTGTGTAGGCTTTAATATATTAAAGCCTCCAGCCAGGACTTATTAAAACTTCCAATTAAGTGACCACGCTAAGGGCACCCCCTGCGGGGTACGGGCCTCGGCTTAGGGCGTCACTGGGGGGGCAGCAAGGGAAGGCTGGATCTGGTTTCCATTAATTGGGGAGTTTACTGGCTCAGCGGCACGTGCTAGCGAGGGACGGGGAGGACAATGACTTAGATAGTCATGTTAAAGTTTAAAGTTTTGTTAAAGTACCTTTACACTACAGCGCAGGTAGTGTATGTCACAGCGTTAAAGCTGTCCAATTAGATCAAAGCCAGTAGTTGGAATTCTTGCAAGCCAGTTATTGGCTACTCGATTTCATGCTTCTCATGGATTGGTTAAAGACAGTGGAAAGTTTTTGAAGTCCGCTATGTAAAATTATATATATATTGTAATACATATGTGAAGATGGTTTGTTTTTATTGTAGATTACAGGTTAATGTGAATGTAAATGTAAAATCTAAATAATAAGTATAACGTAGATTCAGATTATCCATGTAATACATACTTTTTAGGATGTAAATATGTTAGTTTTGCTGTCGTAAAAGAAAGTAAATATGTCAAAGTAAATATGCAGGTGTTCATTACCTAAGCGATTAATAAAACTGTTCTGATTGGTCAACAACAGAAAATTGTAAAGCCTGTGATTGGTCGGCTGTTAGCAAGTCGAAATATTAAACTTTACTCGTAAAATAAGCGAAATGTATTGGCTGTCCGGGTTTGCATTTGCCACACTACGTGCCCTATAGAGTTTTGGTAATATATATAGGTGCCCCCCCCGCAGCCAGTGCAGCTTCCCCCATCACCCCCTTCACTTACTCCCCAGAAGAGAGTGTTGCCTGCACCATCTTAAGGGCATACTCTATCTTCCTCACCCCCGAGGCGAAAGCACTTGACGCAGTGCTTAAACAAGCCTTCGCGTCAGGCAATTACAATTTAATGTCGGCCCATAAAATATGGTCCGACTTTGCTGGTATTGCCAAGTCCCTTGACAACATGAATTGCGCACCGTAATGGATAAGCACGCAAAAATATGTTGCCTCAAACCCCGATCCCTTAGGTTAGCTACATTTAATGCTAACGGCTACAAAAGCCAGCGTGATGAGATCGCGAAATTTCTTCGCGACCATCAAATAGACATCCTCCTCATACAGGAAACCTTCCTGAAGCCCTACCGCAGTGACCCTAGAATTGCCAACTATCGTTTAGTTCGCAATGATAGACTGCAAAATCACAAGGGAGGCACACTAATTTACTACAGGAAGGAACTTCACTGTATTCCTCTCGCCCCTCCCGCCCCCCAATCTCTCCTTGAGTACTCTGCCTGTCGGCTAGGCATAACTGGCCATCAGCCAATCACAGTCATTTCCGCCTATATCCCACCTGACTCAGCATCCTCTCCTGATGAGATTGATGCCATCTCCAGCGACCTCACTAAACTCTTCGGCATGAGTAGTTCCGTCATCTTAGCAGGTGATCTCAATGCCAAGCACCCTATATGGGGCCACAATTACTCCAACTCCAAGGGTAGGCTCATACATAATCTGAGCTCTACCCTAAACTTCGACGTCATCGTACCGATGAGCCCCACTTATTACCCCCACACCGTTAGTTATACTCCCAGCGTCCTAGATGTGGCACTTCTAAAGAATGTAAACTTACGTTTGCATTCGGTAGAAGTGTTGCATGAACTGGACTCTGACCACCGGCCGGTGTTGCTACACCTGGGCTCCCGCTCAGGTGAGACCGACCCAAATCTCCCCCCCCCCCCCCACCCAAGTAATCACCGACTGGAAGAAAGTAAGCGAAAGTCTGAAATCTACCACGTCGGTTCACTTGGACTCTATCCCAGACCACATAAGCTCAGTCGCTGACACGTCAGCGGCGATCGACTCGCTTACGGATCACGTGCGAACCGTCTTGAACGACTGTTCAAGAGAGGTCCCAGTGACGGAGGACCGTCGCTGGAAACTCCCAGCGGATGTACGGAGTCTGATAACTGAGAAGAACGCTGCCATTCGTGCATATAGCAATTTTCCCTGTCACGCAAACAAGGTTCACATGCGTCACTTACAGCGTGCTGTAAAGAGACGTACTGCTGAGCATCGTTCTGCGAACTGGGAAAAGACGCTGAGTGAACTCGAGCCCAACCACCTGGCTTTCTGGAACCTCCAAAGAAAGCTACGTTCCAAGTCTGAGGCTTCAATGCCTCCTCTCATTCGTCCTGACAAGAGTGTCGCTTTTGATAATGACGAAAAGGCGGAATGCCTGGCCGACAGTCTAGAGTCCCAATGCTCTCCCAGCTCTCAACCAGTAGACCAGGCTCACCTAGACATGGTAGATGCTGAGGTCGAAAGGAGAGCTTCCCTCCCTCCGGTCGAAGATCCTGATGACCCGCTACCCCCCGTCACTCCCGAAGAGGTAGAAGACGTCATCAGGAAACTTCAACCCAGAAAAGCCCCAGGCTCTGATGGAATATCCAACAGAGCTATAAAACTATTCCCAGCCCAACTTATTATGCTTTTGACCGCCATCTTCAATGGCGCCTTAAGTAATAATATGTTCCCTCAAGCGTGGAAACAGGCCACTGTCATTGGTATTCCAAAGCCAGGCCAGCCAAAATCCGACCCCACTAGCTACCGCCCCATTAGTTTACTCAATGTCCTCGGCAAGATTTACGAGAAGCTTATTCATAAGCGACTCAAAGATTTTGCTGAGGCTAAGAGTCTCATTCCCAACGAGCAATTCGGATTCCGCTCCGAACACTCGTGCGTCCAACAAGTATACCGAATGGTCGAGCATATGAGCGCTGGGTTCCAGCGTAAATACTCGACCGGTGTCTTGTACTTCGATATAGCGAAAGCGTTCGACAAAGTCTGGCACAATGGCTTAATTTATAAGCTGTATCAACTAGGTGTGCCAGATCGTCTCGTACTCATCTTGCGAGACTACCTGTCGGATCGCACCTTTCGCTATCGCGTAGAGGGCGCTCTATCCTCCCCCCATCCTATAAAGTCTGGTGTCCCCCAGGGCTCTGTGGTATCCCCCCTAGCCTTCACGCTGTTCACTAGCGATATCCCTAAACCCAAAAAGTCCCAGTTAGCATTATTCGCTGACGACACGGCCATCTTCTACTCGGGTCGTTCACCCGCTCAGATAGGCCTCAATCTCCAAACCTACACTACCCAGCTGGGCCAGTGGTTCCGGAAATGGAGAATTGAGGTCAACCCTGAGAAAAGTCAGGCAGTCCTCTACTCTAGACCGCGACATACGGTCAGACCCCCTCGTCCGATCACCATGTACGGCAGGCCGATCCCTTGGGAGAAGCAGGCCAAGTACCTAGGCGTAATCCTAGACCAGCATCTCACCTTCGTCGAGCACATAAAGCAAGCTCGCTCGCGGGCCGCCTTTGCTCAAAGGTAGACTCCACTTCCTCCTAAATGGTAAAAGCAAATTGTCACTCAAGTGCAAATTGCGTACCTACACCGCGGTCATCCGACCAATCATGACCTATGCTTGCCCAGTGTTCGCACATGCCAAGCCCCGTCACCTCCACAAGATGTCGACACTGCAGCACCGCTTTCTCCGCAAGGTGGTGGATGCCCCCTACTTTGTGAGGAATGAGGAGCTGCATGTTGACCTCAAAATCCCCACCTTGCAGCAGTTCATGAAACGCTCCACCAAGCGCTTCCTTGAAACTGCTGCTAAGCATCGTAACCCCCTTATCGCATCGGCTACTCGATACGTTCCCTCCCAAATTTCTAGGATTCGCCGCCCCCCGGCATACCCTCTTAGTCCCTGATGACGCCACAACCCTGCTCCAAGAGAGCCGTAGGGAAACCAGCACTATCAGAAAACACTACAGACCGCCGATTTTCCGACCTCGCTGGCGAGGCCCGTCGCGAAATCTAAGTCATTGCCCTCCCCGTCTCTCGCCAGCACGTGCCGCTGAGCCAATAAACTCCCCAATTAATGGAAACCAGATTCAGCCTTCCCTTGCTGCCCCCCAGTGACGCCCTAAGCCGAGGCCCGTACTCCGCAGGGAGTGCCCTTAGCGTGGTCACTTAGTTTGTAAGTTTTAATAAGTCCTGGCTGGAGGCTTTAATATATTAAAGCCTACACAGGCAAGCCCGGTTAAGCAGACGACAGCCTCAGAGGCTGACCTGCGAGAAGTCCCACAAATAAAAAAAAAAAAATAAAAAAAAAAATAAAAACAAAAAAAAAAAAAAAACAGTCAAAATTAGTTCTCAGCAGTCCTCGGACTCTCTCTCTCTATTTGTATTTTATGTCTTGTGCTCGTATAAACTGTGTCTTGTGTGTCCACTATTGGGCCAGTAATTCTGTTCTCTGACTGTTTAATTCTGTGTGTTTACTGACTATTTAATTCTGTGTGTTTACTGACTTTTAAATCCGTGCTTTATTGTGACTTTTTACCATTTTCGTGCCAATATACAAACTTTATATGCAACTGTGTCATCATTTATTGACCCACCTGCTCCACTCATCACACGAACGTGTCGCAAGGACTCCAATACGCCGGTAACACACAAATCCAAATCAACCCTTGCACCTATCGTGAAAAGCAATCGTCAACAACCTACCTAGACACTAGATACCTATTCTGATCAGTATAATCTTAGACTATGAAAGGTTATAGACAAGGTGTCAAAAGCTAGCAATCTGAAGTACCAGAATGAGAAGCGGGCTTGTATCTGTACACGCGAAATAAGCTCACACAGACAAAATGAGAAGCCGAAATGTCATCGTTATGTTCGTCGAGGTCACTCACACATTTTAACGATCCTGCTTCATTTAATGTCCAGTGACGTTGCGTCTATAACCTTTCATAGTCTAAGAGTATAATATTCATAGCCAAAAACCAACACATGCTCCTCTCAAAACACAGAATCAAAAGCCAAGACAAAGCAATATTCTATATTGCACAGCAATCTCTATCAAAATGAAGTCGAATTCGATGTCTTGTCGAAGTTACTTCATCGAGATTGCAAGTTCGATAGTTACGAATATACTCTCACAGACAGTTAGATGAGTAAACTTTGTAATGTGTATCGGTCTCACCCGCATGAGATGAGAGTTAACTTCGTCTGAGGATATTATGTGGTAATATACCTGATACCTAGATCTTAACTATAGGGATATGTATGTACTTCAATGATTTGTACTTTGATGGAAAAGTGGTTCTTATCCTGATGCACCAATCGGTATCTTACTGAGTCATACGTTTCCAAACACCGGTCAAGTGCGAGTCGGACTCGCGCGCAGAAATTGATTTTTTTTTCTGGTACCTTCCAAGAAGAGAGCTCATATTAAAACATTTATTTACATTACACGTCCGTGTTTGGATCGTAGAAATTCGTGTGTGTACCAAAATTCAACTGAATTATAAATAACTTAGGTAAAGACTTAGTGCAATCTTAAAAGAGTTCCGTTTTTACATTCGGATGTTCGAAACCCTAAAAGAAAGAAACCAGTAACGGTTCCTTTTTAGAGTTCCGTATTCCAAACAAGGACAAGGAACCCTTATAGTTTCGGTCTGTCCGTCCAAGGCATAGCTTAGAGACTTTTAGTACTAGAAAGCTGCAGTTTGGCATAGATTTAAATGTATATTAATATTATCTCGCCAAGAAAACGAAATAATAAAATTTTTACAAAGGTTTTTCTATAACATGTAAAGTTTTTTTTTTCTCGCCTGTTCTATTAGTGTGGGGTATCGTTGGATGTCTTTCATTGAGGGGTTGTCAAGGATATTATTTTGAAATAGAGATTTCATTGCGAAATATTAAACTATAAAGTGATATTTTTGGTTCAAGTCTAACGTCCCCGCCATTAAAAGCTAAACTGTTGGCTTGTGAAAAATCTCTGAAAATGAATCGAGATTGTATTATAGATAGGTAATAAACTTTGAAGGAAGACTATAATGCCTAGGTTAGCTTTATTAGTTTACGAGTAATATTCACTTAACTTAAAACGTAACAAACAAGGTAAATTTCATACAAAACACAAAATCTTGAAAAAGAAATACGAGTACTTAGGTGAAGTTGTTGCCTTATTGAATATTTAAAATAGTAATGCAAACTTTTGGAATAATATATTTTTTTTTCGTTTTTAATTTAAACGTTAATGTCCGTTAAATGTGAACTGAATTAATATATTCATAGCAATAAACGTAAAGCCCCCTTCTAATTCCGCATGTTTTTTTTTTTTCCAGACTTGTCCCGCCAACTGGATTGGCGCCTATTCTACATCTAATCCTCATCCATACCTGTTCTCGCGTTTATGCCTCTCGCACTTTTATGCTTCATACTGTGTCTTTCTTTCATCCATCACCATTTATCCTGTGGGTGGGTCTCCCACTTTTACTTATTGCTAAACTGCTACTTATTTATTTCTTTAATTTATTTGTAACACCAAGGAAATAAGATGCACAAATTTGGTTTTTAATTTCCTTAACTTAGTTACATTTTCTTTAAAGGCCAGAAGGAGCTCTACCGGATTACAAAATTAAGAGAAAGGAGAACGAGGGATATAATGCACATAAAATGTATGAAGGATGAACTCGGTAAAGTCTTGTCGAAAGATGACGAAATAAAAGAGCGATGGAAGGTTTATTTTGAAAAGTTGATGAACGAAGAGAATGAATGGAATGGTGTGCTCAAAGAGGTACAAGTAAATATGGGTTTGGTGAGAGAAATTAGCATGGATGAAGTAAGAAAGGCAGTTCAATGTATGAAAAATGGAAAGGCCATGGGCCCTGATGACATACCAGTAGAAGTATGGAAGTGTTTAAAAGAGGATGGGTGTATGTGGCTGACTTTATTCTTCAATAAGTTGTTGTATGAAGAAGTGATCCCACAAGAATGGTGCAATAGTTCACTAGTGCCCATCTTCAAGAATAAAGGGGATGTACAGGACTGCAACAACTATCGAGGGATAAAGCTCATGTCACATACTATGAAAGTATGGGAGAAAGTGATAGAGAAAAGATTGCGAGAGGAGAGTGAGATTACCCCGAACCAGTTTGGGTTTATGCCAGGTCGAGGGACAATGGACGCCACCTTCGCTCTCCGTCAATTGTGCGAGAAGTACAGACGTGTGCACAAGAACTTGCACATGGTGTTCATTGATCTTGAGAAAGCGTATGATAGGGTACCTCGGGATGTGTTGTGGTGGGCCTTGAAAGAGAAAGGTTTGCCTGGGAAGTATGTTGAGTTGATTCGTGCTATGTACAGACAATCTAGTACCTACGTCCGGTCGGCTGCTGGCAACACCGATGAGTTCAGTGTGGCTGTAGGCTTGCATCAAGGGTCGGCTTTAAGTCCTTACCTCTTCCTGTTGATTATGGACGCTCTTACGTCGGAAATACAGGAAGAGGCACCCTGGTGCATGCTGTTTGCCGACGACATTGTTCTGGTCGGTGAAGATGGACCTGAGATCCAGAGCAGATTGGAGAAGTGGCAACAGAAGCTGGAGAAAGTTGGCTTGAAAATCAGCAGAACCAAAACTGAATACATGTTCTGCGATTTCGGCGGTCTCTCCAGTTCTGAAGCTGTAGTGCTAGATGGCGCGCTTCTCCCAGTCTGCTCCGATTTTCGGTATCTCGGTTCACTCGTGCAAAGCGATGGCGAAATAGATCGGACTGTTAAGCACAGAATTAACACTGGATGGATGAAATGGCGGCAGGTCACCGGGACTATCTGTGACTCCCGCATGCCCCTAAAACTTAAGGGGAAGATTTATAAAACAATGGTCAGACCTGCTGTCTTGTATGGTTCAGAATGTTGGGCCACAAAAGGGATGAATGAAAAGCAATTGCATGTAGCTGAGATGAGAATGCTAAGAGCGATGTATGGTGTTACGCGCATGGATAGGATTAGGAATGAGTATATAAGAGGAAGTCTGAAAGTGGCACCGCTGACTGAAAAATTGTGTGGAAATCGGTTGTCGTGGTATGGGCATGTGATGCGGAGGAATGAAGAAAATGTCGTGAGGAAAGTCTTGTGTATGGATGTGGATGGCTATAAGAGTAGGGGAAGGCCAAAGAAACGATGGTTGGACTGTGTGAAAGAGGATATGGGTAAAAAGGGGGTGACTACAGAGATGACGACTAATAGAGGAGTATGGAAGAAAAAGACATGTTGCGCCGACCCCAAATAAATTGGGATAAGAGCAGGAGAATGATGAGAATGATGAGTTACATTTTCTTTAAATCTACACACATGGTTAATTCCGCATGTTATAGCGGTCGACTACGGAACCCTACCATGCGCGTGGCCCGAGACGCACTTGGTCGGTTTTGTTTTTTGAAGTGAAAACTTCTTTAGCGTTTAGCGATTTTTGCAAAGTGGAAAAACTTATGGTTTGTAGCTGTAATAGCAGTAAGTGAAGTTAAATTGACTACGTGAAAAGTTTAATTTCTGTATACTGTGCATTGTTCAAATTGTTTTTATACGATCATTATTTTATTTGCTTAAATAAATACCATACTTTACATAAAAATTAAATAAAACAGATATTCCAACGTTTCAAGTGTTCACACACACACACAGTCACATACACTAGCTTTTTTAATTTAAACGTAAATAAGTTCCATAAAGCCCCATTCTAAGTCCGCATGTTATAACGGACGGAGACTACGGAATACTACTATGCGCGAGGCCTCATTGGGCCGGTTTTTAATTTACTTATAATACTAATTACTGGCAATAAGATTGAATTGACATAGAGTATGGAAAGGTCCTTTTTTGTAGGGGTGGGAAATCATCCAATGACTTCTCCTGCTCTGGGTGGAGTGGGAGGGCGTGTCAGACTTTTACTGACTACAACCCACCCCTGTTCCTTCAGTTGCCCGAGTGCCCAGGAGCGCGGTAACTCTGTTTCGAATTTATCCACGAATTCAAAGGCCCTCTGAATATTACGAAAGTTCATTTAGTTAAATCCCACTCTAGGTCTAAAATATCAGGTCCCCACCTATGAAATCAGCGTTTTGTATAGAAAATTTTAAAGAAGTTGCATTTTACGTACTAACATTTGCTTAACTTATTTAACAACTACGAACACTTATGTTTTAAAACTTTTATGCAATAATGTTTAAAATCTAAGATAACGTATGCCACTTAGATTACGCAACAAAAATAAGTTTTGGCTAAGTTAGAAAACAAATAGTGGTAATTTCTGCTAACAACAAGAGGAGTAAGTTTTAAGGTATTTATTTTTTTGTAAAAAATTATAAGTAATAAGATTTTTTTTTACTATTGGCAGTTGTCTATGACGGTCATTATTCGATTGAATATCAAGCAATTGATAAATATTTTAATTTATAGAAGAGACGAGGTTCTCTATTTGTGAGAAAAATACGCCAATTTCATAGGTGGGTCCCAATATTATCAGCTCTATTTATAAATCTCACTAACCATATGTGCACACAGTTTGTGCTAGTTTCTGGAACAAGACCACCTTAATTATCCCACTTCAAAAACCCTTCTACCACATCAAATCCTCGACCGATAAGTTAACACGTTATCGGATACCTTGATTAAATATTCACGTGTCGCCTACATGATGGCAGTATTACACGGTTCCACCAAATTCAATTTGGTTGACCGGCAATGATCCACTTTGTTGTTGTTTAAAATGTAACCATACTTCAAGTGTTAAAAAGTCTAATCTCAAGTAAATAATATTATGATTGAAAATAAATAAAAACACGCTTAGAGTGACGTCATTATATTGTTTGTATTTTTTTCATTAAACCCTTTCACTTGATACCCAAAGCATGGGAATGCATAAATTTTAATAATAACTAGTACGCCATCTTTGGTAGTCCGTCATAATTTATGGATTTAGAATAACGTCACCTAACTAATCATGCATTGTTATTCAAGCTAAATAATATGTTTGCAAAATTTCAGCTCAATAAGAAACCGGGAAGTGAGTCAAATTTAAGTTCTAATATTTTTTTGAAGTGAAACTTGTAATGCGACTTCCAACAAGGTTGCGTTAAACGTTTAACGCTACCATGGAGGGGGTATGAAAGCACTGTTTCGTTAAACTTTCAACGCTCCTGGGGAGGGGGAATAGAAAGAGACAGAGCCAGAGTGAATGCGTAGCACTCGAACGCATGCGCGTAGTATACCTGCTATTTTCATTTCCACATTACGAAGTTTCACTTCTTCCGCGCGGAGGGACTCCACGCACATTTTTTTTTTTACATACTTCCAGGTGAAGTTAATAAAACCAAACAATTGTAAATATATATTTTATATATAAACTTAAAAACACAATAATGATAATATGATATTATAATTAACCAAACCTAAAAACAAACTAAAATATGACGTCAAAAAATTTCTTCTCATCGATGTCGATTAACCCTAAAGACTGGTGGCATTGCCACGTTGTATGTCAAATGCTTCCCGTCAAGCCAAGGAAAAAGCCAGTTTATGGATTAGAAATTAATCTTTCTAGCCATTTCTTAACAATTTGATGGTCGGTTTCCAGTCTTACGTAAAACAGATGAATACCAGTATTTAACATGGAGCGACTGCCTATCATGGATTGGAATTCTCAAGGGAAAAGGAAGCGTCGCCATCCCCGTCAAACCTGGCGAAACACCGTATTGGCAGAAGCGATGAACATCGGAATGACGTGGAGCGAGGTGAAGCGTGACGCTCAAGAGCGCTCGGAGGACTGCTGTGGTCGGGCGAAAATCATATATGTCCCCTAGCTGGGACAGAGGGCTCTGTCCCAGCTAGGGGACATATATGATTTAAAGTACTGCCTATTAGACCTCCACAAGCCATAACTGGGTAGCACGATGTATATTATCACAATAGGGATAATTACTAGTTTTTTTTTTTTTGTATTAGAATAATAATTCTATTTAGTTCATAGGTTTTATTAAGTATCAAAACATATTGGACACGTATTTTTAGCTTTACCAAACCAATAAAAAATGACAAAGATAAAACGCATCAAAGTTCAGGAGTGGGGGACACTTTGTACCGTTTAGCGACGTAACAAGACGTCACTAAACGGTACGAAGTGTATCGAGGTTTGACGTCACGCGAATTTCAACGCGAAATCGAATTTCAACGCACTGTATCTTCCTCATTTTTGGTATAAGTGACAAAAGAAAAAACACATGTCCAATATTTTTTTTGAGTAACTGACAGAATTCTTGGATTTTTTTTGTAAACTAGCTAACTATTTGGTTGATTCAACCAGATTAACCGTGTAATGAGAGCAGTATTACCGGTAAAATCAAGTGTCAAACATCTCTATTGTTTCAGAGGCCCAATAAACACTGATTGACCGGCCCCCGATCAATGCTAGGTATTCAAAGGCTGACCTGATTGATATCGCTCGTATTTTGTAAATTAATTTCGGGTGCGGTATAAACGCCCACGGGATGGATTAGTTGGAACACTTTATTGAGTTGCAAAGCGTTATAATTTGGATTAATCTCGTTGAACCTGAATTTCTTTTATGTCATTATTAGTTCTGCCAGCGGCTCCGCCCGCTTGGAATAATTACTTCCCCCGTTATAAACTTTCAAACCCCCTTTTTTTTAGGGCTGAATTTCAAAAAAACCTTTTTTTGAGGATACTCTTCACAAAGAACACACTCTCCAAATTTCACGTCTCTATGACCATTGGCTTAGGCTGTGCGTTGATATATCAGTTAGTCAGTCAGTCAGGACTTTGAATTTTATTTATACAGAAATAACGCATGTAATCCCTGAAGGACATAGGTTTTTTTTTTTTGGGGGATGGGAAATCATCTTATGACTTCTTCCGCTCTAGGGTGGAGCGGAAGGGCGTGTCAGACTCTTACTGACTAAAACCCACCCCTGTTCCTCCCTGCCCTACACGCCCAGGGGCGAGGTAACTCTTTCGAATTTATCCTCAACCCCCGGGCAGGCATTGGCCGTGGCAGGCCCCGTCCTTTGCTGACAACTCTTTCAGGCGCGCGTGGAACACTACGCGCCGTCGACTCTCGGGCCTGGTGCTGATCAGACGGCGAGTTACCCACTACTCGCCGTCCGCAGGCCCGGGTCTACGGTGGCCGGAGATCGTCTCGCAGCCCCTGGCGTCTCCTGTGGCGGCTGCGGCTGAGGGCGCTAGGGCGACTCTGCCGCTGTTGAGTCTCCCTGAAGGACATAGGTGGCATATGTGTACCCTCAATTTCAGTCTGCTGTGATTGGGGGCGAGCCTAATGTCATTAGTCGGGTACATAAATAAACTACCAATAATTTGTTAGAAAATATTATGTTTATCAAAATTTATTCGAGCACGTGTGTTGAAAAACGTCGTTTGAGACGCGTGGGCTCCTTGCCTTTGATTCGGGCGAGTATTCCGCCTCGGTTGCAATGACAATTTTTGCCCAATTAACTTTATTTGTTTTAATTTTATTTTCAGGGAAACCTCAGACCGATTTTCCTGAGTTAAAATTACAAATAGAAGGTAAGTAACTAGTTTTCCACGAAAAATAATTCCTGTGTCGACTGTAAAATACACGAAGCTGTCAGTATATTTTGCAGCCTTGCCAAACTTTATATAAACGGCATTTTCCAATGTATTCATACAAGTAATAGTTTTTGACACTCCAGCGTTATGTACCCGATTTTTGGCAGGCATTCGTTTTGGCAAGAGATAGCAGCACGATCGCTATCGATGCCAGTTGCTATGCTATTCATTGTAGGCCTTCAGTTAAGAATTGGTTCCGCTGACGTGTAACTGCAAACGAGGACTTTTATTATATAATAACGAAGGTGAAGGACACAGTCGGCAGTTAGGGAAGTTAGTTGTGATAGTTATCCAAACTAATACCATAAAGAGGTAACATTTACACATTTTATTTATTAATAAAATATTTAATTTTAATTTAATTTAATTATTAACTTATTTTAAAATATTTTTCATCATTGGAATTTTTTTTGTGGATTAGTTTCTTTATTTTGTTTTCTCTCGTTTTGTAGTTTCTTTTTTTTCTTATTATTTGACATGTGTTTGTACATTTTAATTATGTTTTAATGTTTGATTTCTTATATTTTAATTGTTATGTTTTTGTTTCATGTTTACACTTTTGGATATTATTATGTATTTTATTTCAATGTTGTGGTTGTCTCTAAGTGTTGCAGCACTTGAATTGTTTTTAAGTACTTAATGTTTTATAAATTTAATAGTGTATGCAACGTTGACATGAAATAAATAAATATACATTGTTTGTTTAAAAGTTTATCTCTGGAATACTGAAACAAAAATTCTGTCAAGAATAGCTTCCTACTATCATTGAGAGTCATTCTTTTGAGATAGGCCATGGAACAAAAGCCACGGAAAAAGGTATTTATGAAATAATGCGATGATGATAATATTTAACTAATCTACTCCCGACGAGGGTGTTACCTAGTGTTATAGATGTCTAATGGCTTTTTTATCAGAATTGGTTTTTGCAAGTCTGCTTGCAGTTTTATGCTAAGCTATGACGACTCGGCAATACCAACATTGGTATATATTCAGAAAACTATACGAAGATTTTATGGTCTACAACTCACAAGATGATTGACAGCCGTAAAATATGACGCTCGCCTCCAAAAAAAATACCGTGTGCCGAATTTCAGCACTTTGAAATACTGACACATCAAAAATACGGGTGCTCCAAATTCTAAACCATCTGGCATCCCCATCTGTTTCTGTTATGTTGCTCTTGTTGCCTAATGGCCTGTTGGCAGGCCAGGCCGCAGTTGACGGCACCGAGTCCATTTTGATACCTTTTGCACTATACTGTCACAATTTGTGAACGGGTGGGAAAAATGTACTTGCATTTTGCACATTTTATTTTTCTACAAATTCGAAGTGTGTTCGAAAAAGGTTTGCTGCATAAAATGTTGGGGAAATCGATTATAGGTGCGAAGTTGGTTGTGAAGGTGAATTCTATATTTGAAATGGTTCGACTGCACGTCATCGTTTCAAAGATATTATTTTCTCGCTGACTGATTGACACTTTACATGACCATAGGGCTAGCGTTCTTCACCCAAAAAATAGTATTGCCATTCAAAATGGCAATTCTGCCAGTCTTCTGATCACGTTTCCGACTTGCTTATATGACAACGATGTGGAGGAGTACTTCGACGCCTAAGTGTATTCTGTTTTTGTGTATATGTACGTAGTTAGGTTATAAATAGTTAATTAATATTTAGATAAAATTTAATTAATTTATGTACTTGTAAATTCCTAAGGCATTAAGTCCGCCATTGTACAGTAATTCTTACTTGTGCATTAAGTTTAATAAATCAATAGATAAATACATGTACCTTATTTGTTATTTCCAAATAATAATGAATACTAGTCAGTCAGAATGACATTGTTTAAAATTCGTCTGTAAATATGTTTATTGTTCGATGAGCGAGTAAGCGAGTAGAGCTTCAAAACAAAAAACGAGTTGGCGAGCAGCGAGTAGCGAGTTGTAGTTTCGATAGTTTTGTCTCTGGGTTTTAAGGGCCTACCTCCCCATAAGTGGCGCCCTCATTGAATAAAAAATCGTAGCAAAGCGTAGAAAATAAAGATTACAGAATCCTATGTTGCGTTTCTTACGCAAAACAATACTCAAAATGTTTCGTATCCAAAGTAGTAGGCAAAAGTATCAAAAACAGTGTTTTTGACTCTTTTGCTTACTACTTTGGATACGAAACACAGAGTCCCGTTTTAAAAATGTAAAAATACCTTATCCTATTTGTAACAAACGCAACATAGGATTCTTTAATCTTTATTTTCTATACTAAGATATGAATTTTTATTCAATGAGGGCGCCACTTGGCGGATATATACGCCTTAACCGAGTATTCGAGAGCGACGGTCGGTTACTTACTTACGATAATAATAAATTTCGGCTTTTTTATCAAACACAATGACAATGGGGAGCCCCTTCACAGAATATGCGTCACCTTCTTTGCTGTCCGATAAGCACAACCACCTACTTAAAGCATTATAACCCTCCTCTCTAGGAGAGGGACTGCGACGTAATCCACTACGTGATCCCAGTCCGGGTTGGTGGATGTCACAAGTCTTTTAATTTTCGGTTCTAAGATAAATAAGCCGGTTTCCTCACGATGATTTCTTTCGCCGTTTTGAGACAGTGGTGATATAAAAAACTTTTTTTCAAAATTACAACCGACTTCTAAAAATTCCAAAATAACTTTAATTTCGGAAGTCGGTGTTTATATGTGTATTTTTTACTTCGTTATTTGACAAAGACTGCCGACATTAAAGTTATTTTCGAATTTTTAGAAGTCGGTTGTATCTTTTGTAAAAAAGTTTTTTAATTTTCACTTTTTAGTTGTTGTACCCCAGAAGTAACACTAAATATTAAAGTTATACCCGAATGAATAACCCCAATAACATGAAATTTGAACATTTGGAGAGAGCCAAAACGTCTTCTATGTATACATATTTATTGTTTATGTTGATTTTTTCAAAAAGTGCAGAATCAATTTTGATAAAATTTATATAGGACCACCTGGGAAGTATACTCTTTCAAACAAAAAAAATTACACACAAATCGGTCCAGCCATCTTCGAGTAATCGGGGAACATACATAAAAAAAGGTTCCGACGAATTTAGAACCTTTTTGAAGTCGGTTAAAAATAAATTACACAAAGTAAAGCGCCTGCCTGGGTTTGAACCCACGATGTACAATTCATAAATTGGGGCTGTTACTACTAGGCCACTCTTCCTCTACTCCGTCACCTGACAACCACCTGCACCTTTGAGTATCTAAACGAGTCCGAGTTGTACAATGCTGGTCAAAACAAATGGAGTCAGCAGTACTAAATCGACACGAAAATTAGAAGAAACCCGTTATATGAATGCGTATAAAAAGGCAAAACACACTATTAACTATGATACGAGTCTCGGCATTGTGCCAAACTACTTCCTTGTGTCCTCGCCCTTGCATAGTTGTCATTACACGACTGTTTGCGCGCCTTTGACTCGGCTAAGTTCTTTGTTCCTTTGTATGAAAAACAATGTGATAGGCCCGTTATAGTATGAAAGTGAAATAGAGCGCTTATGAATATTAATGTGAAGATGACAAAAATAATAAATGAGACTCGCATTTTGCATCTATGGACGTTGTAAAATGTAGTTTTAGGGTTCCGTACATCCATCTGCCTAGCCTTTTCCCACTATCTTGGGGTCGGCTTCCAGTCTAACCGGATGCAGCTGAATGTCAGTATTTTACATGGAGCGACTGCCTATCTGACCTCCACAACCCAGTTACTGGGTGATATGATAGTCCTTGGTAAGACTGCTTGTCAGACTTTCGGTCTTCTGAAGACCCGTTACGACTGTCAAAGATCCACGATTGACAGCCGGGACCAACAGCTAAACGTGCTTTCATCTCTCAGACTCTTAAATTTCACACAAATCGGTTCAGTAGTTTAGGCGTGAAGCAAAGACAGACAGACAGACAGAAAAACAGACAGACAGACAGACAGAGTTACTTTCGCATTTATAATATTAGTTTGGATATGTTTATGAGAAATAACTCTATTTATACGTTGAGGTCAGTCAAACGTCGTGAGTCTAGTAAAAAATGTGAGTAAAATGCGAATTACTGCACCTTTCCAAACGGTGGACGACCGTTTGAAGCTGTTGGCACTGACTGCTCCAAGCATTTCGTCAATGGCGGCACTAAGAGTATCAAATCTTACGGTCTTGTGTTTACTTTATTACACACGAGAAACCTAAACCACACGCTAAGAGTAACCACCACTGAGTTACGTGTGGTGGTACAGTGGCAATTTTACAGTACCTAGCTATGTTTGTTTCTGGTTTTCCAGAAAAAAACATAGCTAGGTATCGCTATGTTTGTTTCTGGAAACCAGCATTTTACGAAGGCAGGTATGAACAAACGGCAGCAATATTAATAGGTACTATATAAAATTGCCAGTAGTGAAATTATCATTATTTCATTCTTCAAAATAATTTGGTTCAGTTTATTCCGTATGGCTGGTAAATAACACACAAGTATAGGGTGGCCGAATCCAATGTATACCTACAACTTTTTTTTTCACAATTTCGATTTGAGGTTAATTTTTGCTGTGTTTGATATCCATTTTGTAGTTAAAGAGTTGCAATGGGATATTTTACAAAAAAAAAATCTAATTTGTCCGTCAGTTAAATAACCAAAAAATATTGGACACGTATTATTTCTTTTGTCACGTAAACAAAAAATTAGGGCGATACAGTGCGTTTTTACCTCCAAAGTGACGTAACGAGCCCACACTACTGAACTTTAAGGGCTACTAAAGAGGATAAAGTATTTTTACGTTGTTAAAACAGGTCTTATAATGTTTCGTATCCAAAGTAGTAGGCAAAAGTGTCAGAAACGGCCGTTTTTGGTACTTTTGCCTACTACTTTGGATACGAAACATTCTGTTTTAACAACGTAAATATACTTTTCAACACATTTGCTCAAAAAATGCACTTACGAAGCCTGTATACATCGTTCGAAAGTTCAAAATTACGCACCATACAATGGAACGTGCGGTAAAATAGATACTCTCACCTAAGTACCTATTTTACCGCACGCTCCGTTGTATAGCGCCGTGCGTATCCTTTACGGTTTTTTTTTATTTGCTTATACTGGGTGGCGCAAAAGTAGTGGCACTAAAGAAAATACCTTTTTTTTTTTTATATGACATTTTCTGTCATTCTGTTGTTGAAAATTGTGTAGTGAACAAATGTAAAATACACTGAAAATAAACATGGACCGTTTTACTCCCCAAGAACGTGGAATAATTGTGTCAATGTTCTTACGGAATAATTCATCAGTGATAAGAACACAACGTGAATTTCGTCGACGATTTCCCCACCGTCCGGCACCGATTGGTCGCACAATTCGACGCTTTGCCACACGCCTTGAAGCAACTGGCTCAACATTGGATAGACCTAAGTCTGGGAGACCAAGAACAGGCCGTTCAGCTGAAAATATCGATGCTGTGCGCGAAGATGTGGAAGAGTGTCCAGAAACATCAACGAGGCGACGTGCCACGCAATTGGGCATTTCCAGACGGACCCTGCAGCGTATTTTGGTGAAAGACTTAAAGATGTTCCCGTATAAAACTCAAATGACTCATCAGCTGCTGCCTGCTGACCACCGAGCTCGTCTAGATTACTGCCAGCGCGTCATAAACCTCAACCTTGAAGAGGATGATTTTCCTTCAAAATTGGTTATGAGTGACGAAGCGCATTTCCATCTCTCAGGGCATGTCAATAAGCAGAATACTCGGTTCTGGGGCACTGATAATCCGCGCATTATTCAAGAAACACCTCTACACCCACTAAAAGTTACTGTATGGTGTGGCATCTGTGTTGACAGAGTGATCGGACCCTATTTTTTCGAAGACGCTGGAGGCAATGCGATTACTGTCACTGGAGAACGCTACAGAACCATGTTACGTGAGTTTTTGATACCCAGTTTGGACGAATTGGGGCTGGAGCACATCTGGTTTCAACAAGACGGCGCTACGGCACACACAGCGCGCGACACTATGGACTTAGTGAGGGACGCTTTTCCAGGCCGAGTTATCTCTCGTTTTGGCGATTTGCCTTGGCCTGCAAGATCACCCGATCTGACCAGTCCAGACTTCTTTCTTTGGGGTTTTTTGAAATCTCGGGTGTATGTGAACAAGCCACAGACTCTCGCAGCTCTAAAAGAAAACATTCGTCAAGAAATAACGAACATATCGCAGGAAGTGTTACGGCAAGTTATGCAAAATGTCATAAATAGGGCTCAAATGTGTATCAACTCTGGAGGTCACCATTTAAAAGACATCATCTTTAAATCCTAATGGTACGAAATTTAATGGCACAAATATACATTTAAAAAAATCTAAATCTAGTTTTCTAATTTAGAAAAAATGTTATAGCTGAACCAAATAGGGTCTTTACTTTTGCGCCACCCAGTAGAATAGAATTCCACCAAGGAGTTTCGCATTACGACAAAAAACTATTAGCCGTCATGGGACGCCCGGCAGATGTGAAACATTTATTTTGTGTGTTTTGTTTTGTAGTTGTTTGTTGTTTGTGTTGTTGTTGGTTGTGGTGGTTGTTGTTGTTGGTAGTGTTGTTGTTGCTAGTTGTGATTGTTGTTGTTGTTGGTTGTGGTGGTTGCTGTTGCCGGTGGTTGTGGTTGTAATTGTTAGGTGTTGTTGTTGTTAATTGTGGTTGTTGTTGGTTGGTGTTGTTTGTTGTCGTTTTTTGTTACTGCTTGTTGTTGTTATTGGTAGTGTTGTTGTTGGTTGTTGTTGCTGGTTGTTGGTTGTTGTTGTTGGGTTTGTTGTTCTTGTCGTTGTTAGTTGTAGTTGTTGTTGCTGCTTGTTGTTGTTGCTGCTTGTTGTTGTTATTGGTAGTGTTGTTGTTTTTTAGTTGCTGCTGGTTGTTGTTTGTTGTTGTTGTTGTTAGTTGTTATTGTTGTTGGTTGTTGTTGTGCTACTTTTTTCGCATAGATGTTTCTAGGGAGAAAGGGGTCGAGAGCGGTGGCGTAGTGGAGGCATCGTGACACGACGGCATCATGCCGTTTTTCGTCACGACATTCGAGTCGATTTTACTGACAAGCCGCGCTAATAGATGATTCACATCAAAAACAAAAGTTTGTTTCATTGCCTAGTAGGTACCTACTGTTTTCTCGCAAATGTGTTGAAAAACGTTGTATGACACACGTGCGAATTGGTGTTTACAAACTCGTGACTATGGTAAGCCCTCGACTTCGTCTCGGGCTTACATTCGTCTACTCGTTTGTAAAAACCAACTTACCGCACTAGTATCATAAATAACTATTATCCTCTTTGTAACAAACGTGACGTTTGATTGTTTAATATTTATTTTCTCTGCTTTGCTACGATTTTTTTTTCAATGAGGGCGCCACTTGGCCGGTAGTGGCATTAAATGACGAATAAATTTTTATCAACAATTTTTTTTGGATAACGGATCAGATCCTGAATTTTGCCATTGGGTTATATCGAGAGACATTTCGGTGTCAATCTTGAGCACTAAAAGCAGAATAAATATTAATATTTTAAAATATATTTTAATAGTGGGATACCGACTAAAGTATGCGAAGATTGATGGAAAACGAAAAGCCATTGCATTTTTAGCCTGCGAACAGGTGAAGATTTGGTAAATTGGTATTCACACAAAATTGCGAAGCCTGTATAAAATTAGGGCCATCCAATTCGAAGTTCTTATGTTTAAACCACTATTATTTAGACAAGAATCAATAATGAGGCGTGTTTCACACGTCAAATGTTAGCTTGAAACAATGTATTTACGATATGAATCGCTTGATCCTCAAACTACCGCTCAAAGCAATAATTGTTTAGTTGTTCTATACAGAAACAGCAATTCGTGTCGACGTTTCTAGGAAAATTACGGTCAACTCAATCATTTTTAACCGACTTTGAAAAAGGAGGAGGGTCTATGTTCGACTGCATGTATGTTTTTTTATATTTTTGTCCACCGATTTCTTTGACAGTTGTGGATCGGGTTCCAAAATTTTTATTTTATCCGAAAGAATATACTCCCGAGGTGGTCCCACATAAATTTTATCGAAATTACTTTAGCAATTTTTTGAAAAACTGAACAAAAACGAAAAATACGTATACATAGATGACGTTTTGGTTTTCTCCAATTATTACGAGTATGTTCAAATTCCACGTTCCATTTTATTGGAGTTTTTACTAAAAAGTGAAAAATAAAAACCTTTTTTACAACAAAACGACCGAGTTATAAAAAAGAAAATACCTGCAATACAAATTAAAAAAAAACTTTAATTTCGGAAGTCGGTGTCAAAAAACGAAGAAGTAAAATACAAACGCCAACTTCCTAAATTAAAGTTATTTTTTTATTTTTAGTGTATTTTCATTTTTGGAAGTCGGTTGTTTTATTTTTTTTTGTAAAAAAGTTTATTGTTGCTTTCATGCTTAATATCGACTGTGTTTTTTGTTGTTGTGGGTTGTTCTTAAGAGATACGTCTATACCAACAAACTTGCAACGTTGGAACACCTACAACTCTAGTTATTGCCGAGATAATTCCCTAAATCGACGAAAATGTCGTCAAAAACGACCTTGAGTGAATCAACTGCTGCATAATGTAAGATCGTGATTGGTCTGACAACATCTTTACATAATAAATAAATGATACTAAATTATTATATTAATACAAAATAACTTGAATAATATGACATTTTATATGTTTTTTTTTTCAATGAAATTTAAAAAGCTAGAAATGGATCACCCTTTATTATTATGAAAACATATGTTATTTATACATATAACTTTCGTTTGATAAAAAATATATTTTTACTGTTAAGCTCCAATTGCAATTTGTTATGTTGAAAAAGTATAATTATCTACCTATCCATCTTAATTTAAAGTTGTATACATTCGAATTGGCCACCCTGTATTTGAACATTACAGTACGTAATTCCGCTACAAAAAAGAGTTTTAACTGTGCCGATTATTCGGAATTGTTCGTTCATTATAAATGTAAAACAGTACATTTTACACGTACGAATTTCGTTTCCCAGAAAATGTTTTATATAATATTTGGTCCTTGTTATTATATTTCGAATATTATTGTTTCAACTACTATTTACTAGAATGAAACATATTTTACAGAAACACAATTCAATGAATTTTATAATCACATTTTTCCTATTTAGCAAACGTGAATTCAAATTTAACTTGCAAATGCTTTTTTTATTGTGTGGTGGAAAATCATCCAATGATATCTGCCGCTCTAGGGTGGAGCGGGAGGGCGTGTCAGACTCTTACTGACTAAAACCCACCCCTGTTCCTTCCCTGACCTGAATGCCCAGGGGCGAGGTAACTCTTTCGAATTTATCCTCAACCCCTGGGCAGGCATCGGCCATGACGGGCCCCGTCATGTTTTGCTGACAACTCTTTGAGGCGCGCGTGGAACACTATGCACCGTCGACTCTCGGGTCTGGTGCTGATCGGACGGCAACTTACCCACTACTCGCCGTCCGCAGGCCCGGGTCTGCGGTGGCCGGAGATCGTCTCGCGACGTCCTCCGCTCAGGGCGTCTCCTGCGGCGGCTGCTGCTGAGGGCGTGACGGCGAGTCTGTTGTTATTGCCTCTCCCTCACCCGTGCCGCCTCCTCCTTCGCGAGCATTACTGCTTCGCAAGAGGAGACTGCTTCCCATTCCCTCTCGCTCCGTACCATGGCCTGGACCAGGGCCGGGCGTGAGAGGTCGCTGCCGCCGATCGCCTCCACGAGTACACGGCAGGGCTCCACCCAAGCGAGGCAGATCTCCACCGTGTGCTCCACCGTGTCCTCTGGGCGATCCTCACAAACTTGAAAATGCTCGGGTCTAATCTTGCAAGAAGATTTTAAAACCACTTTTTCTTATTTTACGGAGTTGAACTTTTACGTGGTGATTCAGTTGCGATAAAAATGCATTTTTTTGGTACCTACGCTTGACCAGAATCGACGTCCAGGAAAAACGTCCATGATAAGCGCCAGATTAAAGAACTCTTTAATTCTCAACAGCAGTGGCACGAAATTTTGTGTACATATCTTATTGTGATAGTGAAAAGTTGTGTGGAAATCGGATGTCGTGGTATGGGCATGTGATGTGGAAAATGAAGAAAATGTCGTGAGGAAAGTCTTGTGTATGTATGTGGATGGCTATAAGAGTAGAGACAGGCCAAAGAAACGATGGTGTGAAAGAGGATATGGGTAAAAAGGGGGTGACTACAGAGATGACAACCAATAGAGGAGTATGGAAGAAAGAGACATGTTGCGCCGACCCCAAATAAATTGGAATAAGGGCAGGAGAATGATCATGATCTAATTGTGATAGCCAGTATAAAAGCTTGTTTAAAAAATGTTTATTTTTTACTATTAATTATTTATAGGTCTTCAAAGTAACAGTTGTAAACACTACAACTTCTACAATTAAAAATATATTAATGTTTTTGTTCTATATTTTTGATATTGATATAAAGAAAGACGAAATTGGTAGCCAAATATTGTGGTGTTAAATGTTTGATACGCATCAAAATAACTGGGTCAGGTTTTGGTTCTTCTGCATCGTATATTTGATTAATGGTTATAATTAAAACATTTTCCTTAAGGAAACTGAATCAAAAGAAAATTATTTTTAATTAAAAAAAATGTCATGGAGATTACTAACGGAAAGAATGTGAACCTAAATAACACTTAATAACTCGCGCAGGGTGCGGAACACCCCGCACCGTATCTTTTTAAAACTTGATACTACTACACTAGTTCTCCTAGTAGCTTCGTAAAATCGCGTGACCTTCGTAATTAAGTCGCGACCGGTACGCATGTACATGTAAATGATTGTGCTTTTAGAGCGCGTTCGTGGTTTTTAACACACCACGCGACCGCGTTGCTTAAATTTCAAGAAAAAAAACTGATACGAATTGCCTACAACAAAATCTGGGATCAGCCGATCTTCTTCATACAAAATACTCTTACATGTTTGTGCCCAAGAACCAAGGATGAAAAAACTAAGACTTACTCGTAACACTCTAAATGCCAGGAACATGCGGTACAGAAGAGTTGTATTTTTAAAGTTCCTATTTTTAAATGTTGTTGTGGCTTCGTTAATCATCACTAATAAGTAATTTTAAAGATATTCATTAATAAAAGTTTAACTTAGTTTATGTTGGTTTAATCTTATAAACAAAATTGGGGTGTTTAACACTTCAAGAGACTATCTGGCACCTGATAACGGCCAACTGTTAAATATGTCATAAAACTGGCCAAGTGCGTGTCGGACCACGCGCAGTTTAGGGTTCCGTAGTCACCCGTTATAGCATACGGACTTAGAAGGGAGTTTCATGTTTATTACTATGAACATTATTAATTGAGTTCAAGGTTTAACAGACAGTAAAGTTTAAATTCAAAAAGATGATTCTTCCAAATTTTTACAAGATCACCAAAGTATTTTTTTTAAGAATTTTGTGTATTGTACGATATTTTCCAAGTAGGTACATTTTATAAGTACGGCGACTATTTCACTTAAATAACAGAGATAACTTAGCTGTAGTAGTTTTCCTTCAGTGTTCGTTATATAATATAAAGCACTTCGCCCGTGACTTAGTCCGCGTGGGTTGCAAAAATTTTTTGCCTATGACACTCACAAATAACGTGGATTTCTATTGGTAAAATAATTTTCAAAATTGGTTCAGTAGATCCAGAAATTACCCCGTACATCCTCACAAACTTTACCTATTGTATATATATACTACCCACATCACCAGAGACCTTAACACGATTTTTTTCAGATTTTTCAAGACAACAGTTTAGCTTTTAGGGTGGGGGGAAGTTTAATATTTTAGAAACGAGTGACTGAATTGAAAAAGAGTCTTGACAACATCATCATCATCATCAGCCTATAGCAGTCCACTGCTGGACATATGCCTCTCCAATTGCACGCCATTCAGCTGGGTTCTCGGCAACTCTCATCCAGCTGCTCCCAGCCACCCTGCGAAGATCATCGCTCTACCTTGCCTGGAGGCGTCGTACCTTACGTTTGCCGATTCGCGGTCTCCACTCGAGAATACGTCTACCCCAACGGTCATCGGTTCTACCGCTAATATGGCCGGCCCATTGCCACTCCAGCTTGCTTATTCTGTGAGCTATGTCGACAACTTTGGTTCTCAGCCGGATCACCTTGTTCCGTATTCGATACCTCAATGTGACTCCAAGCATAGCCCGTTCCATAGCTCGCTGAGCGACCTTGAATTTATGGACCAGTCGTACCGTGAGTGTCCACGTTTCGACTCCGTAAGTCATAACAGGCAAGACGCACTGATTAAAGACCTTGGTCTTTAGGCTCTGTGGAATACGCGACGCGAAGACTCGTCGAAGCTTCCCAAACGCTGCCCAGCCCAGCTGAATCCTTCTGTTGACCTCCCTCTCAAAATTGTTTTTACCAAACTGCAGAGTTTGCCCGAGGTAAACATATTCTCGAACAACCTTGAGAGCACCGCCATTGAATCAATCGGTCCCGGAATGACGTGTTCGTTGAATATAACCTGGGTTTTGTCCAAGTTCATCCGGAGACCAATGCGTCCAGAAGAATTAACTAGGACGTCCAACATCTGCTGCAGATCATGCAGCGATTCAGCCAGTATGACGATGTCATCTTGACAACTCCGCAATGATTTTGAAGAGAGACCTATCCAACGATACCTCTCACTAGAGGATAGGCGAGAAAAAAAAGTCATCCCTACTTTACATGTAGGTGCGGGAGCTACCATTAAAAAAAACTTTTTCAAAATTTTATTGTTAATTTTCTTGGCGTGATTTATGTTTATACCCATGCAAGATTGCAGCTTTCTAGTACTGACAGACTCTAAGCTATGCCTCGGACGGGCAGTCCGTAACTATAACGGTTCTTTGTCCTTGTTAGACTACGGAACCCTAAAAGAGCAATAAAAATACAATGATTTTTTATCGAATCGTGTGAATATGGCTAATATTGCCTCAAAAACCAAAACCAACACACCAAAATCACTTAACATGCAATAGCCATGTCTTACAGCGGGCAGCACCTCTAAAAAAACAATTTACACTGCGCTAGGGGTGCCAAAAAATCTGCATGTTACGTTATGTAATCTCAATACATAGGTCGTTACATGGACGGGTTGGACGCGAGCCAGTAGACCTAGGGTTGTCACGGGGAGTGAGGTCTTTATTGAGATAGGGGGTGAACTGACTGGTGAATATGGAGGATTAACAAAAGAAGATCATTTATGAAAAAAGTTCAGCGTGGTTTATATCATCATATAAATATCATCATTATCAATTCAGCCGAACGACGTCCACTGCTGGATATAGGCCCCCCAAGTGTCACTACCACTGTGCTTCTCGCATTCATCGGATGCCCGCGACCCTCTTCAGGTCCTCAGTCTACCTTGTGGTAGGCCTTCCGACGCTGTGTCTTAAAGCCTTCTGATAAGCTCAATTGTATGCGACCACGATTTAGTGCCATATGTCATCACTGGCATCACGCTGGTCATAGACTTTCGTCTTGAGACACTGTGCTCTGTGAGACGAGAAGATGCTGCGCAGCTTCCGGAACGCTGACTGAACTGAGTCTGAGTCCAAGTCTGAGGATTTGTTTCCCCAGCGTATGCGAAAGTGTAAAATGTATGTGCAGTCTTTTACGTTTTCATTCACAACGGTAACTGTATTCAGCAAAACACCACTTCCTTTTAGAGTTTTGATAATTTTCAATGGTGATTAGGTTTGTAAGAAAGTTCTCGTAAGCTGTCAACCGGCTTTCATAGTATTGTCTTGCAAGAACGCTGTGCCTTTTGCTGTTACACTTTGTCCGCCTGTCTATTTGTCCGTATGCCGCTGCAAGAGAAGACAAATAAACTGATGCGGTTATTAGATACAGGCTATTCAACCGAATTAAGAACATGATTTAGATTATAAAACCTATATTAATGTAATTAACTGTGTAAATAAACCATAGAACTTACATTTGACCAACTGCCCGGTTTCCGATTGAGCTGAAATTTTGCATAAATGTTTAGTTTGGCAAATAAAAGGTATAAAGTGTTTATCAGTTTTCTCAAACTATAATATTTTATTAACACTTCTTCAAAACTCTGAATGAGTTTTAATAATTTTGCTTTCTTCCTTGTGTATTTTTATTTTCATTGTTGCCAAAACAGCTGTCGACATACAACAGCCATTTTAGGAAATGTGATCAAAGCCTTCAATTGTGATGTCAGCCATCAAAGAATGTTTCCTTTTTATAATAAAGAAATCGTGTGACCACGCCCTTACAAAAGGTGCCTACACTCCAACCATTGTGTGTGGTTCACTAAAAGTATAGTTATTCAAGGCATGATGCGGAAATTCTTTCTTTTCGTATGAAATATAATATTTTTCCTGGTAAAAGCTGCTTAGTCATTTTTTGTAGGAAAATCGGCGGATTGTTGCCCTTAATACATATTTAGTAACATTGTTCTATAAATAATAGAAGACATTTTTTGTAGACAGCAATGTTTTGCGATGAGTGAAATTATTGAAGACAAGGATCTGACTTCAGTCAAATACGAACTTACAGCAAAATACAACCGACTTCCATAAAAAACACAAAAAAATGCAAAATAACTTCGATATCGGAAGTCAGCGTCAAATAACGAAGAAATAAAACTAAAAACACCGTCTCCCAAAATTAAAGTTATTTTACATTATTTTTTTGTGTTTTTTTTTTATGGCATACGGTTGTATTTTGTTGTAAATAAGTTTTTTATTAGATTAGCTGTTAGAAAATTCCTACTGCATTGCTCTCGTATTCGTAATCGCTAAGCTGGGCATACGTTTTTGAGTCGATTCCCGGCTTGAGAATTTATAGGACTTTTCCAACCTATTAATATTATAATTGTGAAAGTTTGTAAGGATGTTTGATACCCTTTCACACAAAAACTACTGAACGGATTTGGATGAAACTTTACAGTAATATAGCTTATATATCAGAATAACATATATGATGGGGGCAAATGCTGATTTCACGCGGGCAAAGCTAGTAAAGAATATTTTAGTAGCAGCCATTTTTTTTTTTTTGGAATCTGCATTTTTAGTTCTCTGTCTAATCTTTTGGGGATTATTAACTTGATGTAAATGCAAAAGTTTGAATAGATGGATGGATGTTTGTTACGCAATCACGCCAGAACGGCTGAACGGTTCTGGGTGAAATTTGGGACAGAATATTTGTGAGGTTTTTTTCTTTTTAATAAATTTGTGGAACTGGCTACCAAAATTTAACATAGAAAAAGAACGAAGTCTTCTCAACTTAGACTACACAGCTAGACACCCCTACGAAAAGGTCGCCACGGCTAAGTCATTATAAAGATTGTCTATAACAGAGCGTTCGCTGTGAAATTGCTATGGTTATCGCTTGTAGTTCCAATCGTATGGCACAACCATTATTGGACCGTATTCGAGTGTACCAGGGGTGCTATTGTGAGCAGTACAATCCTAGAAATTGTTACTTTGTAGGCTGTCGTGGTCAGGACATCAAAATAAATGAACGTGTTGTGGTGCATTTGGATTTAGTTTTATAAGATAGTCGATATTGTGTGTATGTTTGAAAAACCTCCACTCAACTCGCCACAACAACGATAATGAATAAGTCAATAAATAACAAACTTTTACTGTTAATTTTATTATTAGATAAAATTAATTATTATTTTTTGATTATTTAAACAACAATGCATTGTAATATTGCTATGGGTTAATACATGAAAACAAACGATTATTATTATTAATAATAATAATATATTATTATAGAAGTGGTTTCAACTTGGAGGACATGACTTATAGCATAGGGGTAGAAGACTCTGGTCACTCATAAATTCGAAATAGAGTTACCACGGCCCTTGGCACAGGCAACTGAAGGAACAAGGCTGGGTTTTAGTCTGTACAAGTCTGACACACCCTCCCGCTCCACCCATAGCGGGCGAAGTCATTGGATGATTTCCCATCATCCAAAAAAAAAAGGCGTAGAAGACTTTAGACAAAGTAACACTCTCTCGGCCTTGGATGTCGATTGTCGAGAAGTCAAAAATATATGATACGAGTATTGACACTCCTCCTCGCGTCGTGTTCCTTATTACTGAGGGTCGTAAATCCCCCGACACGAAGTCACTTTTTCACGATGCTTCGCCATCTGTGCCTATCTTTGGCATTGAGAAGATAGGCACAGGGATGTGCGAATCTGGTCCGACCATCTAAGCGGACTGCGACCTATCGGCCGCTTGTCATCAACCTTGCCAGTAACCATTAGCTGTTCTAGGTTATGTCCATCTTTTCTGGCAATTTGACCGAAAAACTCCAGGACTCTCTGCAGACAGGTAGTGTAAAGTCTGGTTTCTACCTTCAAGTCGCGGAGAAGAGACTCATTGGTGCGGAATGCAGTCCAGGGGATCTGCAGCATTTTTCTCCAGCACCACATCTCAAAAGCATCGATCCGGTCACGATCAGCTTTCCTGAGAGTTCACGTCTCTGAAGTGTAGCCGAATATGGAAAACACTAAGGACTTGACCAGTCTTACTTTAGTTTGCCGCGAGATGTTACGATCCCTCCTTATGCGCTGCAGCTGAGACATCGCACCCTTAGATATTCCTATGCGTCTCCTAATTTCTTTCTCGCCAGAACCTGTATTGCTGATTTTAGCTCCAAGGTAGATGAAGTCTTCGACGGTTTCTAGTGTTAGTGTGCCTGTAAATTGAAGCTTGTTGGTGCGGTCCACCACCATCATCTTAGTTTTAGCCTGGTTGATCTTCAGCCCTAGTTCCAAACTGATCCTTTCCATTTTGCTGAGCAGATGAGCCATTTCCGTTTCGTTGGTTGCCAAAAGAGTTGTGTCATCTGGACAGCGCAGATTTGTCATTTTGGTACCCCCTATTGTAACTTCGCCCTCCCAGTTTTCAAGGGGTCGTCAAATTATATACTCTCCATACGTGTTGAAGAGAATGGGGGACAGTATGCTACTTTGTCTCACGCCTCTACCGAATCTGAAGCAACCAGAAGTTGGTTGCTCAGATAAAGCGATCATAGAAGAGCTACGAGTTGTTGAGGTACTTCGAGTTCTTCCAACACTCTCCACAAGGCTGACCAGACAACGCAGTCGAAGGCTTTGCTATAGTCGATAAAAGACAAGATGAGGGGTGTTTCGAACTCATAGGACTTTTCGATTAGTTGGTGAATGTTCAAGATTTTCTAGCGAGTCCCTTTGCCTTTAACGTAACCTGCCTGCACTTGAGAATTTGCCAGTCTAAGAAATGTGATTGACATTGGCAAATGAAATTGACAAGCGCTATCTTAATAACGTGGTCAATCGCAAACACTTTGTCTAGAACTCAAAAACTACTTGTGGACTTTTCAATGATATAAATTAGAAGTTTTTAGGGTTCCGTATCCGAAGGGTAAACAACGGGACCCTATTACTAAGCTTCCGCTGTCTGTCCGTCCATCTGTCTCTCTGTCAGCGAGCTGTATCTCATGATCCGTAACTTTTGAAATTTTCACAGTACGTGTACTTCTTGGCTCGATCTAAATAATGGCAACAAGTAGACGCGTAAAATCTTGTACGATGGTACGGAACATTTCATGCGCGAGTCCGACTCGCACTTGGCTGGTTTTTATTCGAACAAGCTTTAGAATCTCGCCTCTGTAATGGAAAGTATTCATGATAAATAACAAAACATACTAGCCCAAATTCAAATATCCTACCATTTGCCATCAGAGAGTTCTAGTCCCTCCATCCCGGCACCATCATGATCAGCCCAATGGTATCATAATATTGCATTGTATATAAGTAAGTACGCCAAAGGAGACCACCACAATTGACCCAGTCTCAGATTTTCGAGTAATATTAGTAGAAATACTGTAATGTATCGCTGTTGCAAAATTCAGTGACTAACATAGTTTTTTTGGCCGGTGAAGTTTCTTTTGCGCTAGATGTAAAATGACACTTAAGCAAAAACTGCATCTTCTGTGATTCACTAATATTGACAACCTTAGTTTGTTTTTTTAAATGTGGCATACTTATGTGTAAATGATAAATGAATGATAATGATAAATGATTTTATTTTTGTAAGTAGGTTTTATCAACACTTTTACAAGTCACCTTTTTTTTTGTCAGTTTAAGCTTTATGAGACCGGTGTTTCCTAGCTGACTACCCTGAGAAGAAACACCGAAACTAACTCAGAGGTCAAAGTCTCTTTTAAAATGTTCAATTCCATACATATGTACTGGTCAATAAAAAATGTACTGGTCTAATCATATGAGAACCATGTACGTTAATATCTGAAATGAGCTTTTGAGGAAAACAACACGCAGATTTGAGTGGACCTGTCCAGACAGTGCAAACATTTGTCAGTTATCGTGAAACTCAACTCAGAATTTTGAGGAGCTCAACGAACCGACGAACAATCCCTAAGTAAGGACAATGGATAGGCCGCAAAAGTAGGTACTCAAACTGCCAGACAATCATAAAATCTACGTGAACATATCGACTTAAATAATTCTCGCATTCACATTATGCGGATGATGACCATGCAGCTTATTGTCTGTAATGGCCTTTTGAAGAAAGGACCACACATATTTGAGTGGACCTGTCCAGTCAGTGCAAGCATTTGTCAATAGTCGAATAGTTCAACTCAGAACTACTAAGGAGCTTACTTAACTCTTTTCTTTGGTATTGTTCTCGAGTCAATCAGACTCGAGAACAATACCAAAGAAAGGGCATAATGGGTAGGCCGCAAAAGTTCTCGAACTGTCAGACAACGTTAAAAAATATTGTCCTTACATTTACAATGATTATGTAATAAAAAAAAAACTTCACAAAGTAAATATTCATGTCAAACAAAAGAATAAGATGTCAATCGAAATAATAATAAAATATAATACTTTAAATTATTCGTGTCAAAAAAAAATACTTACGAATAAAAATCTACTTACTTACCAAGTGTACAAAAAAAAATCATCTGTGTATAGAAACGCACAAAGTATAAACGAAAACACTAGCTCATGTATATCATTAAAGCAGGTCAATCCCAAGCCTTTTTGTCCTCAATTCACAGCCGCATACCTATATTTCGGGTCTGAGTACTGTTGAACATATATAGTACGCTAAAATACTATATTTTAAAACCCAGATGTCCGTACACACCTCTAGCTATTCTAAATATACGTACATTTATGCAAAAACTATTATGCAAGTATTGCGTGTTAACAGATTAGTATGCCACATATAAAAATACATACTCAGGTTGTCAATATTAGCTGAGCACAGAACACAGAAAGATTCACACAGTTTTTCCTTAAAAGTGTAATTTTTACATCTAGGGCTTATGAAACTTCACCGGGCAAAAAAACTATGTTAACCACCGAATTTGGCAATAGCGATACTTTACAATCTGTCTTTTGCGCCGGGCCTGTTTTTTTTTTTGTATGGGATTTCTGCGGATCTCTTTTCAGCTCTATCGGAAACCAACAAGTGGTCGAAAAAGGTTTGCAAATTTTGAAGAATAATTATACGGGGCTCCGTCGTCTTTCCTTATTTACGGCCGTATGTCTTTAGCACATAACATATCCCTATAATATTAATTCTACGTTTGAAATAAAAATAACAGTAATAAAAACTGGTTTTAATTGTTCTGCCCCATAGGTGACTAGCGTTATAAAAAATGCCCAGTCAATTTGATTATTTCAATAGTTTTTATCACACTGCCCTCTCATATTGGGGATATTTGATACTGCCCAGTAATTTTTTATTATGTCCTAATAATCAGTTGGTCCATAACATATAGAGATGTATAGAATGGCACTACAGGTTCATTGGATCAACGAGTTCTTCAAGTCTCGGAGACGGAGGGGTCTTGATGCATTAACTGCCTCTTATGCAGTCGATTGAAGCTATTGCTGTGCAACAACTGAAACAAAAACAGAAAATACGAAATAAAAACCATTATTCTTAAGGATCATATTCATAATGCTAGAAACTAGAAGACATCATTTAACAGTGCTTGCATAGTTTTTATTACTTTTGACAAAATTTCTTGACAGCCCAAAGGTTTTGGAATGACGCGGGTTACGTTTTAAGATAATTGAGGGGTATGGTCTTGATCGTGAAAATATGATGCCAAACCTAGAAATATATTTTTCTATAATTGAGATTTTTTTATTTCTGTCTTAGTCTTATTTCGTAAGTATTTATACTTTCTAAGTTTTTCATAGACATCACTAACTGATGGTGATGGAAAATCTGCATAATAAGTTTATATGAAGATATCCTCAGGAGAATCAATGTCATCGACAGAGCACATTGTTCGCAGAATAGCAGGTGTATTCGCTAACTCAGTTGACATCAATTCGATAGGCACTATGGAGTGGGTACATTGCTTGGTGGACATCGATTATAATAGGCACTACGGTTTTCTTATACGTCAAAGCAGCAATGTACGGCAAAGTGCCCTTCAAATTGATGTCAACTGAGTTAGCGAATACGCCTGCTGATGATCGATGGGGCGAAAAGTTCTAGAGTGGCGATCGCGCAGATAGATCGATGACCCAGTGACGGTCGTAAGTATACGATAGATACGAGACGCACAGGACCGGTCGTTGTGGCGATACTTGGCGAAGCTTTATGTCCTTTTTTAGACGTCTTGCGGCTGAGATGATGATGATGAAGCTGATAAAATTATACGGATATTATAATTTCTTGTCAGTACCTAGAAGAGGCGTTTACCCTTAACAAAAATAAAATTACATTCATAGGAATAATAGCATACAATAACAGAATATATCTAAAACATATGACCAACATAGCAATGCCAAAATAAATTACCAATGCAGATTTGTGCGGTCGCGGGTGGTTTGTTTAACCCTGGCTTTTGTTTACATATGTGCATACAGTATGCCCAATTTACATATACTGTGACAGGGGAACTGACGCTTGGGGACACTTTTGTAGGGGCATTTTTTTATTCTATGTAGATATTTCGAATGTGAAGTTTTTTTATCGAAGATTAGTAGTGTATTACATTTTTGTAAGGCTATCTGATATTTGTAGAATGAAACGGGAAGTATGGGCCAGAGTCGTTACACACTGGAAGTCAGAAGGTGGGCGTCGCGTTGTCGCAAAGAGGGGCCTAGGAAACTTACGTTTGACCCACTAACGTATCCGTCAGTGGATGTGCTAACAACTAGTTATAGGAATAATCAATAACGTATATGGACCTGTCTCTGACAGCATGTTAGAGGCGTTTTGACTTGCTGGGATCGCTTTTGAGAGCTTGGACTTTACGTATAAAGTTATCATCATCATCATCATCATCAGCCTTGTAATGTCCCCATTGCTGGGGCACAGGCCTCCTCTCTGTAAGAGGGTGTGGGCCGTAATCCAACAAGTGGTCGAACAAGGTTTGCAAATTTTGAAGAATAATTATACGGGGCTCCTTCGTCTTTCCTTATTTACGGCCGTGTGTCTTTAGCACATAACATATCCCTATAATATTGATTCTACGTTTGAAATAAAATAACAGTAATATTACCTGGTTTTAATTGTTCTGCCCATAGGTGACCAGCGTTATAAAAAATGCTCGGTCAATTTGATTAAATCATCATCATCATCAGCCTTTTAATGTCACCATTGCTGGGGCACAGGCCACCTCTCTGTGAGAGGGAGTGGGCCGTAATCCACCACGCGGGCTCAGTGCAGGTTGGTGGATGTCACATATCTTCGAAATTTTCGTTCTCAGACATGCTGGTTTCCTCACGATGTTTTCCTTCACCGTTTTGAGAACAGTGGTGAAAAATTAATTTACACAAAGTAAAGCGCCTGCCTGGGTTTGAACTCACGACCTACAACTTGTTAGTCGCGGCCGTTTCCACTGGGCCACCCCTGCTCACAAGTTAAGGCTTATCATCAACTGATCAAAATTATTATGGGTGGTCAATTTCTCTTTGGGAATTTTCTATGACTTCCTTGAAGAATGTTGCTCATTTCCATGGCCAGAAGCAGTGTCTAAAATACGAGTATGACCACACATTTCCGTAATGCCCTGTATGTTTTATCAGGTTTATCAGCTATGGGTACTTAGCTGCGGGTGAGACTAGAAGATAAGATAATCCGAGGGCGTAAACTAAATATCATAATTAAATAAAAATGAAGGGATTTTGGCAAAACTGATATGGCAACTATAGAGATGATAGTGAACAGAGATATAAGGAAGAGAAGAACATGCTGATAAAATGGGATATAATACCTTCTTTTGTTTTTGGGTATGGTAATCATCAGAAGACTTCTCCCGATTTTCGTGGAGCGGGAGGGCGTGCCAGACTTTTCCAGACCTTCAGTTGCCTGTGCCAGGGGCCGCGGTGACTCCTTAAAACACACCCGCGACCCTGGCAGGTATTGTCCCTAGCGGACTCCGTCAATTACTGCTGACATCTCTTTGAGGTGCGCGTGGAACAAAACGCGCCGTCGACCTGGGTCCTGTCCTTATCGGACGACGAGCTACGCATTGCTCACTGCCCAAAAATGGGATACCTAAGAGCAGAATGGTGATGCTGATGACTGTGGAATATAGGCACCAGCGTGATGTTGCGTTATGTTACGTCAATAACACACTTCACTTTCATCACTGACGATTCATAAACATTCATAAACGAAACAAGCAAATAAAGTTACTATAAGAACTTATGTATTATTGCTTTCTAAGCAATTGTAGTAAATATAAAAGTATAGCCAGTTTTTATTTTTTTTTAATTACATTTTATTGGTACAAACGAGGTAAGGTTCGGTACAAGTGCGTTTGAAAATGGAAGCTCTCTCCCAACGCGTTCTTGCGGCTTGCATTGCGTCGGTAACTCACGGCTTACCGAGATATACGGCGGCTTGTCACCCAAGATATAATGGTAAACACAGGTACGGTACGGTTTATCTATTTATTTGATACCGTTGATTTCTAATATAGGTTCCGGTTGCATTTTGGAGAGTGTGCGAAGGAATTGAAAAGTTTAATTACACCAAGCCCGTTCCATGACCGGAACACTAGACATACGGCGATGTGCCACCGGTACATGGTGGACATCCCACCCACACGCACAAAATGTATTGCGAACTCATTCGTTGTGCGTACAGCTAAGGAGTGGAATTCCCTGCCAGAGTCTGTGTTTATTGGTAGCTACAACCTAGGAGTTTTAAAGTCAAGAGTGAATAGGTTACTTCTAGGCAAGCGTGATCTTCAACCACGTCATTGCTTACCATCACGTGAGATAGTGGTCAAACGTGTGCCTATAGATAATAAAAAAAAATATAGAGTGTTTAATCCTATTTCTTTTTTGTAAAATCGAAATGAAGTCAGGTTTTAGAATTTTATTTCTGATTCCTATCTGCCCGTCAAAACGTCTTTTTTTCTAAATGTTTTTTTTTCTTCCAGTTCATTACAAGCGAGTTTTTAAATGAAAGTCTATCAACGCGTTCTTGTGGTTTGCTTTGCATCGGTAACTCATGGCTTACCGAGATATATGGCAGCTTGTCACCCAACAAGTTATTATGGTAAACCCTAGAATGGTACGTTTTATTTATTCCTTTGATGTTGTTAATTTTTAATGTAGAGTTTTAATTCTTATTTCTTCTTTGTAAGATCGAAATTAAGACATTTTTTAGAGTTTAGTTTTGACTCCTATCTGCCTGTCATTTTGTCTTTTTAGGACTTTGTTTAACTTTCGTAGAGATTTACACGTATGTATATTCAAGTAATTTGGGTTATAATATTTCTGGATTGTGGAGGTCAGATAGGCAGTCGCTCCATGTAAAATACTGGTATTCAGCTGCATCCGGTAAGACTGGAAGCCGACCCCAAGATAGTTGGAAAAAATTGAAGTAATTTCCTCCACTCCACTTAGCCTCTTTCAATCGAATTGATAGTTATGGCTTGCTTGTACTGAACCTTACCCATTTTAGTACAATCGAGTTTTTAAATTGAAATCTTTCAGTGTCGTCGGTAACTCACAGCTTACTGAGATATATGGCGGCTTGTCGCACGCCACAAATTATTATGGTAAACGGTACGATTTATTTATTCATTTGATACCGTATTTTGAATTTTTAAAGAGATTTAATTTGAATAGTACATATCTATTTTAAGATTGAAATGAAGACAGCAGTTTTTAGGGTTCCGTTTTCCTAACAACGATAAGGAACCCTTATCATTTCGGTCTGTCCATCTGTCCATCCGAAGCATAGCGTAGAGACTGTTAGTACTGTAGGATCCCAAGGCACCAGTACGGCCTGCAGGGATCCTGGGACGTTCTTCGAAGCCCCGGGGGATGTCACGTAGCTTGGAGACTGCCTGGCTTAGCGCGAGAGGACTATTCGAAGGGATACTGGCTACGGTCGGATAAGGAAACGAGCTGAGGGCGATTTAAATTATGTTATATTGGGTAAAACAAATTACATCGGTGCCCACTTGCCAGGGCTCAACTTCTATCTCTCACACAAATGTCATGCCTACACCTTCCTAATTCAAACGGCTCTCCAATACTCTTACTTGCGAGTTAAAGGCCGCTAATATTAGGCTGTCACTACAATCGTCACAGTACCTACTAGAAAGCTGCAATTTCGCATGGGTATATGGGGCTTTCTAAGTGAAGCTCCTTTTTAAGTCCCTACCTATTATTTTTTTGATTTTGTTTAAATTCTGTCTCTAGCTAGCCGGTACTTTAAGTTTAGTTACCTATGCATTCAAATCAGGGTTCCTTTTTATCCTCGCATCTTAGGTACTCTCTGTATGTTTGTCACAACGTAATATTCAATTTTATTTTCGAAAACACAAAAAAAAATTAATATTTTCAAAAAACCCGACTGTAAAAAACAACCAAAAAGTTCCAAATAATTCACTTTTCAAGCAGTCTGATGCAGTTGGTGACTATTATTTAAGTTAAATTATTGATTTCATCTTCTTTTTTATTTTCTACATTTTAGTGAGTTATATTTTTGGAATACCTCCTTCAACCCCTTATTTTGCTAACTTACTTAATATAGTTCGTAAACTTTCATTTTTGATGTGAAACATCTACTGACGCGGCTTCGCAGTAATATCAACTCGAATGCCGTGACGTACCAAGACACCAGGGTGGATGGACTACGCCGCCGCTCTCGACTACCTTCGCCCTAGAAACATTTTTGCGAAAAAAGTAACACAACACGCAAGTACAACAACAACAAACAACAACAACAACCAACAACAATCAACAACAACACCAACAACAACTACAACAACAACATCAACAATAAACAACAACAACCAACAACAACACCAACAACAAGAATTTTTGCAAGAATCATAGAAGAAATTATTTTTCAAAGCACTTTCTCGAAAACCCGCTCCAAACCTAATGATTTTAGGCTTGCAATGTAGTGTTTTTGCACTAGCGTGGAAAATTGCGATGACCAGCCCCACCACAAGCTGGTTCAAGCTGGTTGTGCGATAGCCCCCAATGGTCTCGGGCCATACTTCAGCAAGGCACATGAAGTTTTACTTAGGTATTATTTTCGAGGAAGTGGTGTGACCACACCTTCGGCTCGGACGTGTTTTCCACCTCGGCTGCAATGGCAAGCCTTTTCGCACTTGCATCAAAATGTACGTTAATTCAATCCAGCAAAAAAGAAAATACACAATGTAATTGTTTATTTAGACATTACAATGCAATCACCCTCTTTTCCACTACCCTTACAAAAACAATACGCTTGCCAATATAAATGAAATTTAATGGGCCAATAAAATTTCGCGCTCGAAATGGCTTATTTCACCCTACATAGATTTGAATTAATTGTTTTCCTTATTTCAAAAAGTATTTCGTTTGTTTGCTTCTGTTTTGTCCGTGTCATTGTTTTACGGTTTCAAATGGTATATTTTATTCAACAAAACCCTGTATTTTTTTCAAAATTTTCACAAGGTGCTGTTTTAAAACCTCTGTATTTACATATATGAGATATAAACAGCAAAATTAAGAAGATTAAAAAAGTAAACCCCACATGTCAAAATATACTACATATTTAGGTACGTTACACGTTTGTATTTGGATGACAAAAATATTCATACGTGTGCCAAATTTCAATTCAATCGGCCTAGTAGATTTGGAGCAAATTGGTTGTGTGTGACAGACGGACACCCGGACAGACACACGAGTGAACCTATAAGGGTTCTGTTTTTTCATTCAGACGTTCGAAACCCTAAAAATATGTAGAAATTCCGCAACAGGCGAACAGGCTTCTTCTGGGTAAGCTCGCTCCATCGTCGACTTTATCTCTGTCACCTCTGACCTAGACTAGAGTAGAAAGCAAATCCATCCAAAAAATAAAAAAAACACTGACCAAGCACAGTCAAGCGTGGAACGTGTGGCGGAACGGGTGAGGGAGAGGCTGCAACAACAGCCTCGCCCTCATGCCCTCAGCAGCAGCCAGCGCAGGAGACACCGTAGACCCGGGCCTCCGGACGGCGAGTAGTGGGTAACTCGCCGTCCGATCAGCACCAGGCCCGAGAATCGACGGCGCGTAGTATTCCACGCGCGCCTCAAAGAGTTGTCAGCATTCATGACGGGGCCCGTCATGGCCGATGCCTGCGTAGGGGTTGAGAATAAATTCAAAAGAGTTACCTCGCCCCCGGGCACTCAAGCAGGGAAGGAACATGGGTGGGTTTTAGTCAGTAAGAGTCTGACATGCCCTCCCGCTCCACCCAGAGCGGGAGAAGTCATTGGATGATTGCCCACCCCCCCAAAAAAAAAAGAGTGGAACGTGTGGCACTCTTCGCCAGGATCGGTGTTTAATAAAGTAAGAATAGAATAGAATACTCTTTATTATGTACACCATAACCACTTCTGGGTACGCTCATTTCATTGTCGACCTCATCCATAACTTTCTTCCAAGCGTAATCGAGGTCAAGAGACGACGGGATCATTATCAAAAAACAGTGAATTCTGTAGTACCATTATAATAAAGACACCGACCAAGCCTTCCGGATCCTCATTATCATGCCGCAGTTTTAAATCCATCAAAACATAGATGACTCAAACGGTACACGGTGCAAGTCGTTGAATAATCACCGGCATGACTCAAGGAAGGCTTTTTGAATTCATCCCCCTGACATTAGCATAGGAATCTAAGTATCGTAGTTACTATGAAGAAAGGGGAGGAAAAGCGGGTTTTGTCGACTTTTTGGTAGAATATTTTTGGTAATTATACTTTTTTGCATGGCTAAAGATTTTGAAGTAAAAATAAGAATGAATAAAATCTTAATACTGTGCCTATATCTTGTCTTGAAACTTAAGGGCGCTGTCACAAAATATTGCTTTCTTGCGTATGTACTTTCAAAGTTCGAACGGCTCATGCATCGCATAATGTAGCACTTTTGGTGTTATAATTACGTTTATTTTAAGGCTTTATTCAATTAATTATATTTTTAACAAAATATTATTTTTTTATGAAGTAACTTTATATAAGTTTTGGTTAAAATTACGTAATAATATTTATTGTAGTAAGGCACAATTAACAGTTACTTATAAGCTTATTTAAAAGTTTTGAATGTGTTTTTATTTTTCTAGTTTTCCACACATAAAACAAGGTATTAAAAGTAAAGGTAAATTAAATAAATGCTTTGACTCTGAGTTGAAGAGTTTTCGTAATCGAATCAGTTCTTCCTGTTACAAACATAAACAAATAAACAAAAAAAAAACTGTGGCTGTCTGGGAGTGCCGACAGAAGTGAAAACTTGAACAAAAACGCCCAACGCGCCTCGCGATCCGCTACGAGTGCTGCGTCGTTTATAAAACCCCGTAGAAAGATCCATAAGATTTAAATTCATTAAAAAAATACCGCTAAGCAAGCAAGCAAACAATCCGTAGCGCTCTGTAGTGGATCGAGTGCTACGACGGTCGGTGACGGTGACGCGCTACGACGGTCGGTAACGGTGACGCGCAAGTTTAAAAGTTATTTGCCATCTCAAAAATGCCCAACGCGCCTAAAGAAGTCTTCACTTTAAAAAAACCTGTATGTACTACTATTACTTTAGAATACACATTTAAAGATTTTATTAGTGCTGTAAAGCGCTCAAGATTGTAAATCTTTCCCAATTAATAAGAGACCGACCAACACAAAACAGTAGTTATAAAAATCCGATACAAACAAAGCATATCTCTTGCAAAACATCCACCGACCTCTTAAATTTGACCGCCCCGCAAATGACGTCATCGCAATCGCCTTAGAAGACGTCATTAGGCGTTTGCATACTTACCTATACCCTCTCCATAACCCTTATGTCTTGTTGCATAAGGTTGAAGTTACCGTGAATGGAGGAATAATTATGTTGGTGCGAAAGGTGTCATTGACGAATCTGCCCCATTTCTCATCAAGTGTCATTACGAAATGTCACCATCGGTTGTCACGAGCTGTCATTTGCGTAGTAATACTGAAAATGACTACCTTTATAGTACGCAGGTATGGTAATTTTGGGGTTTACGTGATCGAAATGAAGAGGGACTCTCTTTATTGCACTAGTACAGGGATTGGTAGATAAACTTAGTAAGCGCATCAGTGGGTACGGTGCGGTGCTGTCAATGTGCTATTATTTCATTTGGTGTGCTGCATTTCAAACCTTCAACAGAATCCATCATCAAATCAAAATCATCTATACAGGGTGTGACAGATAGGTTATATTTTAGGAACTGCATCTGCCCATCGATATGAACAACTATGTACAAGAAAACCTGAGGAAATTGTCAATTTTTTTTTACCCCAATACAACTATTGATCAGCTGATGATAACTTAGTATGGAAAGCCCAATTTTTTTTGGGGTTTTTTTTGAGAAAGTTGTTCATTACCATGGGCAGAACCGATTCTTAAAATATGACCACATCTTTCCGTTACACCCTGTATATCTATACTAGCTGCTGCCCGCGGCTCCGCCCGCGTCAATGGAAAAAAATATCTAAAGGTAACATCCTCCCGGGATTGCATGGCCTCAAGGATTACATTTTTTCATACAAAATACCACCCCTGCTATTTCACCCCTCTACAGGGGGAGTTTCCTAAAATCCCTAAAAATATAGTTTTTGAGATTGCGTGATTAATCTGTGACCGAATGAATGCATGAATGAGTGACCTATGGCTTTTAAAGATATACTAACTTTGTTTCTGTTTTTGCGTGAAAGAATAACAAACATACATCCTCACAAACTTTCACATTTATAATATTAGTAGGATATAAGATATAAAAATCGCTCAACGTGGCTAAGTAAATTTTCACTTCAAGAAACTCAGTGGGTTCCGTATTCGGTGAGATGCACAGTAATTTCAGCCTTTAATTACATACCCTGCAACTAAACTATGTCACAAACTGGGAGAATAGGAACTACGTGTTAGATTAGTACTTAGGTATTCGAAGTTTAGTACTGACTGTGATAAATTAATTTAATTAATACCCAGTCTACGCTAGTTGCTCATTTAGTTAGGAGAGTAATATAGCTGGATGAAAATGTATGAAAAAAGTCATTTTGCAGATTAATTAGAAAGGGTGTTTATTATTCGTCTGTTTGTTTGTAGGATGTTATCTCTAGAAGCACTTATCATTACCATCAACACCATTTCAGCCGAAAGACATCCGCAGGTGTACATAGGCATAAGTGGAAAATATGTTTTTCTTACTTCTTCGCTGTTCTTTTCTGATTGATTTCGCTGCGGGACCCAAGGCAGTTTAATCGTTTCTCTGGGAATTGACGAGCTTCCTTGCCTTTTTTGGTAGTCGCCACTGTTCATTCTGGCTTACAGAAGTTACAGTGGTTTGGGAATAGTGCGGCAGGATTGTCCAAAAAAAAAAAAGAGAAAGGTGGACATAGGCGTCCCTCAAGTGTCGCCACAATAACCGGTCCTGCCCCGCTAGCCAAATAACTTTTATAATAGCGCTAACGCTAACGCTTCGTGCAAAATGTATGACAACGACATTACCTGCGGAGAGAAATGTCACGTGACTCACGTCCAGTAATGCCGTTGCCATACATTTTGCACAAAGCGTTAGCGTTAGCGCTATTATAAAAGTTATTTGGCTAGAGGGGCAGTGCGTCTCGCATCCATCGGGTTCCCGCGACCCTCACCAGGTCATCGGTCCACCTTGTGGGGGACCTTCCAACGCTCCACCTAGGATCGGCTCTCTTCTTATCACGGCACCAAGACAAGGTTCAAGGTTCAAGGGTCGTTGGGTTGGATAGTTTTTCCGTCTTAAGATGCTTCGTCATACTGGTCTACCATGTCAAAGGCCCCATGTCTCTTGCCTTTTGGTAGTCTTAGACTAGCCGCCCACACGACGTGATGCTCTGTCCTTCTCATGACATGTCCGTTCCACCTCCTACTGTTTTCTGTTAGTTTGACCTATATTGGAGCTACTTTAAAAGTTCTACGGATTCATTCCTATACTATATCTCGAACCAGCTTAAATAAGCATCCTACTTTAATATTATAAATGCGAAAGTTTGGATGGATGGATGAATGCATGGATAGTTGTTACTCTGTCACGGCAAAACGGCTGAACGTATCTAGATGAAATTTGCCACAGAGATAGATAGATAGTCTGAAGCTATTTCAGAATATCTGCTGATATAGGCTATAATTTATTGTAAGAGAAGCACTAATTTATGTCTCATTTCATCTTGATCTTCTTGGTGTCACGTTAACATCCACTCTCAATTTTGGGCTATATGTCGAGGCAAAGGTTCAAGTGGCTGCCAACAAGTTGGGAATCCTAGCAAAGGTGAGACGGTACTTCACGCCGGAACAGCTGCTTAAACTTCATCAAGCGCAAGTTCGATCGTGTCACTTTCATTGCGCGTACAGTTAAGGAGTGGAATTCCCTGCCAGAGTCTGTGTTTCCTGATAGCTACAACCTGGGAGTATTTAACTTAAGAGTGAATATGTTACTTCTAGACAAACGTGTTCCATCTTTGACCACATCATCGCTTACCATCAGGTGAGATAGTGGTCAAACGCGTGCCTATCAACAATAAAAAAAAATGTAAAAGAACAACTTTATTTATGGAATATATAAGTATAATTGACTATGGGAGTCAATTTTGAAATAAAATTGGACTTACCGTGCAAAATTATCTGAGGTGAGGGTCGTCCTGCGATAGAGGGACCATTGCCCCGGCCCCTGAGATCTCCACCACCGGGCGGGGTAGGGGAGCGGGAAGAGCATCCATACGCACACAGCGTTTTGAGAACACATTCATTGTGCGTACAGCTATGGAATGGAATTCCCTACCGAAGTCTGTGTTTCCTGATATCTACAGCCTGGGAGTCTATAAGTCAATAGTGAATATGTTACTTCTAGACAAGCGTGCTCCATCTCTGACCTCGTCATCGCTTACCAACAGGTGAGATAGCCGTCAAACGCTTGTATATAAACGAAAAAATAATAATAATAATTACACACGGATTAAGCCGCTGGCAGAACTTAGTAAACTTTAAATGAATTTAGCTTCAATTGACGGGTAAATATCATTAAACACGTTGTTACGGTAATGATTTCCATAAAGCAATTAACTTGCACTGATGAAATTACTTTCTGTCCAACGGACCATAACTCGGTTGATGTACATGTTTAATTATTGTAATTACCGTTTAAAAATATTCCCTTTCATTTGTATATTCATTGTTTTTATTCGAAACCGTTTGCGATTGCGTAGAGTGCATATTATTTAGGGTTAATGTCTGGTATAATATGAGGAGGAGCCCGTAGCTAAAATAATAACAGCCGCACGGGTCGATCCATCAGGTTAAGCTACGCTTGCCGGTGTTTGTCCATGGATGGCTGACCATCTTTATTCATGTCATCCTACTTACCGAGACTCTAAGCGCCTCGGAAAGCACGTTTACCGTTAGTCCCTGCTGTCAATCGTGGATCTTTGACAGTCGTTACGGGTCGAACCGACCAAGTGCGTGTCGGGCCAAGCGCACTGCGCAGTGTACGGTTCCGTAGTCGCCCGTTATAACATGCGAACTTAGAAAGGGCTTTATATTTATTAATATAAAGAAAATATTAATTGAGGTCACGGTTTTACGGACCATAATGTAAAAATTAAAATAAAACAAACAATAGGTTTTATTTTCCAAAAATTTTAACCTGTTTTAAATATTTTATAAGTAACACCTTAATCTAAGTATTTTCTTTCTTTTAATTTTGTGTTTTATACGAAATTATCCTAGTAGGTAAATTATATGAGTTGAGCGATTATTACTCTTAAACTAACAGAGCTAACTTAGCCATGATAGTTTTCCTTCAAAGTTCGTTATACAGGGTGGAAAATATCAATGGGCCCTGAAGGGAAACCACTTTAAATCCGTTATAAGATAGATTATTTTTCTTCAAGGAAACATTCCATTATTTTTAAAAAGAAACACAACTTTATTCACAGATTCCTCGACAAACTTACCTAAACCGAGAATCAAACAGGCTAAAAATTAAAAAAATAAACACTCGCTATTTTATTTCACTAGTCGATACAGTCAATGTTTAAGATAAAATGTTTCCAAGAAACATTAGGTTTTGCACTCGTCTGTCGTACAAGATATACATGCAATCTAATGTTTAGTACACAAGGATTTTATTCAACATTACCTTGACTGGAACTACACACCTAAAAGACAGGTTATAATTTTCTTATATCTCTAACGTCCAAAGACATTTTTTTTTAATTATTATTGATAGGCACGCGTTTGACCACCATCTCACCTGATGGTAAGCGATGATGTGGACGAAGATGGAATACGCTTGCCTAGAAGCAACCTATTCACTCTTGACTTAAAGACTCCCAAGTTGTAGCTATCAGGAAACATAGACTCCGGTAGGGAATTCCACTCCCTAGCTGTACGCACAATGAATGCTTTCTCAAAACGCTTTGTGCGTATGGATGGGATGTCGACCATGAACCGGTGGCACCTCGCCGTACGTCTAGTGGTCCGTTGATGAAACGGGCTTGGCGGAATCAAATTATGCAATTCCGTCGCACACTCCCCAAAATGTAACCGATAGAAAACCGACAGGCTAGCAACTCGGCGTCTATGTTCTAGACTTTGGAGTTTCGACTCAACGAGCCTATCATTGCCGATGATCCTTTTGGCTCTTTTCTCAATTGACTCAAGGGCATCAAGCTGGTATCTGGCAGATCCGTCAAAAAGATGAGAACAATACTCCATACACGATCGAACTTGTGCTTGATACAGTTGGAGCAGCTGTCCCGGCGTAAAGTACCATCTCACCTTTGCGAGGATCCCCAACTTTTTGGCAGCCACTTGAGCCTTTGCCTCTACGAAGAGACCAAAATTGAGGGTAGATGTTAAAGTAACACCAAGAAGTACAAGCTTGCTAATTTATCTCTAAGTACCTTGTTGAAGACTTAGATGAGGTAATCGTTTAATAGGTTAGTTTCCTAAAAAAATCATATTAGTCCGTAAATGGATTAAGTAACAAAAAATATTGGACAAGTATTTTTCTTTTATCACACACAGTGCGTTGAAATTTCGCATGACGTCACGGTTTGCGACACTTTTTACCACTAAATGACGTAACGAGCCCCCACTACTGATCTTTGATGCGTTTTTATAAGCTTTATTCAGTTTAACCTATACCTTTACTTTTTTTTTATTGTTCATAGGCACGCGTTTGACCACTATCTCACCTGATGGTAAGCGATGATGTGGTCAAAGAAAGAGCACGCCTGCCTAGAAGTAACCTATTCACTCTTGACTTGAAGACTCCCAGGTTGTAGCTATCGGGAAACATAGACTCCGGTAGGGAATTCCACTCCCTAGCTGTACGCACAATACCAGGGCCTGCGGATGGCGAGTAATGGGTAGCTCGCCGTCCGATCAGCACCAGGCCCGAGAGTCGACGGCGCGTAGCGTTCCACGCGCGCCTCAAAGAGTTGTCAGCAACAGGGACGGGGCCCGTCATGGCCAATGCCTGCCCGGGGGTTGAGGATAAATTAATAATACCTCGCCCCTGGGCATTCAGGGCAGGGAGGAACAGGGGTGGGTTTTAGTCAGTAAGAGTCTGACACGCCCTCCCGCTCCACCCAGAGCGGGAGAAGTCAGTCATTGGATGATTTCCCACCCCACAAAAAAAAAAAGCTGTACGCACAATGAATGTTTTCTCAAAACGCTTTGTGTGTATGGATGAGATGTCCACTATGAACCGGTGGCACTTCGCCGTACGTCTTGTGGTCCGTTGATGAAACAGGCTTGGTTTGGTAAACCAAAAATACGTGTCCATTATTTTTTGATTTGATGATCTAACTTTCGGACTAAATAGAATCATTATTTTAATACCCAGGAAACATTCCTATTGGTAATAAATGCACATTTCCTTCTGAGACGAGGCGTTCTGACGAAAATTTTAAAAATAAAACGTTACGTGTCCTTCATATTAGAATGGTTGATAAACTAAATTTAATGCTAGATTTTATGATCTAAGACCAAATTTTTATTAGAGAGAATTTATCCTGAACAATAATCTTATCGATTCGTACAATAAAATAGCGTGTTAATTTTTTTTTTAAATTTATCTAGTTCAATTCCCGGTTTAGGTAAGCTTGTCGAGAAATCTGTGAATGCAGTTTAGTTTCTTTTTAATAATAAAGGAATGTTTCCTTTAAGTGAAATAATCTATCTTAAGGATTTAAAGTGGTTTCCCTTCAGGGCCCATTGATATTTTCCACCCTCTATATGCAACCAGCACGATTTTTTTCAGATTTTTCAAGCCAACAATTTAGCTTATAGTGAAGGGGACCCTATCACAGAGAGGAGGCCTGTGCCCCAGCAGTGGGGACATTAAATGCTTCTGTCTGCAGTTTTCAGTCGGCGAGTGCATCTACGTCATCGGCTGTCAAGAATGCAAGCGTTGCAACGTGTTCCGCTGATCGCGTCATACCTGCCGGGGACGCGATGCGCGTAATAGGTACATCGACCCCCAAACGTGTCTATTCTACAACTGTCGCCAAGACGAAACCTGCTGTGTCGCAAACGAAACGACAAGCAGAGAAACATAAAGGGGGAAAGCAGAGTCGCTCAGCATCGGGCTCGGCTAAAAGTGCTGTGATGGACCACAAATAGCAGGTCCCACTAAAGAACACGTGCGATGAGGACGGCTTCATCAAGGTGGAGAGAAAGACTTGGAAGCCTACTTATCGCAACCAGTGTGGGCCGGCGCCGGCAGGATCTAACATGCTGCTACGTCCTGCAGTACCGACGACGCAGCTGTACGTGTCCCGTTTGCATCACTCTACGAAGACTGAGGACGTCGTTGAGTACATGCGGGTGAAGACCAACTGGACCTTGAGGGTGGAAAAGTTGGAGGCACGCCATAACACGAATTTCAAGTCGTTCGTGGTGCGCGTTCCGACTCACCATTTGATGACCTACTTCAAGGAAGAGTTTTTGCCGAAAGGTGTGCTGTATCGGCGTTTCCGCGACCACCACGCAACACCTCGCAGCGTAACACGACGCTGTCACTTCGTGTGCAGTAGTTTTTGTGTTTTTCAATATGTATTACTTTATTATTTTTTAAGATTACTTTTTGTATTTTATTTATGGGCCTTAGTTGCCTGATATTAAATCATTATTATTATTATTATTAAAAAGCTGATGAGGATGATGATGAGGGTACTTAATATTTATTGGTTTCACCTGTTTATACCTACATGTATTAGCAAATAAATAATTTGATTTGATTGGATTATTAATACCGTGGCTGTCTTTAACTGTGTCACTGCAAATGGCTTTTATTAAATACGGAGAAGAAAACACCATTATCCAGCAATACAAACCAATAAAAACTCAATGACCCACATGACAATGATCCACAGACCAAAACTACAAATATTAGAAACTGTAACTAGAACTGATCACCATAAACTAGACTAGACCTACTCCTCCAATAATTAGGTCCAATATTTGCTACCAACATTGTCAGTTGTAGCCATAAAGTTTCTAACTACCTTCATAAAATTCACCAATGCCAATAACTTGACAATGTGTGCTTGTGAGCTGGCCACTTTATCTTGGCTGGCGGAATAATATTGACATGGTATTATTGGTTGCATTGGAGGTATGACATTATATACACAGAGGAGCTCGTGGCTAAAGTAATAACAGCCAAACGGGTCGATTCGTCAGGTTAAGCTATGCTTGTCGGGGTTGGTCCATGGATGAGTGACCATCTTTATATACCGAGACTCCTGCCGTGCCTTGGAAAGCACGTTAAACCGTTGGTCCCGGCTGTCAGTCGTGAATCCTTGACAGTAGTTACGGGGTCTTCAGAAACCCGAAAGTCTGACAACCAGTCTTACCAAGAGGTGTCGTATTACCCAGTAACTGGGTTGTGGAGGTCAGACAGGCAGTCGCTCCGTGTAAAATACTGGTATTTCGCTGCATTCGGTTAGACAGGAAGCCGACCCCCAGATAATCGGAAAAAGGCTAGGCAGATTGGAGGTATGACATTGGAATGGTATCAATATTATTCCCTCTAGAATTGTCTCACTATAAATGTTCTGGAAGAGCAGTGGTGGCCCAGTGGTAACGGCTGCGACTTACCTACTAAGTTGAAGGTCTTGATATCGAACCCAAGCAGTCGCTTTACTTAGTGTAAATGATTTCATCACCAATAGGCAATATAATATGCATGAATAAAATATCTGATATCTAACCGGTTTCATCTTATTCCTGCCCTTATCCCATGTTACTTGGGGTCGGCGCAACACGTTTTTTTCTTCCATTCTGTCCTTTCAGCCGTCACGCTTTCACTAACTACCTTTTCTTTCATATCACTCCTCACACAATCCATCCATCCTTTCTTTGGCATCCCTCTCCCTCTCCATCCACCCACATTTATATTCATAACTCTTTTAGTTACATGTGTTTCATCCCTCCTCTTTACATGACCATACCAAGATAAGCGAATCCCTTTTAACTTTTCTGTGACTAGCGCCACTGTTAAACTACCTCTAATGTACTCATTTCTCTCTTTATTCATTTTCGTTACTCCACACATCCATCTCATCATTCTCATCGATATCTAACCGGTTTATAGATGAATATACAAAAATAGAATACTAATAGTGATACATAAAAAAAAAATGTGATACATTAACATAATATATGAGATACCCTTACATTATGGGTATGGCTTACAAAAAAATCCTTTAAAAACATATTATGGGTCATGCTGACAGGAAGTGCTTTCTAATTCCTCTCCGGAACACCTCCAACAAAGGGCTATCCCTATGAGTGTGTGGAAGAGAGTTCCGAAGTCGTACAGCACGAACAGTAAAGGATCCAACGTAACGACTAGAGGAATGGGGACTGAACCGAAGGAGAAGAGAGAATTTCGTAGAACCACAAAATCATGTGACATCCAGACAACATGAAAAACATGTGACACAGAAAGGAGATGATGATGCTACATGCTTATGAAATGACTTGGTGAGAGTCGATTCGACTCATCAGGTTCCTGTTTCTGTTTATTGTTCCAGGTACGAAGCATCGCCACCAGGTCCAGTGCCTGGTCGATTTGGCGATACTTCGAACAGGCACATGTACTAAAAACTGGCCAAGAGTGAGTCGAACTCGCGCGCAAAGGGTTCCGAACAAATCATTTTGTTTTCAGGGTTTTTTTTTAAACTGCCTCCACCTTATAGGTTTTTCTGGAATCTATAAGTAAAGAACTACTTTCTGTATTTTTTTCAAAATTTTAGGCCCAGAGGTTTCGGAGATAAAGGAGGGAATGTAATTTTTCATTATTTTCTTAAATAACTTAAAAATTATAAGTATATTTTAAAATTTAAAAAAACTTTGATTTTTAATTTTCCGATTTTCATCCCAAAAGTGAGGCCTATATTTCAAATTAATTTATTTAGGGTACAAGTCCGTGTTTGGGTCACAGGTATTCATGTGTGTACCAAATTTCAACTCTATCGGTCCAGCGGATTCGGAGCAAAGTGGCTGTGACAGACGGACAGACGGACAGACAGACAGACAGATAGACAGACACATGAGTGATTCTATAAGGGTTCCGTTTTTTCATTCGGACTTTCGGAAGTCTAAAAATGGACGTCTTTCGGCTGAATTGATGATGATGTTGGTGAATGCCTGTACGACATGTAGACTGTAAGCCAAAAAATGTAAGTTCAGGATTATTCAATATTTTGCATAGATTAGAAACGCACATTAATTTACAAAAGTCTAGTATCCAAGCAAAAATAAAATAAAACTAAAGTAATTGCCTAGTGATCTCATTTCTGCAGTTCGATTCTGTAGTGCGATTCTGTAAACAACTCACCGTGAAAACTTAGGTGAAGTGAACATGAAGCGAGCTGTCAATCCATACAATCAAGGTGGAATGACAGTTTACTTCACGCTCGCTTCACCTAAGTTTTCACGGTGAGATGTTAACAGAATCGACCAGCTGTTGACAGTGAAAACCTAGGTGGAGTGAGCGTGAAGTGAACTGTCATTCCACCTTGATTGTATGGATTGACAGCCCACTTCATGTTCACTTCACCTAAGTTTTCACGGTGAGATTTTACAGAATAGCACTACTGGTTACACCAAAGACAACCATAGACAATATATGTCTAGAGTGTGGTGCACCACTACACGCCATAGATGAAACGTAGATCTATGACGCCTCGAACAATGACATTAGGAGATCACGACACACCGCAAATAAAACGGAACTTATATTTTGACTTGCCTGATTGTGTAGGATCACATCAAGTTTAGTCATTAAAATAGAAAGGTAAACAAAATCAGCCTTTTAAAGATCCCAACTTCTAGAAGGTGGAATGATGAAGGAGGAATGGTGAAGGCATGCTTCACCACTCTAAATCTAAAAAAAAAAAAAACAGCTCTTTACTCCTATTTTAAAGTTTTTACTTTCATAAAATTCGCTATCTTTTGCTTGTCCCTCATAATATCATATGTCATCATATCGTAAATTAAGTGCCGAAAGTTTCAAAATATTCTGGTCACTCAATAAAAAAACTTTCTAAGTGAAGGTAGGTAAACATTTTTTGGTCTCACCTCCTTCAATGTAATGGGGTAAGTTTGGCAGTAAAATGATTTAATGGCCACTTCCTTTGCGCGTCTTTATGGGCCACTTAACTTTTTAATTTATGGTCGTAATGCACCTTCGTTGGCAGGTCTGGGATGTTATCGTTGAAAAATAATTAAAAATACCTAAAAAGTGTTCGATTAATGGGAGTTTTAAAAGTGGTGAAAGGGAAAATGTGTAAAATCACCACGACGTTACCGTACTTATACTATAATAGGACATTAAATAGACATAGAGGTACATGCCACTGAATTATAATAAATAGGTATAGAAATGTATTTTCTCTGGTCGTTATTACTAACACCAAATAGGGTTCCAAAAGTACTAATGAAAATGGGAACCAATATAGGACAAAAAAATAAAGTTTATAGTCTGTAACGTGTAACATATCAAATGAAAGGGCACATAGCGCGGGACGCAGATGCGGACACGCTTGTGCACTATAATAATATCTCCTGCGTACTGGGCTAGTCTTCGTTGAAATTAGGCGACCACTGAAAATCAGCGAAGTGCTGTGGGTCCCCCACGGAATAGCATTATGCTGAGTGGAAGCCTTCTTGCCACAACCACGACATGCATCTGCTTTTATTTATTTATACTCACATTTTATTTTGATTAAACTTGTTTATACTAACATAATATAAGAACTACTAACACTATCGATAAGGGTTAAGTTTAAGCAAAATCATATTGTCGTTAATTCGTGGCAAATAAATACCTTTTCTTTCTTTCTTTCATCACCCATCATATCTTGTGTCTTCCGCTGTATCAATAACCGTGACTGGCCTGTTAGTCTAGTGGTTAGTGACCCTGACTGCTATGCCGGAGGTCGTGGGTTCGATTCCCACCCAGGACAAATGTTTGTATGATGAGCACGATCATTTGTTCTGTGTCTGGGTGTAATTTATCTATAATATGTATGTATTTAGAAATATATAAGTATGTTTATCAGTTGTCTAGTACCCATAACACAAGCTCTGCTTAGCTTGGGACTAGATGGCGTTGTGTGATAGTTGTGGAATATTATTATTATTATTAATAACCAGGTATCAGTTGCCTCCAAGTAACCAATTTTGAGGTAAATAATAATTTATATCTTTACATCACAACAAACCAAAAACTTGCAATAAATGAAATAAACTATCTAAACAAATCAGATACCGAAGTGACCAACCCAAAGCTAATACTTACTCCCATTATATCAACAAGAGTACCAACAATACTCAAACATAAAACACGCTAGAATTACGCAAATGAATATAAATTAACGAGCAACGGAACAAAGAAACACATCAAAACAAACACACCGGAGATACCACAACTTGTGTCCTTAGAAAAGAAACATTAAATCGAATAAACACGTATAAACAAAACAAAAATAAACATTGTACATGACACTGTACTTGTTTGTTCGAGAATGTAAGTGGTGCCAACCGTTATACATTTTGATCAACACTTTCAGTTCAGTTCTATGAACTGAATTTATTAGAGAGTAAGGAAGTTTGATGCAGAAGTTCTAGTTTTAATTGAAGAGTATTTTATTCCACTTCGTAAAACAGACAATTTACCGCCGCCATTTTATATGACGACATACAAAAACTGGTTAAGTGCGAGTTTGACTAGCACATGAAGGGTTTCGTACGACTTTAGTATTTGTTGTTATAGCGGCCAGAGAAACACATTCTGTGAAAATTTAAACTGTCTACCTATTACGGATCATGAAAAACAGCTCGCTGGCAGACAGCGGAGGCTTAGTAATAGGGTTAGTTACCCTTCGGGTACGGAAATCTAAAAGGCAAAGTAAGGAAAACCACTGAATTATATTTCAATTCTTCTAATATTACAAATTAGAATTTGAAGTCTATACGTTTGGTTGTTTGTTATTATTAATCGCTACGCTAAATACGCTGATTTCATACAGTGAAAGAATAAAGTGGATATGCCTCAAATCCCGAGATTAATTTTAAAGAGCAGAAAAATCCCGTGATTTATTAAATAAAAAAGCTAGTTACTTTTACACAATTTAAACCACCGCACGCGTGACGTTGCCAAATTTACATCAACGACATCGGATGTCCGAAGTTGCAAAATTCCAATTGCGCGATGTTGCTCATTTGTAGTTCACACAGCATAGCTTGTAAGAACAAAAGAAAACAATAGAGGTTTTTATTATTATTTATTTTTAATATTGTTGGCCAATTGGGATTTTAAATTAGAAATCCGGGCAAGATCCATATTAATATCAACATTTCGATGCAAGTACATTTAACTGTACCTAATTCTGACCTCTGTTAATCACGCATCATTGGTTGAACAGATTACGATTAAAATTGGCAGACGGGTGGCCTAGTTCTACCCGTGTGCTAGCTGAGTCAAGACATGTTTCTGGGTTTGGGTAAGGATATATACGAGTACATGAACATTTTTATCACGGTAGTACATCCCCATGGGATATATAATTTTTGAGTTACACTTGGACGAACTAGCTAAGAATAGCTAGTGCCTTATAATTTCAATGGATGATAGTTTCCCCAAAGTTAAAACTATTTTTCATTTTTTTTTTAAGTTTGGCGTCGCACGTTTTGTGCATTTAGCCAGTGTCAAGTTAAGAAAGTATTTGGTTTTAGATACAGGTTACTGTCACTTTTTTCTCCATTAGAATGCAGATGTGTGTTACATCTCCATTTTAATGTTTTTTCAGTATTTGGCAGCAAATGAGTCGAGTCGGCCTTCTCGGCAAGCTTCGCTGAGGTCCTCAATACTACAACAAAATTCTCAGCTTTATTTTACCAAGATCTCGCCGGTTTCAATGATTCCACATATGGTCTAGTTGTGACTTGAGACAAAACTACACCAATTTTACATCACATCCATCATCCACTAGGAATCAATTTGCGAATAATTAAAACAGCCACTTAACTTCATTTGAAAAAATCCCGCCAAAAAAATAAAAACCAACTAAAACTTTATGTTTCTTTCATTCGGATTAAGTATATCCGAGCAAGTTATCAAACCGTAAAACCACTTTTCTGTATAATATTGTAGAGAATCTTTCATCAGGACCTCTTATGAGAGTTTAGAACTCATAAAAGAAATAAACACTAATTCCAATTTTAAAATAAATGAGATTGTCAGAGAGATAGAGAACAGCTGTCAGGCTGATAGGTGCGAGGGAATTTAATCATTATTAATAAATTAGTATTATCTGAATAGGAATAAATCTTAGTTCTACGCGCAAAAAACCTATCATTCATTTATCTCGCCCCAGTCTTTGTATTATGTACAGTTCAGAACAAAATAATAATAAAAAATTAAATAATTAATTAATTTTCAAAAAACCCGACTGTATTAAGCAACTAAAACGTTCCAAACAAGTCACTTTTCAAGCAGTCTGATGCAGATTAAATTTTCTTTTTTTATGTTTTAGTGAGTTATATTTTTTGGAATCGCCTCCTCAAACCCTTTCTTTTGATACTTACTCGTATTATAGTTCGTTAACTTTCATTGCTTTTTTTCACAATGTAGCGTCTGGTTGTCGCCATATTGTATTTTGATTACTGTCATGTCTTTAGTAGCACTCGCAAGATTAAGACGAATCAATTGACGTAAGAATTATTAAAATCGGCCCACTCGTTCGGTCTCTATAGTGCCACAAAGGAACAAATTTTAATATACATACAAACATACATAGGCTGATAAATACATTACCCGCCATTGCGTCGCGCAGTCGGGTAATAACATGAAATCCAATACTCTCCATCGCCAGTTCCAATATTTTAACCATTTCCACACCTATACATTTCAGATATTCGATAAGTTCGTCAGATGGCCCAATTCCGAATTGGCAGCATTGCCAAATTGGATAACAAAGCTAATCACCGACTAACCTACTAAATTGCGGTTTGATGGAGTGACGAATCGATACTTGAGTGTATTGGTATGTGCTTTACTTAAAATATGAATACATGGTTTGACCACGTTCTTGTGAAAAGAAGTTATTCCTGGTTAGCGCTTGCTTGCTAGTTTTCATTTTTTTTAATCAAATTTAATGTGATGTATGAAATGTAATGAAATGAAAAGTAATGTTCTAGTGTAATTTTATTGTGTGTAGAAATTGAATTAATGTCAAAAGTGTATAAGTTATGTACCTGTAAGTGACATATTTACACAGAACATAGAGCAATGTAGACTTTTTACGTAAAATCTTTTGTAAATATGTAGTTGGTGTTAATCAATAAATTAAATTAGATTAGCGCTCCGAACATCCGAATGTACAAACGATACAATATCTTCAATATAGGGACTCCTTGCCTTTTTTTTTGGGGTGGGTAATCATCCCATGACATCTCATCGTGTCAGACTCTTACTGACTAAAACCCACCCCTGTTCCTTCCATGCCTTGCGTCCTAGGGGAGCGGTCACTCCGTTACCAATTTATCCGCTACCCCTACGCATGCAGGCACCGGCCATGATGAGCCCCGTCAGTGGTGGCTGACAATCATCTCTTTGAAGCGCGCGCGTCGACTCATTGGCCTGGTGCTGATCGGACGGCGAGCTACTCACTACTCGCCGTTCGCAGGTCCGCGTCTACGGTGGCCGGAGATTGTCTCGCGACGTCCTACGCCCAATGCGTCTCCTGTGGCGGTAGCGGCTGGGGGCGTGAGGGCCTCTCCGTTGAGTCTTCCTCACCCATCCCGCCACCGCCTTCGCGAGTATTACTGCTTCGCAGAAGGAGGAGACTGCTTCCCATTTCCTCTCGCTCTGTACCATGGCCTGAACCAGGGCCGGGCGCGAGAGGTCACTACCGCCTATCGCATTCACGAGGACACGGCGGTGCCCAAGCAGGGCAGACCTCCACCGTATGCTGCACCGGGTCCTACTCTTTTTGCTTATTTGTTTATCTTATCTTAGCCACAAACAATAATAATTTTATTTAAAGATGTTTGGAAATAAGAGACTTTTTGACAGATGGAGCCTTTTTTTGTGGGGTTGGAAATGATCCAATGACTTCTTCCACTCTGGGTGAAGCGGAAGAGCGTGTCAGACTTTTACTGACTAAAACCCACCCCTGTTCCTTCTTTGCCTGAGTGCCCATAGGTGCGGTAACTCTGTTTCGAATTTATGAGATTGGAATACAAACGTTCCTTAATACGGACATTGTCAAATATAACAACCTCGTCGGTAGTTACATTTTCGAGCCGTTTGGGGTTGAACCGAGTCCGAGTGCACATACACTATTAAAAAAATCAATACCTAGATAACACTTCGCGTAACCTAAAGGGCTGGCTTTTCACCGGCGGTTAAGCATAAAGGTGCTTTTCCGTAGCTACTTAAAAGAGGGGTAGGGGAAGACCTCAAACCCCTGGATGACAGATGTCCAAAGGGACATGAAAAACCTCAATCTTAGCGTTGAGGACACCAGTCAATAAACCACATGGCGCCGCATAGTCAAGAAAACCGACCCCGTGTAGCGGGGTAAGACGAGGATATAGAAGAAGAAGACTAGTTAACTTATGAATTAAACTACTGCATTTACCTGCACAATACCTACCCACTAAAACGTAATAATTCGCAGCAAGTGTCGGGATATAAGCTCGTGCCATAAACAACGTTAGTCCCGGTGTTTGAAGAGACACCTCTAGTAGGTACCAACCCGACACTAGTTCTAACGCTAAAAGTACACAGATTTCTCTATGGTCGAATTTGTAGAGTTTATTAGTCTGAGTGAAAGATAATTTTGGTTAGAAATTGTAGAAGTTCACTATGTTAATAAATCACCTTCTAAGTTCCGATAAATTTAATTGTAATTCGATTATGTGTCGTTGTGATTGTTTATTTGTATCAAAAAAATGTGCAAGCCAGATGAAAAAAAATACTTAGCGGTCTAAGTAGTTTTTTTTTTAACTTTTATGGGTTTGCGCTTGACCATCATCTTACCTGGTGGTAAGGGATGATGTGGTCGACGTTGGAGTAGGCTTGCCTAGATGTAACCTAATTTGAAGTTATTAATAAGTTTCAAATACATTTTTGTACACAATCTTTTTTTAATCACGTAAACTAACATAATAGACATTTGCCACTATGGCATTATATTGTACTCAGTAAGTACACATACTTATTGTTTTGGCATTAAATAGAAATGATTATTTTACTAGCAACCCACAGGAGAAAAAAGATTCGATACTCACTAAGCGCCATCTAGCATCTTAAATCAATTCTGACCGCCGAAAGTTATTGTTCTGTCCCTTACGAACAGTACTAAACGTTTTACACTAGATTTAAAAAAAAAGTACTGTTTTTTTTAACCCTGCCAACGTATATTTAAAAAATAAGTACTGTTCTTTTATACCCCTGCCAACGTATAATCTCTATTCAACGTATATTATCGGTTCAGTGGTTTAAGGCCCTACTAACGGCCAAGTGGCGCCCTCATTGATTAAAAAATCGTAGCACAGCATAGAAAGTAAATATTAAAGAATCCAACGTCACGTTTGGTACGTTTTGCCTACTACTTTGGATACGAAACATTCTGAGACCTGTTTTAACAACGTAAAAATACTTTATCCTCTTTGTAAAAAACGTGACGTTGAATTCTTTAATATTTATTTTCTGTGCTAAGCTACGATTTTTTATTCAATGAGGGCGCCACTTGGCCGGTAGTAGACCCTTAAGCTTGAAATAGTAACAAACATCAAACTTACTTTCGCATTTATATTATTAGTAAGGATTAATATTGGAACTACTTAGGATTGTGTTTATCGGCAAAACTTGGTTGTTTTATTAGTTCTGTGTTCTTGTGAATTTCTTTTTTATGGTGAACATTATATAATTTCCCGTTTTTTAAAAACTTCTTTCATTTGCTTGTTGTTCATATTATGACTGAAATTGTTCTGCAATTCTTGTAACTTTGTCAATAAAATAACGATGTACCGCATTGATCTACTGGTCAATATATAATTTACCGTGAAGTGCGATTGTTCTTCAATGTAACCCAATTGTATCTAACCCTATTTACAAAGAGACTAGCTTTACTGTACGTATAGGTACGAGTACTTGCACCTCATTTATTTGAGATGCCTTCTCTCCTGCCGATTCAATGCTGAATCTCCCTAAAAACAAAACTGTGTTGTACCCAGTATTATTTCCTTGAGTTATCAGCTCCTAAAATTGGGTTTTCTTTTTTTTTTTTTTGAAAGGAAAACTTCAGCCAAACCATTAAAGCCATACATCGTACAACACGACACACTAAGCACCCGCCATCTTGACGCAGATCGTTACAGAAACAAAAGAAGCCTAGCACAAGATTTATTACCGCAAAAAGTGGCCTTTTGAAATTGTCAGCTTATTTCGTATGGTACGAATATATAAGATATGGTCGTGAAGTATGGGTAATGATTCATAAAATGTCCACAAATGTTGGCTAGGCTGTATAGGTTTACTTAGCTAGCTAAAGTGCTAAACAATAGATAAATGGATGTATTCATTAATTTAGGATCGGCGCTATGTTTAGTTCTGTGTTACGTTGTACCGTTGATTGTGTAGGTACGTATGTGTACCAGTAACATGTTTAATACGTTATTGTCAATTATTTGAGAAAATTAGCCCATTCTAATGCTACTACTGGTATACAGGCCTTCTTGCTGTGAAAGGGAGTGGGCTGAAAGACACTGCGTACCCAGTGGTTATTTATAGTTGTCACACGTCTTCGAATCTTTATCTGTAAGTTGGTTTCCTTACGCTGTTTTTTTTTCACCTCTGAGATAAAAGAAATTACAGAAAGTCAAGTCCTTGCCTGAATCTCAAACCTACACGTAAGACGGGGTCATTACCACTGTGCCACCGCAGACACGCACACAATTTAAAATTGAATATTGATAAAAAGCTCACGCGCTTAATCTCTTTGAACTAATGATCCGTCTTTGCATTAAATTTTTATCAAAGACCTTTCCAAAATTAGGCATTTGAATTTAAATTCAATTACTGGATTATAATCTTCTTCTACAAGGAAAAATCTATTAGCCACTTATCAAGATGTAACCCAACCACTTTAATAATGTCGTAACCATTTAGGACATAAATATTGAGCATAATGTCCTAAGAAACTGGTTTAATACGTACATATTTAGTAGGTAGTCTGTGTTTTAGAAAATTATCTACTTACTATGAAGGTTTGAATTATGTTGGGTTAACAAAAACTGTAATATTCACAGAGCACAGAATCACACAACCCCCACCAACGACTTTAGACGCCATTAAATAAGTACTAATCCTATTTGTGTCCGGCCAGAAAATGTACACTGAGCACTAGTTTTGGCTGTCATAACTACACACTTCATAACTACAGTCATAATTGGCACGTAGCAATAATCAGAATATTTTCACTTAGCAATGGGCTGCTAGCTGCAGTTAGAATAATTATCACATAGCATCATCTCATAAGTGTCACAATGTAAAAGTCAGAATTTCCACATAGCCAAAGTCAAAATTGTCACATAGCCAAAGTCAGAATTGTTAATGGCCGTCACCTCAATTCCTATGCATTAACGGTGACACGGTTATTTCATCACCACTGCTCTCAAAACGGTGAAGGAAAACATCGTGAGAAAACCGCCATGTCCTAGAACCAAAAATTCGAAGACATGTGACATCCACCAATCCGCATTGGGCCCGCGTGGTGGATTATGGCCCACACCCTCTCACAGAAAGGAGGCCTGTTTCCCAGCAGTAGAGACAATAAAAGGCTGATGATGATAATGATGATGAACGGTGACACTCACTGACACTCTTGCTTTGTATGGAAAATTTTGAGATTTAGACCAGCAGTGACTGAAGAGGAGACTCGGTGTTCTGTGGTTATATTCAATGTTCAAGATATTCTAGGGTAAAGTTTATGCTGTAGCTATATAACAGCGTGGAAATTGTACTACTGGACGGAGTAAGGAACTGTTTTCGTTATAAACTAAACTTGCATAATATTTAGTAAAGTAGCATTGCTGTGTCTCGGTTTGAAGGTTCTAAGTGCCAAAATGGTATTGGATTTCATCATTACGAATTTCTCAGTAGCCACCCGAAAAGTTGAAGAGGGATCAGTACCCGATAGATGCTGATAAGGTGCAGTTATACGACTTCTAATGATTTTTAATTTGATCATAACCTCTAAACGACTAGTCTCATTTCTTTGAAAAAAATATATGTTACTCTAGATAATTTTTTACTTAATTTAATTTGTGAATATTTGAAATAATATTTTTATAACATTAATTTGTAAAGTTATGTCTTAATGCGAATAAAAAATTGAGAATCATGCAAAAAGTAGAAAGCGTATTTTTATGAAACCATCATCATTTTAAAGACCATTTAATTATTTATGTTTTAGTATACGTGTTTTAGTATAATATCTGTTGTTTCATGTATAATAAATTAATAATGCGTCTAATTCCGGACAGTGCTCCTTGATGGGCGAGTCCTATTACTGGGTGGACGTACGACGCGTTACGTGAGCTCAGCACAGAACACGCAAGCTAACCACTCAAGGTCGTTGGCATTTAATAGCACTTTAACTGACCATCTATTAAATCTTTAACTAGTCGCGTAGCGATTTGGTCATATTTCCTTATTTTTTACACATACGCGACTGTTCTTCTATGTTGCTCTCTTTTTTACGCAGCACGCCGTCCTGAGTAATTTGTTAGTCACGGCATCGACTACACGTGCCACACGCAGGTGTTTGGGGTCGAATGGACTCCGCGCGAAAATAAGTGCCGATTTCACCAATGAAACTAATCGCGATTAGTTAAACTTAACTCAGTTTATGCGTTTCATCGAGATTAGAGCTTCATTTTGCGTTTCATCACTACAAACTAAACTAGTTTAAGCTTAACTTAGATTAAATTCTAAACGCCCAGTTTTCGGTGAAACGCAAAATGAAGCTCTCGTCGGGAATAGTGTGTGTGTGTGTGTGTGTGTGTGTGGGTAGTTGTTAAAACCACTGTATCAATTTACATGAAATTTTGCATGTTGCACTATGAATAGACAAGTAATAGAGTTGTTGTGTTGGAGTTGTAGAGTCCGATATCATATTTTCCTGTTATTCACACTCAAAGCTTCAAATTACGAAATCAAAACAACATAACGGCTTTTTACAATTGCGTTTCTGCGTTTGCGTTGCGTTTTGTGTTGCGTTTTTTTTCTAACACTATGTAATAACTATCTAAGAATGCATGTGCACCATGCCACAGGATATAAGATCTTTAGTTATTTAATAATAGAGGTTTAAGCCGCGTAATCTGGATCGGCATACTGGTATGCCCGTGGCCGTTCAGGGGATCACACCAGTGTGATTTCGGTACCTGAGAGGTACTCGGAGTCTATTTTATAACTTTATATTCTGTTTATATATATCAGTGTACATTTTCACTAATTATTTTTGCTTCTTTTGCACAAATTCTAGTGGGGTCTGCACGGAACCCACGCGACTAATAGTGAAAGAATTTTGAAGCAACTAGCTAAAGGTTAAGTGGGACCAAAGATACTGACAAAAATATGAGTATTCTATTGAACGCCTCTGGTCAATCCTTCAGGAATACCTAAAACGCGCTAATGCTTTTTATTCTTCTTACTAAAATCATGAATAACTGAAGTTGAATAAAACGATAAATCAAAATAACTAAAACCCTTATCTACTCTGAGCCGAACGAAATACACTCCAGTAGAGGAATTCTCGAAAAATATTACTGCAGTATCTGCTCCAATGTATTTTAAATTTTACTGTGACCGGGTGGCGGTATCTTTGATTTATCTGAACCGTATTTCATAACTCATAACATGTTACTTGGGGTGTTATGATGAGTTTTTTTTTAGTATGGCTTTGGGTTTAATCTAATATATTGGAAAAACAGTTGCTTTGGGAAATAAAGTTATTGTGTGTTTAAAGGTGACTAATTCGAGTTAGGCGATTCACCTTTGTGAATCTCCAAAATTGGGGCAAAGTTAATTAAATAGTAGTAGTAAATATTGAAAATTAAAGTAAGCGATGATTTAAAAGTGTGCTTAACGCCTATTTTATTTTTTCAAATTATTTCGTTTATTCATTTGTAAATACATATAAATTATATTTTTAAATATTTCAATGGAAAAAAAAACATTTAAAAATATAAAAAGTAGTATCCCACCGGTATCGGGAACAGGGTCCAAGCTACCGGCGGTCAGGGCTCCAGAGAGAGGAACCGCCTGACAATGCGAGCCGTGTCCAGAAGTACTGCTTTCTGAATCAAGCCCTTGATCCAGCCGCCTAACGAGAGCCTCCTGAGGTGTTGGTCGAGGCTCGTGGCTATTAAGCCATTGGCTGATACGACTATCGGTACAATGATCGCTGAGTCCACATCCCACATGTCGACAACCTCGCGAGCCAAGTCAATATACTTGATTTTTTTATCTTTCTCGGCTTTCACGAGGTTCTCGTCATGTGGGACGGTAATGTCAACAATCATTGCACGCCTCTCGATTCGGTCCACCACCACTATATCAGGCTTATTGGCTATAATAGTCCTGTCAGTGATGATGGACCGATCCCAGTACAATGAGATATGACCATTATCGAGAACTGGGTCGGGCGCATATCTGTAGTACGGCACTTCCGATTCCACAAGAGAGTATTTCAGAGCAAGTTGCTGATGGATAATCCTGGCTACGAGGTTGTGCCTATGCAAGTACTCACCGTTAGCTAGACGAGAACAACCAGAGATTATGTGGCGGATTGATTCTCCCGGACGATGACATGCCCGACATATGTCAACCGTGCCGTCCTTCACAATAAATCTCCGGTAATTTTTCGTCATGATAACTTCGTCCATAATTGCACAGACAAAACCTTCGGTTTCCCCAAAGAGGTCACCGACACGCAGCCAGGCTACGGACGCTAGTTGGTCTACATCGGGCCCATGTAGGGCACGGAAAAAGCGTCCGTGAAGTTCCTTACTCTGCCATACTTCTCTGCGATCGTTAGTGTCAAGCACTAGAGGTTTGCGCCAGTTCTCGTTAGCCAAGGAGAGTGGAGTAAGGCCCTTGTCCACTGCCACTACATCTCGATGCATACCCACGTCAGCAGCTAGGAAATATTCCCTTAGACTGCATACCTCGCGGTTGTGTAGGGTCTTAGCATTTAAAAAGCCTCGGCCTCCACACTTCCGCGGGATATACAGTCTCATCACCGACGAACGTGGGTGATGCATTCGAAATGCAGTCAGCAGCGTACGGACTCGCCTATCCAGGGCGTCAAGTTCTGTTTGAGTCCATTTGAGTACGCCGAAAGAGTACATCAATACCGGCATGACCCAACCGTTGAAGGCGCGCACCTTGTTTCCGCCCGAAAGAAAGCTATTAAATACCTTCTTCAGGCGGCCAAAGAAGCGCTCCTTCAACGATTGCTTCATGTCAGCAACATTGATACCTAACGCTTCCGACATACCCAAATACTTATAGGTTTCGGTTGGAGAGAGGGATCTCAGGTTTATGGAATCCGAGAGTTGTGTTCCCACGGATTCCACAATCTCCCCTCGCTTTACATGCATGACCGCACATTTATCCACACCAAACTCCATCCTGATGGCACTCTGAAGGTTTCAGTTACCTTCAGTAGCTCCATCAGTTGCAGATTGTTGGGGGCAAAAAGTTTCAAGTCATCCATGTAAAGGAGGTGAGATATAACCTGACCACCTCTCTTCAACCGATAGCCTAGCCCTGAATTCTCTAGCAGTGTGCTTAGAGGATTCAAAGCTAGGCAAAACCAAAGCGGACTCAAACTGTCACCCTGGAATATACCCCGCTCGATCCTTATCGGTTCGCTATTCCTCTGGATTTGTCGACATCCTGGATAGCGAAGGACCGTCCTCCATTGCCCCATACATGACATCAGGAAGGTGCGTAGCGTTGCATCAACTTTATACAATTCCAGCACCCTCATGAGCCATGTATGAGGAACTGAGTCATAGGCCTTCTTATAGTCTATCCAACATGTCGACAGATCCTTTCGGAAACGCCGAACCTGTTGGCTAATGGTCATATCTATGAGGAGAAGCTCCTTAGTACCGCGGGACCCATTCCTACATCCATTTTGAGAGGCAGACATGATACAGTTACTATCTATATGTGTGTTCATCTTAGCTCTCAAAATGGATGTAAGAACCTTATAGACCGTCGGTAAGCACGTGATCGGTCTATAATTTTTAGGTTCCGCAGTACTACCTGATTTATGGAGCAGGTGGGTTATTCCTGTAGTTAGAAATTGGGGCAGCGACCCTGACTCTAAGGCAGACTGGATCTGAGATGCCAAGTGGGTATGCGACCTTGTAAACCATTTGATCCAGAAGTTGTGCAGCCCGTCCGGCCCTGGAGATTTCCAGTTAGCTAACGGACGGACTGCACGAGCTACATCTTGGGGGCTGATGATAATTGCCCCCATTTCTGGTATTGGATCGCATACGCGCTCAACATCCCGAATCCAATCGCCCTCGGTATGACAGACAGGCACCGACCAGATGCTGCGCCAGAACGAGTATATGGCGTCATCATCCGGCAGGTGCGTATTAGTCACACCTTGGTCCGGTCGCTCCCAATCCCTATACACTCAAATTATTATTATTATTATTACTAGCCCGTACTGTCCCACTGCTGGGTAAAAACCAGCCTCCATTTTTTCCAACGGTCACGATTATTTGCATATTTTTTTTTTCAAGTAATAAAAAAAATATTGGCCATCGGCCCAAGCTAGCAGGTATGCGTAGGTTCAAAGTAGGTACACTAACACTTGTCAATTCCACACATTTTGTTAAACAGAAAATTAGTAATGTTTGGTGACTTAGATTATCTGGTATGTTTGCACATAGTTTTAATTTCTAACTGGGAAATATAGGTCCATAAACACGTCAGCTTATCTTTCTGAGGAATAATGTTACGTAATGTTATAACTAACAACCGAATAACACTCATTCTCTTGGCTAACAAATTTTTGAGGCTCTGTCGGCAAACTGGTTCTATGTTTAGATGAGACAGAGCAATTCAAAGTCCATACACTCTTCCACTATTTAAGTGAAACTACCTATGCCTACTTCTTTATAAAATTGAGTAAGAACATTTCGTAAGTTTACACAAAAAGTTTACACGTAAGTGACCCAGTCAACGATCCTAGGAAAGCACACACATTTCTTTCATCCAATTTTGTCTAGAAAACTGGTCAGACGCGGCGTTCCTTATATAAAGTAAACGAGTGAAGTAACCTTTGCATTTCTAAGGTAAGGGGTAATATCTAGGATAAGTGAGAGTAAACAGTCTACTGCACCTTTTTATTTTTGTGGGCAGTCATCAGTGACTTCTCCCGCTCTGATTATAATAATTATATTATTTATTTGCAAAAGCACACATTACAGGTGACACTTAATTTAGGGTACAATAGACAATGGTACAGAATACATGATCAATGACCCCCATGCTAGGAGAACCTGTGTTACAGGGGTCATCCATTCGTCCCATTATTTGACTAACAAATTTAATAAATTAACAAGTAATGTGAACTTTGAGAAAGAAGTAAAAATATTGGATTTTTTTGGAGCGGGAGGGCGTGTCAGTCTCTTACTGACTAAAACCTACCCGTATTCTTTCAGTTGCCTGTGCGTTTCCGGGCTGCGGTGACTCCATCAAACACTTCCTCGACCCTGCAGGCATCGACCCTAGCGGGTCACATCATTTACTGCTGACATCGCTTTGAAGCGTGCATTAACCACAACGCGTCGTCGACTCGGGCCTGGTCCTTGTTATCCGCAAGCCCACGCCTTCCTTCAAGCTTGTTGCCTTACCTTTATGTCAATATTCTACACCTGATTGTGAATACGAACAATCCGCACACCATATCCCATGGGAGTGTACTCTTTGGAAAACTGAACGCAATATTATGTTGGATAGTATCCAGCCTACGTCTGGAGTTGTCTATTACACGGATCTTGTGGAAAATAGAACGAATTTCTGTGCGTTCAATCGTTTTTGACATACCTATTAATGGAATCAAGTGTAACAGCTCACAATTTTAGGACCCATTAATATTACTGTTTTTAACCAGTGGTGTTTGGCAACTGCGCTTACCCCAGTCGTAAATACCCCCTTTGTGCCTAATGAATGGATGAAGTGGAAATTATGTTTTTCTTACTCCGCCGCTGTCTTTTCTGATTAATTTCGTTGCGGGACCTAATACAGTTTAATCATTTTTCTGGGATTCGTCGAGCTTCATTGCCTCGGCGTTTCTGGTGGTCGCCACTGTTGATTCTGGCTTACAGAAGTTACAGTGGTTTGGGAATAGTGTGGCGGGCTTGTCAAAAAGCCCTTGCCTGCGGTGGCTGGGAATCGCCCTGCAACTCCCGACGCCCAAGGCGTCTCCTGCGATGGTTAGCGGCCTCATGTGCGCGAGGATTGCCTCTCCCTCACGCATTCCGCCTCCTTTTTCGCGTACATTACTGCTGCTCAGAAGGAGGTGACAGCTTCTCATACCCTCTCGCTCGGTACCATTAGACTGGAAGTCGCACCTAAGAGGTAACAATTGTACTACAAGAACCAGTTCCAACATAAAGACGCTTTCAATGTCAAATTGTTACTATTTTGCAGTTGACTTGACACGACATTGTACCTTTTATTAGCACAAAGGGAAACACTTAAATATTGAAACTACAATTTTATACATCAAGAAAATCACTTTCAATACAAAAAAACCACTACCTACGTATAAAGATATTTGAAAAATGTGATCCTAGCGAGAGTGTAGTTTTAAGAGGCCGTACACGAAATTTTGGCCGATTTCACTGATTCACGTGATTTTATGGAAGTGATTTTACAGTTAAAATAATGCATTTCTAGAAGTTTTATGCACAACATGAAAGATCATTTCAATTATGATCTAATGAATGAGCTAGATTCGAAGCTTTTTTTTTATGGCGGGGTGGGAAATTATCTAATGAGATTCCCGCCTTGGGGAGCGGGAGGGAGTGTCAGACTCTTACTGACTACAACCCACCCATGTTCCTTTCCTGCCTGAGTGCCCAGGGGTGCGGTAACTCTGTTAAGAATTTATCCGCTACCCCTAGGCATGCAGGCACCGGCCACGATGGGCCCCGTCAGTGGTGGCTGACAAACATCTCTTCGAGGTGCGCGTGAAACACTGCGCGCCGTCGACTCACGGGAATGGTGCTGATCGGACGCCTGGCTACCCACTGCTCGCTGTACGCAGGCCCGGGTCTACGGTGGTCGGAGATCGTCTCTCGACGTCCTACGCCCAGTGCTTCTCCTGCGGCAGTAGCGGCCGCTGGTGTGATTGCTACTCCGTTGAGCTTCCCTCACCCGTCCCGCCTCCGCCTTCGCGAGCATTACTACTTCGCAGAAGGAGGAGACGGCATCCCATTCCCTCTCGCCTCATACCATGGCCTGAACCAGGGCCGGGTGCGAGCGCTACCGCCTATCGCATCCACGAGGATACGGCGGTGCTCCGCCCAAGCGGTGCAGACCTCCACCGTATGTGCCACCATGTCCTCTGGGCAACCCGCGCAGTGGTAACACCCGGGCGTTTCCTCCCACTTAATCGAAATAAGAACTCCACGAAACAACCGTGTCCGGTGAGAACCTGCGTCAGGTGGAAGCGATTAAACGATATAAGTCGAGATTTGGGTTGTTATAAAAGATTTTTAATCATCAAATTTTCGTATTTTTTTATTTTTTTCTCAAGAAATGGATTGACGGTGAACTGAAGTTTATATTTTGCTGTTTTAATTTTATGAACAAGAGTTTTAGATAGCCCAAATCATAAGAAATTTCTTTGCCCATTTTTTCTAAAGTTTGACTAAGTTAAATATGTATTTTTACTCTAAAATTTTATATAGAAGTGATAAAAAGTGATTCAAACATTATATAGACGACTTTTGCAACAAAACATTCTAATTTTTTCATACTGTTTAGACGTCAATACGATTCGTAATTATGTGATATTCTAAATCCCATACAGCAAATATTCACAAAACCGTCGTCGGCTTGTGGTCGATTAATCGTATTTATAATAAAAATAAAAAAGCTAGCTAATACATTAGATCATAATTGAAATCAAAACTATTAGAAATCCATTATTTTAACTATAAAAACACATCTGTAAAATCACGTAAATCAGCGAAATCGGCAAAATTTCGTGTAGGCCTCTTAATGCAATCCAAGAAATTAACAAATATTTTTTTATAAAAAATTAAGAGCACGTGACATTAATTATAGTATTCAGAAAATAATATGATACTGAACAAAAAACTTTACCTATGATTCAAACCAATTTCGAAAGGAAAATCACGAAAGAGGAAGAAAGTAATACATTTTTCTTTGTCAACACCAACTATACAAGTATACAAGCACTTAGCAGGAAAATGACACCCTACGTCTTATGTACACTCCGAGTGCTGCTGAAAGACGTTTCCTGAAAAAGATATAAATAACAGAACATAGGTACAAGATATTTTATATCTGTATGTTTACATCAACATACGTGGAATGGAATCTACAAATTTCGTTTAACAGCCTCCTTCGTTCTAGAACATCATCAGTCTTAATTATAGAACTCGCCACGACCCATGCTTAGTTTTTTTTAAATAAATTTTGGTTTCGCACGATTTGTGCATTTAGCTCGTGTCAAGTTAAGAAAGTATTTAGTTTTAGATACAGAATACGGTCACTTTTTCCCCATTAGAATGCGGATGTAACACATTCTAATGTTTTTACAGTATTTGGCAGCAAATGTGTCGAGTCAGCCTTCTCGTCAAGCTTCGCTGAAATAGTCAATACTACGACAAAATTCTCAGCTTTATTTTACGGAGATCGCGCCAACGATTCCACATATTGTCCAGTTGCGTAGACACTTGAGACACAAAACTACACCCAGTTTACATTACAATATCCATAAAGAACCAATTTGCGAATAATTAAAACAGCCACTGAACTTCACTCGAGAAAATCTTGCCAAAAACTCCCCATGCTTATTTTAAATAAATTCTAATTTTCTATTAAAAATTTAGAATCAAGAAACATTTTTTTTGGAAAAATGATTATGTTTTCTTAGATTATTCGAAAACAGCCCTGTTCTAATAATTCACAGAAACCCCAAAATTCCACCCGATATGTACGGAATCTTCTCGTCACATTACCTAGCATCATAAAGTACATAATAATAAGCAGTAAGTAAAAATAAAACAATCAGCATAACTATCTTAGATATGTGCCCGCTACGTAATAGTACGGACGGCGTAGCAAGTGATGTAAAGCTTACATCAACTACGCGTGCCGTAGTAATCACGTAGCGCCTTATCTCAGTTATGTTGTCACCGTATGAAAAATCAGTTTAATTTTTATTTTCAAAACAACTCTGAAACATTAGAATTTATCGAATCTGAATGATATTTTATTTTAAATGATATATCTATAGTAATATTATAAAAAAGGTAAAGTTTGTAAGTTTGTTTGTAGGAAGTAATCTAACTACTACTGAACCGATTTTGAAAATTCTTTCACCAGTAGTAAGCTACATTATTCTTGAGTGACATAGGCTATATTTGATGGTGATAAAGGAATCCTTTTTGCTCCCGTGCCAAGTTAGAGCGGCTTGCTAGTTCAAGATTTACTAAAAAAGGTATTTGCAATAATCCGGTGACATATAAATATACTTCATCATTTCAGCCGAAAGACATCCACTGTTGGACATAGGTCTCTTTCAACTGTCGTCACATCGACCGGTCCTCTGCGTCTCGCATCCATCGGATGCCCGCGACTCACCAGGTCATCGGTTCACCGTAGGGGAGACCTTCTAACGATGCGGCTTCCGGTAAGCGGTCATCACTCCCGAACCTATCGGCCCCATCAACATCTGTTCTGCGAGCAACGTACCCTGCCCACTGCCACTTAAGGCGCAATTATACGACTTCTAATGGTTTTTAATTGAACATCACGTCTAAATAATCTTATTTCTTTGAAAAAAAAAATATATTACTCGAGACAATTTCCGTCGTAATTTGATCTCAGAATATTTGAAATTATATTTTTATAACATAGTGTAATTAATTTGTAAAGTTATGTCTAACGCGGATACAAAATTGAGTATCACGCAAAAACTATACAGCTTATTTTTATGAAACCTTCACCATTTTAAAGATCATTTAATTATTTATAATTTAGTCTCAGTATTTTAGTATAATACCTGTTGTTTTATGTGTAATAAATTAATAATATGTCTAAGTTCGGACGGCGCTTCTTGATGGGCGAGTCCTATTACTGGGTGGACATACGACGCGTTACGTGAGCTCAGCGCAGAACACGCAAGCTAGCCACTCAAGGTCATTGGCAGCTAATAGCGCCTTAAGTTTGGCGATTCTTCGGGCTATGTCGGTAACCTTGTTCCTCTAGGTTAGTTGTATTTACCGTAAAGGAAATACCTGTATCGGAGACTGTTTAATTATCCCTATAAGAGTGTACTCGATACTTACGATAACAATATTCTCAAGTTTCAACGTTCCTGTAATTAACGAGAACATGTTTATAAGCGGATTTAATGTTGTGTTACGAAACAGTTTTGTAGGGAAAAAGGCTTCTCATTTTGAGTATTTATTTATTTGTAAATGTGTACCTACGTGCAAATAACATCAGCGGGAAAAAGTCTATGCCTAGGGGTAGCAGATAAATTCGCAACAGAGTTACCGCTCTCCTGGGCACTACGGCAAGGAAAGAACAGGGGTGGGTTTTAGTCTGTAAGAGTCTGACACGCTCTCCCGCTCCACCCAGAGCGGACGATGTCATTGGATGATTTCCCAAACCCAAAAAAAAAAACGGAAAAAAACTGTATAAATATTTATCTGTACGGTCTGCAACTACCTATTCGAGTGGCCGATGCGAATGATCCGTCGCACTCGGCTGCTTGCAGCGTAGTTCAGCGTATTGTGGACGCAGTAACTGCTCGGCTTAGTGTGCACTCGTTTGCCGGAGTAGGTACTTATTGTTTCCAGGTTTTTGTTCTGATTCGGTTTCCCTCCACTATTATTAATTTTATTTATATTTCGCAATTATTTTTTGTTTTATTTCACGCTATTTTATATTATACACATTCGTTTTTTATTACATTATGCTATTTATCTATACATACACACTATTACATACAACTGATTTACGTCCGTGACATACAACTCTCAGGTCCAGTTGAAAACCAGCGTCAGGCACTAGCTGTCTGGCTTATATGCTGAACTGGACCTATTTGGCGCAGCCGTGGGGCGCACACTTTTTTTCTATTCTTTTTTGTTTCCTTTCTTTTTTGCTACCTACATTTGTGATTTTTTTTTTCTTTTTAAATGATTAAGTTTTTATTTATTGTTGTATGTGAAAATATTTTCATGTTTTTTTTTATTCAGTTAACGAACTTACATTAACCTCACGAGATAAGACGTACCCTAATAACATTTATTGTTGGCATTTGGTTGGACCAACAATAAATGCTATCATTTTATTGTTGGCCCAACAATAAATGCTATTAGGGTAAGTTTATCGGCTACTCATCTTGTGAAGGTAGTCAAAGTAAAATCAATTATTTCAATTAAATTATTAAAAGGCTGTTTTGAATAAAAACTTCAGACCAAAGTATTTTTCGGTTCCGTACCCGAAGGGTAACCAACGGAACCCTATACCTAACCCTCCGCAGTACATTCGTCTGTCTGTCAGCAGGCTGTATCTCAAGATTCGTAATAGATAAACAGTTGAAATTTTCACAGAGTGTGTTTCTGTTGCCGCTATACCAACAAAATAAATTAAAGGGGGCTCCTCTACTAGAATCGTTTTTGACTTTTTTGCTCCATCTAGACGCGTATAATCTTGTGCGATGGTATGGAACCCTTCATGCGCGTGACCAACTCGCACTTAGCCGATTTTTTTAGGAAATGTTAGGATTATTCTTGATTGTAATGTTTTACTTGATCTTGTTATGGTTTATGTGTCCTCATCATCATTCTCTTGCTTTTATCCCAATTTATTTGAGGTTGGCGGTCTACTGTCAACATATCTTGTTATCCAACTTCCTCAGAAGGAGGGTAATGTTTTTCGAGAATATGAATGTATGTTTGTATGTCTATTTCTTTGGCGCGCCCTGTAGCCTTAACGTTTGGATGGATTTTAAACAATTGGGTATAATTTTTCAGTTATCATCAGCTAGTCCTTGACAGCTGAAGTGCCATAAGCTATTTGGAATTTGAAAAAAATTGGTTGAGCGCCCCAAGCCAAGAGTTGTCATAATTCTTTGTGAAGTGGTCATGTGGGGTATAAAGAGCTCGAGGTCATGATTCCAAAAATATAACTCGCAAAAATTAACGAAATAAATCATTGAGAATTTTAAAAAAAATCCCTATTTTCCAAACAATTCACTTTCAAAGCCAGCCCACTAACTGCATCAGACTGCTTGTGCACTTTTTATTTGTTTTATTGTCGGTCAAGTTTTTTTTTGCCAGTCTTCTCAATGTTAATAAAACAATTTGCACTGGCAAGCAACTAGTAAGTATGTCCTTAAATACACAACAGTACTGATACTAAAACGTTCCAAACAAATCACTTTTCCAGCAGTCTGATACAGTTGATGGCGTTTACTTTAGTTAAATCTTAGATTTTACGCCACCAACTGCATCAGACTGTTTAAAAAGTGACTTGTTAGAGTTTTTTAGTAATTTTTTGCAGACCGGTTTTTTGACACAAGTTATTTATTTATTTATTTCCTATATTTTAGTGAGTGATATTTTAGAATCGTCTCGTCGAGCCCTTTATTTTCATAGCTCACATGACTTTATCACAAAAAAACGACATCACTTACGTAACGGTGGCCGCCATCTTGTTTATTTGTCAAAATGTTTAGAGCCTACTAGCTTCTGTCAGGGGCTTCGCCCGCGAGGTAATAATACTTCCCCTCATTATAAATTTTACTATAGTCATTTACAGTAAAGTTGCATCAAAATCCGTTCAGCAGTTTTTGCGTGAAAGAGCAATAAACATCCATACATCCTGAAACCTTCACATTTATAATATTAGCACACATTACATATTAGTATTATGTCACTTCAGCATTCAAGAAAAATCTTATAATACCTCACTTGTTGAAATCTATCCAGCCGTTTAAGCTACAAGGCGTGCCAAAGAAATAGACATAAATGAATACATGCCCCATCTTCATCCCCATCAGCCTTTTTAATGTCTCCACTGATGGGGCACAGGCCTCCTCTTTGTAAGAGGGTGTGGGCCGTAATCCTCCACGCGGGCCCAATACGGGTTGGTGGATGTCACATGGCTTCGAATTTTGGTTCTATGACATGCCGGCTTCCTCACAATGTTTTCTTTCACCGTTTTGGGAGCAGTGGTGATGAAATAATTTGCAGAAAGTAAAGCGCCTACCATTTTTTTTTTGTCAGGGCGGGAAATCATCCAATGACATCTCCCGCTCTCGTGTCAAACTCTTACTGACTAAAACCCACCCCTGTTCCTTTCCTGCCCTGAGTGCTTAGGGGTGCGGTAACTCTGTTTCGAATTTAGCCACAACCCCTGGGCAGGCATCGGCCATGACGGGCCTCGTCTTGATTGCTGACAACTCTTTGAGGCGCGCGTGGAACACTATGCGCCGTCGACTCTCGGGCCTGGTGCTGATCGGACGGCGAGCTACTCATTACTCGCCGTCCGCAGGCCCGGGTAAACCGCCTACCTGGGTTTGAACTCACGACCTACAACTTGTAAGTCGCGGCTGTTACCACTGGGCCACCACTGCTCTTACATACCTAGTTTTGCAAAACATTACTCTCTTTCTGGGGCATTCGGGCAAAAACACGATCTAATACAACGTAATTCGCCTTCTCAATCACCATCGTATCCTCCAAACAAGTTTCGTTCGCCGACTCCCCCGTGATTGGAAAGATCCGGCTATCTCAGTAAAACTAGCTATAAAACGGCTTCCTAATGAAATTGCCCAGGACATCTCTCACTTGAGCAATTTGTGTTGATATTGCCCTTGTAGGGACCTCTAATAGGAGTAGTTTTGGGTTATTTGTTAGGGTTTTTTTTTATTAAGAAGACAGATGCTACTTGGGATTGTAGTAAATTACTTTGTTTTAGTTATATAAGTTGATTGGAACTTAAAAATAGAAAAATAAATACACGGCTAAGTGTGAGACCAACTCACGTGCAAAGTGCTCCGAACAAATTATATTTTTAATAGTTTTTTTTTTATATAAAACCATTGACACTTACTATAAATAGGTTTTCTTGTAATTTATAGATAAAGAACTACATATTACTGTGTTTTTTTCAAAATTTAGTTCCGTTTTTTCTGAGATAAAATAAGGGGTAGAATGGTCATTTTTAGGGTTTCGCAATCCTAACAAGGACAAGAACCCCTTATAGTTTGTCTGTCCGTCTGTCCGCCCGAGGCCTAACTAAGAGACTGTTAGTACAAGAACGCTGCAATTTTGCATGAATCAATCAATCTGCCTAGCCTTTTCCCAACTATCTTGGGCTCGTCTTCCAGTCTAACCGGATGCAGCTGAATACCTACCAGTATTCTACATGGAGCGACTGCCTATCTGACCTCCACAACCCAGTTACTGGGTATTGGGTAATACGATACCCCTTGGTAAGACTGGCTGTCAGACTTTCAGGCTTCAGACGACCCGTAACAACTGTCAAAGATCCACGATTGACAGCCGGTACCAACGGGTTAACGTGCTTTCCGAGGCACGGAGGAGTCTCGGTATGTAAAGATGGTCACCCATCCACGGACCAACCCCGGCAAGCGTAGCTTAACCTGAAGGATCGACCCGTGCGACTGTTATTACTTTTGCCACGAGCTCCTGCAATTTTGCATGTATATCGGGTGTAAAAAGACAGTTTCCGAAGCCGAAAGCCACATATTCTACCCATTATTTGGATCATTTTTTTCCACTAGACCATACCTGGGAATCCACTGGTTCTAGAGATATTGAAGGTCAAAGTTACAATTTTTTTTTTTTTTTTACGAAAATGAATTCAAAGTGATATAAAAAAAAAAACTAAAAGTGTATAATGTGTGTAGTACAGACTGTTGTCAACATTACCTGACCCACCCTAAAATCAAACGACTTTGAACCCTCTGGCTGTAACATTAAGGTTTCTGTAATTTATATGAGCTTATCACACAAGTGCACGAGGACTCGATGAACAAAAATACAATAATAACACAGACACTCAAATTTGATCTTTAACACGTAACGTTAAGGTAAACCCACCCAACATAGTCGGAGCCACCGGCATTATATATGTTTTTGTTAAGCTATTTTAATCATTATCTCGTTAACATTAAAGTTGAAAAGCTTTTAAGTCACACTACATAATTACAACCCAATCTATAATTTCGCGTGTTCCCAACAAGTTCTTGTGGCTTAGCGGTTTGAAGCTGGATTGACGACGAACAGCATGTGGGTTCGAAAACACAGTCATCAGTTTCTTTTTTAATTTGTTTTCATTTCTACAATATTGCTTGCAATATTAAAGAACGACCAATATCATTTTCGCCTAATAACTTATCTTGTAAACGGGTGGGTAATTTAAAAAACTTTAAGTTCACAGTTCTTTATAATGAATACGAATATTTATTTTTCAACTACCCACTTATTACAAGTTATGTGAAAATATTACCATTCTAAAAAGTTTATGTATAGTCTGTAGTTCTTTACAATAATACAAGAAATAGTTTTGGAATATAAATTCTATATTGAAAGCAAAACAATATCTTTGTCGCAGGATTTGATCTCGAACCTTGTTTTTCTCAGTCTTACACACAGACCACGAGACCAGAATTACTTGAACTCAATCATTAAAATAAGCTATTACACTTATCAAATTATAACAAATAGTTATAAAATATAACCTAATGCTAACGTTTTAAAGATCAAATTTGCGTGTCTATATTATTATTGTATTTGTTCATCAAATCCTCGAGCAGTTGTCTGATAAGCTCATATAAATTAAATAAACCTTAATGTTACATGCAGAGGGTCCAAAGTCGTTTGATTTTAGGGTGGGTCAGATAATTCTGACAACAGTCTGTACTAATCTTTTTTTCCAAACAAACATTACCTGAATTTTGTTTTTTTTTTTTCGAAATTTTGAAAATTACGGATTTGCTGCTACAAATAGGCAATGAATATCAAACGTATGTGACAAGTACCTACGTGACTTAGAGCAAAGGGGTGGGGTTTAACACTACTTGCCTTTTTTTTCATTTCTTTTTTGTGGGGTGGGTAATCATCCAATGACATCTCCCACTCTGGGTGGAGCGGGAGGGCGTGTCAGACACTTACTGACTAAAACCCATACCTGTTCCTGCCCTGCTTGAGTGCCCAGGGGTGCGGTAACTCTGTTAAGAATTTATCCGCTACCCCTAGGCATAACTCCACTTGCCTTGGTTCGCGTTACATTGTGCGTAATAAAAAACATTTCTTTTTTTTATACCCAAAAATAAAAGTCGTTTCCTAGCAATAATTTATGCGCAAAGTTACTTTGTTAGACGTACAGTATGCGGAGCTAACGGCTTTGTGATATGTCTTTTTACACTCTGTACATATATTAATCACGTCCCGATAACGAAATAATAAAAAAAAAAAAAATTGTAGCTTCCTTCTAAGTAAAGTGGGGATGAAATTTTTTCTCGCCTATCCTATTGTGTGGAGTATCGTTGGATAGAACTTTCAAAATCATTGCGGGGTTAGAAAGACTACTTTTCGAATTAGTGATACAAACAACTACAACAACAACAACATCAACTACTTTAAAGTTATTTTTTTTTCCTGGGCTAAACAATGGGCTTGAAAAATCTAAGTACACCTAAGACTACCTACAGTACAGTATTTCCTTTTTTCTTTAAAATCCATCCAAAGGTTGTCTTGAAAAGATCGCCCGAATAAGGCCGCCCATTGTGTCACCCTATGTAATGTTTTCCTCATATTTTTATTGTAATTTATATGGTGTACATAATAAAGAGTATTCTATTCTATTCTATTCTATTCTATAAATTCGTGATGGTTGTATATTTACTTTATAGTTTAATAAACTTTAAAGGAAAACTATCATGGCTAAGTTAGATCTGATAGTTTTAAAGTAATACTCGCCCAACTTTTAAAATGCAGGTACTTGGAAAATTTCGTAGATAACACAAAATGCCTAAAAGAAAAAATACTTAGATCATGTTGTTATTTAATATTTAATATTTAGAAAAGCAGTACACTGCTGCCGGGCAGACTGCAGGGCACCCCGACACGGACAGGTTAGGTTCGAAGGAGATGAAGGGGTCGTTAGCACATTGCCGGCTGAACATCCGGTAACCGTTTTATACGTTTAGTTGATTGAAACTTTACTTATCTAATAAAAGTGCATCAATTAATTTTTCATTTTGTTGTTTTTTTTTTCCATCAACACTTTTCTCATATTACTAGAATCAGTTTAGTGAAACAACATATCACTGACGGGTCTACCCTTTTGAGCAGATGTTTTTATGTCATAATATTATTTTGCCTAACAGCGGATAGCATAAACTTCATTTCGTAGAAAATCGATTGGCAAAAACTCATTTAACATACATTCAAAACTCATAATTTTGTAAGTCAGAATCATCTTAGGCTTAAGTTTTATATCCATAATAAATAAAAAGTAGAACCATCGTATCGCAGAAAATCCACATAAAAAAAAGCCAGAATCAAACATTTCATACCGATAGTCATTAAAAGGCAGAACTATCATATTTTAGAAAGTTTACAATTAGAATCATCTTTTGACATACATTTCATATCCATAATAATTGAAAGACTCATCTATCACATTATTACAGAAAATTCATAGTTAGAATCAATAAAACAGTTGATTGCGAATATTTGTGGTTACACCATGCATGCAGCAAGCATGAAAACCAGCATACGCCATACATGCAGCAAGCATGCAAACAAGCATACGCCATGCATGCAGCAAGCATGCAAACAAGCATTGTACCATGCATGTAGCAAGCTTGCAGCATGCAAGCGAGCATGTAACATGCGACAGGCATGGTTTCTGTCACGGCTCCGGCGCTGCAGGGCTGCGGTGGTCCCACGCGAGCTTATCGTCGCAGATGGTTTTAACGCTCATCACCGCAACTTCGGCTTGCTTGCCAAACCACCTGCTCCTCAGCTCGCGGATCACCTCGCCTCTCCGCGCCTTCGCGGAATTAAATTACACTTTAAGGGTAGGGTTTTAAGACAATGTTTTATTTTTAATTTAAGGTTAGAAATGCTATTTTATAGAAATGGCAATATGCCTAGTAAAATTATTCCAAATGAAATTCTGCCATTTTCATAGTATGCCAAGTGAAATTTTACCAAATAATCGTCGATCTAAATAAACATTATGCTTAACGAAATTATGCGGCACTTCAACTTTGCCAAAGCCAAATAAAATTTTGCCATCTTAAAAATATGCCATTGTAAATTCGGACATATAAATTTTCGACCAAACAATAATTATATTAAATATTTTTTATGCCTTAAAAATATTCGTGCAAAGAAGATTATGTCAAGTGTGTTGTAGCAAATAAATTTCGGAGCATCGAGATTCTGTCAGATAGCAGTAAGGGACATCACTGACATTATATTAGCATTTTGTCATATCACTAAACATTTTTAGTAAGAAGACGTAGTCTTGTTTGATTATTCGACATATACAGGGTGTAACAGAAAGGTGTGGTCATATTTTAAGAACTGCATCTGCCCATCGATATGAAACAACTTTCTTCAAGAAAATCCGAACAAATTCCAAAAAAAAATTTTTACCTCCCATACAAATATTGATCAGCTGATGATGACTTTGTATGAAATGTTCAATTTTTTAATTTTCTATTTTTTCTTAGAGAAAGTTGTTCATTTCCATGGGCAGAATCGGCTCTTAAAATATGACCACACCTTTCCGTTACACCCTGTATATATAATTATTTCGTGGTATCACTAGGGATTTCGTTAAATCCCTGGAATCTTTATTTCCCTGCGATATATACCAATACCCATGCAAAATTGCAGCTTTCTATTACTAACAGTCTCTTAGCTATGCCTCGGACGGACGGACGGACAAACCGAAACCATAAAGGTTCCCTGTCCTTGTTGGGACTGCGGAACCCTAAAAAAAGGGGCCACTTTTTGGCATACGTCATTTTACGCAGAGCCACAGCACAGCGTTTACGTCGTAGATCATGAGTCCTTTCCATCGGCGTCACTCCCCGGCCACATACCCCGCCCGCCCCGCTACCTCTCTGCTCGTACCTACGCAGTGCGCGATTGTTCATACAAATAATACTGTGGCTATTTCGGTCCGTCAATAATCTTCTCCGAAATGGAGATTCACGGATGACGGAAATCGGATCTGGTGCGTAAACTACCATACAAATAGTTCTACGACTACTCCGGCCCGTATTTTCACGGATTTGGTTCGGATTCAGCTCGGACGTAGTGTGAAACCGCTCTAAAACGACTGAAATTTCACTGAGTTTTGTACACAACCATACCCAGCGATTGTTAGTAGGTATATACATACAGGGTGTAACGGAAAGGTGTGGTCATATTTTAAGAACTGCATCTGCCCGATAAAAACAACTTTCTTCAAGAAAACATGAGGAAACTCAAAAATTTTTTTACGTCCCATACATATTGATCAGCTGATGATAACTTTTTTAGGAAATTTTCTATTTTTCAAACTGACTTCGAAGAAAGGAGGAGGTTCTATGTACGACTGTATGTATGTTGTTTTATTATGTATGTTCACCGATTACTCTGTCAGTTGTACTGATTTTCAAAATTCTTTTTTTATCCTTACTCTTAAGGATAAAAAAAGAATTTTGAAAATCACAAATCAATCTCAATACTCATATTTTCCAGAGGTGGTCCCATATAAATTTTATCGAAATTGCTTCAGCGCTTATTAAAAAAATCTACAAAAACAAAAAATATGTACATATAGATAACGTTTTGGTTTTCTCAAATTACGAGTATGTTTAAATTCCATGTTACGAGTTATTGGGGTTATCAATTCGGTTATATTTAGTTTTAGTTCTGGGGTCTATACAACTAACAACTGAAAAATATGGTTGTATTTTTAACCGACTTCAAAAAAAGGAGGAGGATCTCAATTCAACTGTATTTTTTTTTAGTTTTCATCTCATAACTTAACTGATTTTGAAGGTTTTTTTTATTTAAAAGCTGTTGCTTCACATGTGGTCCCATTTTAATTTGGTGAAGATCTGATGAAGAACTTCGGAGATACACAATCGCATGTCTGTATATTGTTTTCACCATTTCACAACATTACATCACGCTGATATGCTCTAAAGGGGTATACAGATTAGTACAGTTCACGCTGATACACCCTAATTTCACAAACTATGTTCAACTTCCCTATTTTTTTGGGGCTATCAATTCGGGCATAACTTTACTATTTATTAAGTTACTATTTATTTATTTGTTAAGTTTAAAAAATGCAAAATAACTTTAATTTTGGAAGTCGGTGTTTCTAGTTTGGTTTATTCGTTATTTGACACCGACTATCGAAATTAAAGTTATTTTGCATTTTTTAGTATTAATTATGGCAGTCGGTTGAATTTTTTTTGTAAAAAGTTTTTTATTAATCACTTTTTAGTTGTTGTACCCCATTCTAAAACTAAATTAATAGTAAAGTTATGCCCGAATAGATAGCCCCAAAAATAGGGAATTCGAACATATCAGGGTGAACTGTACAAATCTGTATACCGCTTCAGAGCGTATCAGCGTGATGTAATGTTGTGAAGTGGTGAAAACAATATACAGACATGCGATTGCAGCAATTCTGGAAGGTTTACTATCATTTATTGAAGAGTTCCATTGTGTATCTCCGAAGTTCTTCATCAGATCTTCACCAAATTAAAAAGGGACCACATGTAAAGCAACAGATTTCAAACAAAACAAAAATCTTTAAAATCGGTTCACGTAGTAAGAAGTTATGAGGTAACACACATAAAAATGAAATTTAAAAAAATACAGTCAAATTGAGAACCTCCTCCTTTTTTTGAAGTCGGTTAAAAACAGGGAGGACGCGCACTGTAAATCTTTTGTTTATTATTATGTGAATATATACATATGCCTTCTTCGACGGGCGAGCTAGAACTGACCTAAAACGATCAAAATATTATATTAATTCATTCTAATCTTAATATTCGAACCACTCTTCAAATATTATCAAGTGCCAGCAAAAGCTTGGTGCTCACACGCCGTCTATATGCTGTGTGTACATATCCAACCCACAAAAAAAGCGACCTACTTGAATATCACATAATATTTTTGTAGGTAAAAGACGTGCGCTTACAAAAACTAATGTTAACACATACAAACTTAATTAAGATATTTCTCTTATTTAGTTTTGTTTAGAAAACCTTACACCATTTTGTTATAAAGTCAGCTTATATTTCACACTGCACATCTTATTCAACACACAACAAAACAAAAAGATTAATTCTTATTATCTTCATCAGTATTCTGCAAAAACATTATAACCCAGCCTAATAAAACGTTATCTTTCACAACGAGGCACTCTTAGTTTCATGGACTTCTAAACTTGGTCGGGTTATATGAAAATTGTCGGTGGAACGGTGCAGTTATAGTTTGGGAGCTAGTACGTTGGCAGAAACTACATCATCATATTTTCTTCATGACTTAACAAGAACTGCCGAAAATATTTTGATGGAGTCGAAATAGCCTGATTATCTATGTATAAACTGATTAGATTTGTGTTTTGAACGAGCTGAGTGGTTATTTTTTACAAATATCCTACTATCGTACTTGTATGGATCTGTGTTAATCAAGCATCCATCGGCTCTGGATTTTGGCACAGAGATAGTCACATGGGTTTTAAATTATATTGGGGGAATTACTGCTTCCGAGGGGCGAAGCCGCTGGCAGAATCTTATTATAATTATTACAGGAAATTTTAGGAGCACATTAATACTGAAGGAGCTCTCGTTTAAGAAATAACAGCTGAATGGGCCGATCTTCTAAGTAAAATCTATCTGTGAATGATGAGTGACATGACCATTCATATTTATCGAGTCTCCTTCACCACTAGAAAAGCGCGTTAAGGCGATGGGTACCAACTGTAATCGGTGGCTATGACAGTAGTTAGGGATAACCCCGTAAGTCTGACAGCCAGTTTATCATGTTACCCAGAGTAACTGGGTTGTGGAGGTCAGATAGACTGAATACTAGTATTTAGCATGGAGCTACTACTCCGTGCAAAATACTGGTATTCAAGCTCATCTGCATACACTTGATGCCGAACCCACGCAGTTGGTAAAAGAAGTCGTGGTTTTCATTGTTGAAATAGGTTGGAAAACATCATTAGTTAGATATAAACATTATCACAGCAAAATCTTTTTTAGAACTTTGTTGTTCATCTTACTTCCTACTACTAATATTATAAATGCGAAAGTTGTGATTGATGGATAAAAGGATGGATGGCAAAATGGATGTTTGTTAATCAATCACGTCAGAACAGCTGAATGGATTTGTTTGAAATTTAGCGCAGAGATAGATTATAGTCTGGAATAGGACATATGCTATAATTTTTAGTGGGTGAACGCGGGCGAGGCTGCTGGCAGAAGCTAGTATATTATAAATTCAAAAGTTTAGATGAATGGATGTTTTTTATTAAATCATGCCAGAAAAGCTGAACGGATGTGTGAAAATCGGTGTGGTGCCAGGAGGCGCCACTATTTTGCAAGACAAGTGTATTAAATTACTAAAACAAAAGTGTAACGTTAATGATTGTCTCCTTTTTTATCATGATTCTATTGGTGTGTGTGTGTGATGCGACTAAGCTATAAAGTTATAATATAGAAAGTGCTAATTCGATGCGGGCAAAGCTGCTGGCAGGAGCAAGTAATTTGTAAATTACTTTGAAGCACAGATGTTTTTATTTTACACACTCTAGCTCCGTGACTATAAGGATTATCTCGTGCTGATAGCTGTTTATGTTGGATGTAGCCTGCAACGGATTATGATGGAAATGATACACGGAGTTTGGAGATACGGGCGCGGGCGTTATGTCTTACTTTGTGTTTACGGAACGACGTTGCAGTTAAGCTGTTGAAGTTACTAAGCTGGAAAATAACTTTATGTATTGAGATGAGCTGAATTATATTATTAGGTTTAGATGGAAATTCTGAAATAATAATTCTGTTCATTTAAGTTGTTTATCGCATGATTATAGATTACTGTTCTTATAGTCTTTATGTCCCACTTCTGGGCCTGTATTTCCATTGCTACCGGTTCTGCGCATTTCTTGCCGAAAACTTCATCATCACATCAACCTGGAATGATCCACTGCTGATTAAGGAAAGTAGCCACTTGCCTCTTTTTTTTATTTCCCGGTTCTGTGCGTCCCTCATCTTAGAGTATCGAGTGTCATCATCTTCCTGCCCTTATCCCATGTTACTTGGGGTCGGCGCAACACGTTTTTTTTCTTCCATTCTGTCCTGTCAGCCGTCACGATGTCACTAACTCCCTTTTCTTTTATATCACTCCTCACACAATCGATCCATCTTTTCTTTGGCCACCCTCTCCCTCTCCATCCATCCACATTTATATTCATAACTCTTATAGTTACATGTATATCATCCCTCCTCTTTACATGGCTATACCGAGGTAAGCGGTTCCCTTTCAACTTTTCTGTGACTGACGCCACTTTTAAACTACCTCTAATGTACACATTTCTCACTTTATCCATTCTCGTTACTCCACATATCCATCTTAACATTCTCATCTCCGCCACATGCAATCTTTTTTCATCCGTCTTTTTCACAGCCCAACATTCTGACCCATACAGTACGACAGGTCTAATCACTTAGACTAAGGAGTGAAAATAAAAAAAAATAAAAAATAATAATAGTCTATTATCTTAGATATGTCAAGGGTAACTGATACGTGTTTAAGTTTATTGCTAAAACATCAATAGGGTTATTGCTTTTGCTTTTTCATCTCACTACTAAATTATTCTAATAACTTATCCTAAGAGACCAGATCTATCCGGACTACTACGATTACAGAAAAAGAAAAAAACCAAAACTCCATTTTCAATACACCCACATTTTTTGTAAAAATACATTTCGAATTGTATTGTTTAACAAACAAAATAGTTGACGCAAAACTTCCATATTCAAAAGTTAGTCGTACTAACACAAACGAATTTTATTTTAAAAAAAATCATTCGTGGTTTTTCGTTGAAAAACCTTGTTTTTGTAAACCGTGTTTCGGGATTACTGGTTCGCATTTTAATATTTATAACAAGCTTAAGTTGTCGTATTGTTATGTGCCTGATTTTGACGGTCAAAATGAAAAATGGTGGTCATTCAAACCAATTTCGTAAAAGTACAATAACGTTAAAATTTTATGAAATTAAAATGGATTTAATTTCTGAAAATACAGCTTGTTTTGCATTTAAACAACAATTACGGCCGTAAGTGTTTTAATTGCGTTTGGAACAGGTTTTCAACTCGCTTTAATCTTTTTTTGTTCCAAAGTGTTGAGTTAGAAGGCCTGGAACAAGAAGGACGGATAAATAAATACATAAGAAATAAACTGTTTATTTGCACATTTACAAGTGAGCATCCAGAACACCGTTACAAACAAAATGTTGAACATTGAGACAAAAATCAAAAAGTGAACTGCTGCCTACTAAACTAGGCCTGTGTTTTAGGAGCCAATGTTCCTCCAGAAATAGTCAATTACGCATAGACAACATTGCAAGTAGATACTTAACAAAATACACAATACGAAACAATAATTATGTCAATTATATGAATTATTATTTAAGATTTCTCGGGACCCTGAGGTCCCGGACCTGTAAAAGGTGTACGACCGAAATACGGGCCGAAGCCAACTCGCAGAGGCCCTCTTAGACACTTTTATGGAAATGATTCACCTACCGTCGATTATCCCTGTACGAGTACCTACGCGTTATACAAGTGCATCCAAGGACAACCCCCGGTTTGTGTGAAACTATTGAAGGCAAAGGAAAATAAAGAAATCGGGGTACGGTTTTGGGAGGCTAAAGTGGACTGGTTACCAAAAGCTATGTAAAGACTATGACCCCTGCCTGAACAATATTATTAATATGTTATAATTCCATTTATTCATTTGTATATACATATTTTTTTATATATTTCAATAAAAAAGATAAAAAAAAAACATTTGAAAAATGTATCCCACTGGTATCGGAAACAAGGTCCAAGCTACCGGCGCGGCGGTCGGGGCTCCAGAGTGAGGAACCGCTTGACAATGCGAGCCGTGTCCAGAAGTACAGCTTTCTGAATAAAGCCCTTGATCCAGCCGCCTAACGATGTAAAATACTGGTATTCAGCTGCATCCGGTTAGACTGGAAGCCGACCCCAAGGTAGTTGGGAAAAGGCTAGGCAGATGATGATGATGATCCAGCCGCCTAACGAGAGCCTCCTGAGGTGTTGGTCGAGGCTCGTGGCCATAAGGCCATTAGCTGACACGACTATCGGTACAATGATCGCTTATTATTATTACATTGATTAGTACATATAAGTAAAACATATTATTACTAAACTATATTAAAAAGTAATTAAATTATTATTGCGGTTTTACATTTTACTATAAAATACATATTAGATAGATACATACTCGTAATTAATAGATTCAATAAACAGTAAAATTTATATATGAGACGATTGTAATAAGTTTTTCAGTTTCGTCGTTTGTTAACTTCTGCAACCATTAGGAAAGTTTGATTTTAACTTGGTGTTTAGGGGAAGGATAAATAGAGATTTATTTATTTATTATATTATAGAGTCGAAAGCCAGTTGCCAGATACTGACGGCTGGCATACATGGAACTTATCAAAAATCTCTATTTGTCAAAAAAATCTAGTTTACTATGTTATAAATTGTATCAATGGGAAGAATGACCTGGAAAGGACTGCGGGAGTCCGCTGAAAGCAAGAAACACGGAACGTGTGATGTGGCGACACTTTGGGAAAGCCTATGTCCAGTACCACTACTGTGTACGCGTGTGTGTAAGTGTGGCTTAAGAAGAGCTGAAATGATGATGATCAAATTTTTTATTAGTGATCCCAGGAAAGACGGTGGCATAGTGATCACGTGCTACTGTGCACAGCAAGGCTCAGGGGAAACTTGCGGACGGCAAGTAATGGGTAGCTCGCCGTCCGATCAGCACCAGGCCCGAGAGTCCACGGCGCGTAGTTTTCCACGCGCGCCTCAAAGAGTTGTCACCATACATGACGAGGCGCGTCATGGCCGATGCCTGCCTAGTGGTTGAGGATAAATTCGAAAGAGTTACCTCGCCCCTGGGCATTCAGGGCAGGGAGGAACAGGGGTGGGTTTTAGTCAGTAAGAGTTTGACATGCCCTTCCGCTCACCCTAGAGCGGGAGAAGTCATTGGATGATTTCCCAACCCCCCAAAAAAATAAAAAGGGGAAACCATTTCACAGTCTCCCTAGGGATATATAGCGCCCGAATAGGCGCGTTGTACAGAGGGAGTTCCGGGGTGGTTTTCCGCTCTGGATGGACCGGGAGACCACCCCCATGTTATTTCATGATTTACAACCCATTAAAAAAAGTACTTATTACTACTTAAGGTTTGTAACCGAGCGTTAAATACAAAGGAACTTTGTACCGGACAGTATACTAGTCCACTATGAAATAAATCACATATATTTGCTACTATGAATATTCTAGTCCGAAGCTAACCTTACCCATCCATAGATATATGATTTATTGAAACGCGCGCTTTGCTATCGCGGTACGTAGTATCATAAATTATACAATATAGGTATATACAGGCTGTAACGGAAAGCTGTGGTCATATTTTAAGAACTGCATCTGCCCATCGATATGAACAACTTTCTTCAAGAAAAACCAAGGAAATTCTACAAAAAATTTTTTACATCCCATACAAATATTGATCAGCTGATGATAACTTTATATGGAAAGTCCAATTTTTTTTTGGGAATTTTCTATTTTTTCTTAGAGAAAGTTTTTCATTTCCATGAGCAGAACGGGCTCCTAAAATATGACCACACCTTTCCGTTACACCCTGTATGTAGTATTCTTTAAACATGGCAGGGTAAAAAAAACATACAGACGAATTGAGAACCTCCTCTTTTTTGAAATCGGGTAAAAAGGTAGGTCCAAAATTAATGTGAGTTATCCCATCGCGCGTGTAGTTAGCAGACATAATAGATTTTCAATTGTTCACGGGCCATGTTTTTTTTTTTTTTGCTCTGTCCGTTAGACTCGAGATTAGTGTTGTGATACAATTTCATCGTAAAATATGAATAGTTAATTAATTGCGATGGCAATAAGTACCCAAACTTTTAAATTTGGTTTTAAAAATTTAATTTTCTATAAGAATTTAAAAAAAAAAACAAATACAAGACAAACAAAAAAATTTTAATAGCTATAGGTACAACATTGGGAAGAATGATTATTTAAATTGGTTATATTCAAAATCACTTTCAAATTATAAGTTATCAAAGCAAAAAAAAAGAAAAAAGTAATTTAACTTTACAAACTTCTTTCTGCAATTTTTTTTTTTTGTTCAACTTTAAAGACGTTTATTGATTTTGACATTTTAATATCATTTGGTAAACTATTACGTAATTTGGCTCCCTCAAATACAATATTTCTTAAATTAACAATAATTTGTTCTTGGAATAGAGACTTCTAGAGTGTTTAATTTACTGCTTCTAGTGTTAAACTTGTATTTTTTTCTATTAAATGATGTTTGAGACCATGTACTGTTTATTATTATTTTTTATATGAATACGCATGTGTGATCTAAATTTATAGACGTTTTATGTTAGTTAGTTTTGTGTTTTTGTAAATTTTAACCGTTGGTGTTAGTCGATGATATCCGAATAATGTCTTTATTACCTTGTTTTGTGTTATTTAAAGGTTTTTTCGATTTGTTTTACCCCATATTTGAATTCAATATTTTAAGTGTGGCTTAATAAGTGTAGAATAGATCAAATTACGTTCTAAATAGGGAACACAACATATCCTTTTAATTAAACCAATCAGCGGAGATATTTTAGACCGTACGTAGTCGTTATGTGGCTTACATGTCAGTCTGTTGTCTAATATTAAGCCAAGGTATTTTTCGTGGTTAGATTTTACAAAGTATAGACAAACTAATAAAAAAAGTCTAATATATACAAGCGGCATAAAAAGGGAAAACAACAACAAAATCTTGTTATGCTCCTTTTCCAAGCACAGGCAAAATTTTTAGATACCAGTAATATGTTAGGATTAAAACTCAAACTGAATTTTTTTTACATAAGAAAAGTCGCTTGCTTGAATCGGGTATCAAACGAACTCCAAAACGAAAAAAGCATCTTCTAAGTATATACCTGGTTGCTCTTGATAACGTTGGGTAATGTATAATTAGTATTATACCATTTGAAAGGGGCATAATTACTGGTTTTTTTTTTGTGGTTTAGTAAATCATCCAATGACATCTCCCGCTCTAGGGTGGAGCGGAAGGGCTTGTCAGACTCTTACTGACTAAAACCCACCCCTGTTCCTTTCCTGCCCTGAATGCCCAGGGGCGAGGTAACTCTTTCGAATTTATCCTCAGCCCCTGGGCAGGCATCGGCCATGACGGGCCCCGTCATATTTTGCTGACAACTGTTTGAGGCGCGTGAGTTAACCACTACTCGCCGTCCGCAGGCCAGGGTCTACTTTATATCATCTTATCCACTTGGAATCAAATTGCGAATAATTAAAACAGCCACTGAACTTCACTGAAATAAAATCCCGCCAAAAATTCCAAAAACATAAAATTGCTAGAGCTTTCTAATTCCTTCCCACACAAACAAATACCGCCATTATTACCAGAGCAGCAAGGAAAAATCACATTATACTGGAAATTTAATATGCACCGCATCTAATAAATCTGGTAAACAACGCTGGGGCCTTCGCTAGTGATCAATAAAGGGATGTTAACAAATTTAGCTTCACCGCAGACCGCCCTGGAATAGATTGGCGCAGAAGGCTAGCTCTTTACAACCACTGACATTGAGGCATGGACAGAGCATACGGCTGTGAAAGCTTGAGAGAGACAAAGTTACGTGTGGCCTGTAGTTGTCTCTTTCTATAATTGAGAAATTCTTAGAGTGGGTCACCCACTCTAGAAATTTCTGCTGTATCGTGAGAGCGTTTACAAACACTTGTTTCGGGTCTGATTGTTTGGCATACGCAATCAATCAGACCCGAAACAACTATCTGTAAGCCGTATATTCCGTGCGGGAATCAGATCCACGACACAAAGTGCTGGCACTAGCCTCATGTTTTCTACGAGAGTGCATGCATTCATTCTCTTCGGCTGTCTCAACTGTCGCCTCGTATCTGAAGCCTATATCTCAAAAACTGTACCTCCTATGCGTATACCATGTGTATGTTTTTTTTTTGGTGGAAAAACATACACTAACACCCAGACCCGGAACAAGTAATTGTAGGCCATACAAATCATTGTTCAGTGCGGGAATCGAACCGGCGACACGCAGTGCTGCAGCCGGATGACTCACAAGCTGGCCTCGTGTCTGAACACTGCATCCACTGTACGTGAAGCGTGTCTATGTGTGCGTGCATTTTTGTTCGTTGTGCCGAACTTTTGTGCGTACCTATTCTATGACCCGGCTTTTACATACATCTACGAGGGAGCTATCGATTTCTGATTGAAGCAAAGTGGTACAAAACGTTCAACAATCATTAAATATGAAAGGCTATATTAATAAGTCTCTCGATTTTGAGATCCCATCGTAATGATAACGCCTTTAATATTCAAATTAGATCAGGAGATTATCTATATTAAATTTTACCTCGATTTTGCTGTAATGAGATTCTGAAATGTGGTTCTGTTATCCAAAAACACGTGAAACGTTGACGGAATCTTGTTTAATAAGGCATCAATTTTGACATCGTTTTACCTGCCAACGCTGATTTATCATTTTCAGATTATGATGTAATGCTTGAAAATACTTGCTCTAAATTGATTTGACTCGTTAAAAATCGATTGACTTTCATTACTTGAACTACCATCTTAATAAACAAAACAATTAATCCACTATGTAATATACAGGGTAGAATTTCGTAACCTAAAGGGAAAGTTCTCTTAATACTGTAGATAGATAATTTTACTGAAACAAAACATTCCTATATTTTTGAAAAGAAAGAAAATTGCATTCAAAGATTGTCGAAAATTCGCTTGCCACACCCGGGTATCGAACTGACTAAAATCTTTAAAAATTTCACCTTGTTCTTTTTTTGCATCGATCGTTAGGGTCAATTATAAGGATGAAATCTCTCTAACAAACTTGATGACTCATCTTCTATCATACGCCATCTGATTTTGGGTGGGGGCCGTTCTTTGTTCCTACTGGACGAGACACTGACTGTTACGTCCATCATTATGAGCTTGTGTTAAGAGACTAAGTCTTCGCCTGGCAACACTTTACAGTTTTGGACTGTTTTGAGACTGTTTTGTCTCACCAAGAAAAAGTCAATTTGGGTCGCATGCTTGCCGCTTTTTTAAGTGATCAGGTGTTCGTCTTTCTTTTTGAACCAGGTGTTAGTTATTGCCAGGTCGAAAGCAGAAGCAGCTTGCAGCAATGACTCACCATCAGTATTACGGTCTCCGTACCTCCAACCACCATGCACTCTCTCATAACCATACTTCAGACTTCCTAAATGCCCATTAAAATCACCCCCCACAAACACCTCTTCACTCTCCTGCACATTCATCATCACACAATCGAAGTCCTTCCAAAACTTCTCTTTTACACTATTCTCACATCCTGACTGGGGTGCATACGCACTAATAACATTTACTATCATACACTCCACAACCACTTTAACAGCTATCACTCTATCACTTGCTCTTTTAACATCCACCACACATTCTTTTAGACAATAAATTAAATGAAAGGAAAACTATGCAATTTTCAACTCAGTCTGCCTAGCCTTTTTCGCAATTATCTTGGGGTCGGCTATCAGTCTTACCGGATGCAGCTGAATACCAGTATTTTACAAAGAGCGACTGCCTATCTGACCTTCACAACCCAGTAACTGGGTAATACGATACCCCTTGGTAAGACTGGTTGTCAGACTTTCGAGTTTCTGACGACCCGTAAAGACTGTCAAAGATCCACGATTGACAGCCGGGACCAACGGCTTAACGTGCTTCCCGAAGCATGGAGCAATCTCGGTTTGTAAAGATCACCCATCCACGGACCAACCCCGACAAGCGTAGCTTAACCTGATGGATCGACCCGTGCGGCTGTTTTTACTTTAGCCACGAGCTCCTCTCGAAATGGGCTCTATTTTCTTGGATACACAATTTTTTTCTTCTGATGAATTCATTTCTAGTAACCTTAAATACTAACGTGTTGTGGTGAATATTATGAATCATATTCTGAACTTCAACTCTCAACTCGTTAAAATTCGCATAAGATTTAATGAAAATTTTACTTTTTATATGCCCTCCACAAAAAAAAAATCTAAAGGGATGCGATCTGGTGATGAGCAGGCCAAAATCTTTGAATGCAGTTTTCTTTCTTTTCAAAAATAAAGGAATGTTTTCGGTGACTAAAATTTTCTATCTACAGTATTAAGAGTACTTTCCTTTCAGGTGGCATTAGGTACCAAATTCCACCCTGAATATTCGGCTTTCTGTCTAAACCTGCAGTTGAATACTAGTACCTGTCCTACTGGCTATTAATAATATAAATGTGAAAATTTGTTTGGATGTATGTATGAATGTTTGTTACTCAAGCACGCCAGAACGGCTGAACGGTTCTGGATGATATTTGGCACAGAGATAGATTATAATCTGGAATAGGACCTAGGCTTTAATTTACGAGTATAATGGGAGATTTATTCATTTATTTATAGAGCTTATTTACAAATAATATCAACAATATTTTAAAACAATTAAGAGGGATCCAGTGTAAAAAGCCAATGCGTGCACAACATTCACAGAATAGGTCTAATTATCTAATATATATATACTACGAATTTTGAAAATAAACAATAAACATTAAAATACATAAAAATCAATAACGAATGTCGGCACTTGAAATTAAATCGTCAACATTATTACCATTCAATTACAGAAGATTAATATTATATTATTGCATTACAATGTCACACAAAAAAATAAAAAATAAAATGAAACAAAATGAAATGAAATTGAAAAGTATAACAAATAAATAGAAGTGCAAGTAGGCGGCTGATCACAGGTCAATTTTAATGATTTTAGTTCAAAATTTTGCCAGATTACCAAAAAAAATATCGATGCTGCTGTCGGTGGAGCAGGCTTTGTTGTAAAAAGTCAAAATTCTATTCAAGGGAGCATGTTGGCCCAGGTTTGGACGGCATGGCTTAGTGGCAAAAGTACCAATGTACCAATTTCATGCTGGTGAAGCTGCTGGCAAAAGCTAGTGTTAAATGAAGCGACTGCCTATCTGACCTCACAACACAGTAACTGGGCAACACGATACTCCATTTCAAGACTGGTATCAGTTTTTCTGACTTGTGACTACTCGTAACGTCTGAAAAAAATCTACAAATGAAAGCTAACAGCTTAACAAGCTCTCAGAGACACGGCAGTTTTCCAGTATGCAATGGATGGCCACCCATCCAATGACCGACCTCGTCAGGCATTGCTTAACCTTAAAGATTGACACATACGTCCGTGATTATGTCGGCACGAGCTAACCAATACCTTTATTTTATTCATATAAATAAACAAATAAATAAAATAAAGGTGCTGGGACACGTTTTCAAATGCCGATGTAATCCCAGGCCGGGACTGAAACACGAGTAAGCCAGTTTGCTGACGTTAACTCAAAGCAATTACACAAGTGAGCCCTCGGGATCGGGTGAGTGACGCAAACTTATAAGGTGGCCGTATTAACGTCTAGCTGGAGATATGTCGGATGAATCACTTCCATTTAATGCAGATAATAAATGGTGATTCAATTGCACGGGAATGTAGGTCGACAGATCGAGTGCTTTAAGTCATTTGGAGAAGGTACTCGTACGTAGGTAAAATAAGAAATTACATTTTAAATTAGGTACTGATGCGATTACGATAGTACATTTTGATGCAGGAATAAAAAAGAGGAACTCTAGATTCCAATCTCTACGCGAGCAGTTGCATGATCGCCATTATGATTTGTTGACCTCTCGTTCTATTTCATGGTAATTCTTATCTGCGTGTCTATTCTAAACATTACATCATGTTTCGGCACGTGTCATTAGCCATAGGCGTTTTTTGTTGTTTATGCACAATTAATAATAATAAATTTAAAAAAAACGAACTAGTTAGATTAGGTTAAAAATAAAAAATAAAAAAATCCCTGTGTCTTGATGCAATCTGTCCATTAATTGACATTCAGCATCAGTTGTGTTTAAATAGGATTTTGTTATGCTTGCGAAGCGGATTGATGTGGATGCGCCTACTGGTGCATCCACATCAATCCGCTTTATGGTATGTCAGCTGTCACAGCAACAAGACTTGTGCGCTAAGTCTCATATGCCTCCTGAATGTCTTGCCCTTCATCAAGTTTGATGCTAGTTTATTAGGATGGGTCGTAATCCTATTCTTATAGGCACAGGTTAAACATTTAACAAAAAAACAGTGGTATAAACATCTGTGTCACCCCTTGCGGCTTTTTAAAATGATTTACTAGTATGCCGCAAACTGACGGCGACAAGTTATAGAATACCGCTTACAGCACTCTATAAACTGCCTTTATTTACTCCTACGCTAATAATTTTTAAATGACATTCCTTAAATTAATCAATGGTTTTATTAAACTATATCTTTCAAACTCTTGCCAGGCGTTAGTGATGTAGTATGCTTTGGAACCGGGACGTGCGTCCACGTTTGACATTATAAACTATACACGAGCAGTACGCAAAATTCGTATATATATTATAATCATTATACATTTTAAAATAGCAATACATTGTATACGTGAGCAGTTTCCTATGGCTGGGTTCTGGCCTTATCATCATCAGCCTAGCCTTTTCCCAACTATCTTGGGGTCAGCTGCCAGTCTAACCGGATGCAGCTGAATACCAGTATTTTACATGGAGCGACTGCCTATCTGACCTCCACAACCCAGTTACTGGGTAATACGATACCCCTTGGTAAGACTGGTTGTCAGACTTTCGGGCTTCTGACGACCCGTAACGACTGTCAAAGATCCACGATTGACAGCCGGGACCAACGGCTTAACGTGCTTTCCGAGGCACGGAGGAGTCTCGGTATGTAAAGATGGTCACCCATCCATGGACCAACTCTGGCAAGCGTAGCTTAACCTGTGGATCGACCCATGCGGCTGTTATTACTTTAGCCACGACCTCTGTTCTGGCCTTGTATATGGAAATACGCGGCGAGGCCGTTTTGGAGCCATGAAACTACAAAATCATTATAATTAATTTTTTACTCAGGTAATTTTACACCCGTTGCCATAACTCCATAACACTGCGACAATTGCTCACTAGTATCAACGTTTTTCAACACATTTACTCGAAAATAGTAAGTAAAACTTAATAAACATAATTTAATTAGTAACAAATAATTGTGAGAAGTGCTCACGTAATTTCTATGCTCCTTGGCCACTGGGGTGGCCCGGCGACCAGTGAAGGCTGGCGGGCGACTAGCCTAACACAATCTATATATATAAAAATGAATCCCTATTTCCCTTGGTCACGGAATCACGCGTGAATGGTTGGACCGGTTTCGCTAATCCTTTTTTGTTGTGTTTGTTATTGTCAGGAAAAGGTTCATGGAGGGACAGGCGTATAAATAGCCGTGTTTGTCTAACCAACTTTGAAATTGAGAGGTGGTTCACGCCACACCAGTTAATAAGAAAGAAAAAATTTAAGAAAGTTGGGTGGAAAATTAGAAAATTCCAGAAAACGTTAAGTTTTCTGAAATTTGATTTTTTGTTTGTTAGTTCATAGCTAAGACAAGACAACGTCTGTCGGGTCAGCTAGTAAAGAATAATTATTGTGGTGCGGGCTGGCCGCGGCACTTTCCTGCACTCATGCGAAATACACCACATTGCAAGCTTAAAATATGTAGAGGTTCGAGCGGGTTTTCAAGTAAGTGTATTGAAAAAACTATTTCACTGGTGGATAGCCATACCATCACCGAATGTGAATTAAATAATAATATTTATAAATAGCTAAGGCATACTTTTTCTATCTACTGGAAAAATGCACGGTTTCTGTAAAATATGCCATATGAGCTAATCTGCGGGGAAGATTAATTATGTACACAAAAAATGTTAATACCTACGGATTCTTGAAGCGATTTCAAGTACACAAGGGGCCTAAATATTTTTTGTAGCCTAATTTTGTTTGACACGACTTCAAGAGACAAACTAACCCGGGCCTGCGGACGGCGAGTAATGGGTAGCTCGCCGTCCGATCAGCACCAGGCCCGAGAGTCGACGGCGAGTAGTGTTCCACGCGCGCCTCTAAGAATTGTCAAGGGCCAGGAGTTCCCGCTCCACCCAGAGCCGGAGATGTCATTGGATGATTTCCTACCCCACAAAAAAAAAAGAGTCAAACTAACAAAAGCGTGAATTAAATTCTTTGAACAATCATAATGTGCTTTGTGCTAGAATAATCTCATATATTTATTCTAGATGAAATCACCTGACACAACAATTTGGTCTAGAATAGCATTTTAATTCCACTTAAAAGTCGGCGTCGGCCGTGTACGTTAGAAATTAGGTTATTAGGCCACGTCTGACTATAAAATGGATCATTTTTCATTTTCAGGCTTGTAGACTCGACCTAAATAATTAAAGCTTTATTTTATTATTTGCAGAGAAGTTGTTTGTTTTACACTAGTTTGTAGTTTATTTTTAATGATAGGCTAGCGTTTGACCACTATCTCTCCTGATGATAAGCAATGATGTACTCAACTTGCAAGTTTGCGGTAGATAGTTCAACTGCTACGAGTGTTAAGGTTACGGTAAAACAATAAGAACCCAATAAATCCGATTTTCCTATTGAAAGCTTTTGCGTTGTGTGAATAAGACAAAATTGGAAAATCTAATATATTCAGGGCTCTAAGCCGGGATAGATTTAACTACATTCTCCATATTATCTATTATACACAAGTTAATCTACATCCCTTGGAATAAAAATCGGTGTTTGTATTTTATTTCTTCGTTTTTTGACATCTAGTTTGATTTTTAGTGTATTTTCTTTTTTGTAAGTCGGTTGTTTTTTTTTTTTGTAATGTTTTTTATTTTTTACTCTTTAGTTGTTATACCCTAGAACTAAAAACCCCAATGAAATGGAACGTGGAATTTAAACATACTCGTAGGTAATTGGAGAAAACCAAAACGTCATATATGTATACGTATTTTTCGTTTTTGTTCAGTTTTTCAAAAACCGCAGAAGCAATTTCGACAAAATTTATACGGGACCACCTCGGGAGTATATTCTTTCGAATAAAAAAAGAAATTTGATAATCGATCCTCAACTGACAGAGTAATCGGTGGACACACATAAAAAAGAAAAAACAATACAAACAGTCGAACATGGAACCTCCTCCTTTCTCGAAGTCGGTTAAAAATTCTGTTGAACATGATATTTACAATTCGATAACCAATCCGAAGCCCAAACATTAAAATAATATCACTATATCACACGATTTAATCTGTTGATCCCGCATAATATATTCCCGGGATCAATACTGGGCTGCGGGCCGCCTTATTTACCGAAGCGAACAATAAAATAAATCTGATTATTCGATGCCCGGCCATCCTGTGGCACATCACTGTTTTTAATAAAATTAATAATCATTTTCTTGATTGAAATATTAAATTTTCTCATAATTGACAAAGTAAATTTTAATTAATCAAATTAACAATTTGGCAGCTATTACGAAGGTGACAGCACTAATTTAGGCACAAAATGGATCCAATATTTAAACACGTAGCTTAATAAATATAAAACACAGTAACATTATACCTACAATGTTTTTTTTCCTTTTGTTGAACTACGAACGCTGTTTAGAGAGATCTAAATTATATTTGAATGGACCTGTGTCTGAGACCAAAGTTTTATTGTGTAAGGAAAACTGTAATAATTACTACACAATATTATGTAGTTATTTTTAGGGTCCTGAACTTCCGAATGACAAACGGAACACTTCTATGATCACTTTGCTGTCCGTCTGTCAATAATTTTTTTCTCAGAAACGCATGGAGGTATCAAGTTGTTGAATTTAATATCAAATACTCAAGTCTGCAATCCCTTGACCTATTATAGGATAACTCGAACATAACGTAAAATAAATTCACGGACACGTTTTTAGGCTTCCGTACCCAAAGGACCAAGACTCCGCTCTCCGTCTGTCTGTTAGCGGTCCGTATCTCTTGATTCGTAATAGGTTCTGTAGGTGTAATAGGAGTCTAACTATTACGGATCATGAGATACAGCCCAAAAAATCCAAAAGAACACGTTTCTAGAAACGTGATTTTTAGTTTTTTTTTTTCAGTTTATGGTACGGAACCCTTCGTGTGCGAGTCCGACTCGCATTTGGTCGGTTTTTTATTATTACCTTGTTATTTAGTCTCTTAAGTTTTTTTAATCCTTCCTTTTTATTAAGTCCATTAATTAATTATACTATTAATATAATGAAGCAAAAAATTTTGATATGGTGCAACGCATTCCGTCCCCTAGAGAAGAGGCCTGAGTCCCAGTAGTGGGAACATTATAAGGTTGATTATGGTAAAAAACGTTTTCACCTATAAAAAATGAAGCACAAAATGTTTTATCTAATCACCCGACCCCCACTAAAGATTAAAGACCTAATTACTCTTTGATACCTCGACTTTCAAACTTCTAAAGTAGGACTACAAACAAAATGGTAGCCTCTGACGTAAAACTGAGCCCACCACTAATTTTATGATAGGAACTCGGATCAAGGTTGGGAAGTTTAGGTAACTTTGGTGACATGACCGTCACGTTTATCCAACAGCCCCAGAAAGACGGTAAAGCTGCTTTGAGTAAAACTTTGTATGGATGAAACATGACTGTTTAGTTTCCAGAGTACACACACTAAGATAAAACTAAGATAAATTAATTGATCAAGTACAACGTAACTTAATAGATACTCGTATGTATGTTTCCGTTAGAATGCGGAATACGTTAATATGCGCATTAACTAAATAATCTGGAAATTACTGGTTTAATGAAAGTAGCAAATACTTTCACTCTACTTAATTAATGTTAAGATGCTACACGATTAAGGGCCGATTTCACCAATTCTAAACGCCCAGTTAAGCTCGCTTAAACGCGTTTAGCCGCTGTTATAAAGCTGAAGAATTTGTTTGTTTGTTTGATTGAACGCGCTAATCTCAGGATCGAATTGAAAAAATATTTTTGTTTTGAATAGTCCATTTATCGAGGAAGGTTGTAGGCTATGTAACATCACGCTGCGACCAACAGGAGCGAAACATCTATGAAAAATGTGGCAAAAATGGGAAAAGAAATCCTTTTGAGAGCTTCAGTTGCGTGCGCTGCGTAAACGGTTAAACTTACGCAAAAATTATTTATGACGGAATTGTTCACCTTTTAAATTTCTAAAAAAAAGTCCGCGACAGCATATGTCTATCTTTTAAGGTTAAATCACAATACTCTTTTTTATTCTTTTTATTTTTGACGCTAAGCTTACTTAGGTAAGTAAAACTTAGTTTATAGAGCGAATGGTGAAATCGGCCCTAAAGCGCGTCAGACAGTAAACGTATTTCTTTTAACATTTGTTTTTTTTTTTAATCTCACCTGATGGTAAACGATGATGTTGTCGAAGATGCAGCACGCTTGCCTAGAAGTAACCTATTCACTCTTGATTTAAAGACTCCCAGGTTGTACGAGTAGCTATCAAGAAACACAGACTCCGGCAGGGAATTCCACTCCCTAGCTGTACGCACTATGATGATGATTGAAAACCAGCAACTCGGCGTCGATACTCAAGAGTTTAGAGCTTCAACTCGACGAGCCTATCATTGCCGATGACCCTCATGGCACGTTTCTCAACAGACTCAAGGGCAATCAACCTGGTATCTGGCAGATTTGTCCCAAAGATGAGGGCACTACACGACGACTCATTGGGCATATAAAAATTAATAATTCGTCCAAATCTCTATCAATGAGAAAAGTGCCAAGAACGCTGGCAGCATTGCCACGTTGACGACACTCTTGGCGCGTTGGTTGAGCGTTCAGCTGCTACGCTGCGTATCGCGGGTTCGATTCCCGCACGGAACAAATATTTGTATGGCCTACAGATAGTTGTTCCAGGTCTGGGTGTATTGTGTATGTGAGTTAATATGTTTGTGAACGCACCCACGATACAGGAGTAATTCCTAGTGTGGGGCAAAGTTTCAAAAAAAGAATTAAAAAAAAAGCATTGCCACGTTGAATAACAATGCTGATTCGTTCGCTAAAGAAAAGCCCAGCCCTCTGCTCACGTTAAGAGTCGACTAGCTGTTTGCCGATATCCCGAAAAACTCGATGAGCGCTCGGACCCCATGTCACACACATTCCTCAGTCGCATTTCTCACTTGCATCCCTAGCACATACCTCTCACTTTTTTGTACATACAAAATCGAGCGAGACTAAGGAACTGAAGTGATCTTATTGGTGGATGCTTCGAATCTCGCCCATCTTTGGTGAAAAAGAATCCTCATAGCTACCTAGTTAAATCAAAATTTAATGATACTGTAAATCAATCATTTCGATAGTCGTCGGTCAGACCTATTCAAATCGACCTATTGTAACTACCGATTCATCTGATAACCGATAATTTTAGCTCTGATTACGTATTCCGTCCAATTGTTCAGACTATTGTATTGTATATTAATTATTGTACACAATGACATTATTCATAAGACAATAATGTAATAATGGTCTGTTAATGTATCTAATGTATCTATTGAGCACCGGAAGCATCGCCATTATACCTAATTGGTCCGTTCATACCTGGGTGTTCGTAAGTTATGATGAGCAAAATAAACTATTTGGCCTATTATGAACCAAATAGCCACTTAACTAGAATTTTGGTAAGCTATAACAATTTAATCAGGCATAAAATATGCCAAACACGGCTTCAAATAAAGTTTTCGTCGCTACCGTCAAGAGTCGCCACAACGACTGGTCTTGGGCATCTCGCGTCCAACAGACTCCCGTTAGGTCATCGGTCCACCACGTGGGAGGCCTTCCTTCCTTATATCACTGTCATTTTTGAGCTCGCCATGTATTTTAAAAAATGCGGTCTCAACGCTCTGCACTGCCGTCGTCCTCCGCGGTGGCAGGCGCCCGCGGTCCACTGCCCCCAGCTCCGCTGCCAATGCTATCTAGTCCGGCCGTCTGTATTGCGCCGCTGCCGGCACCATCCGACTCGGCCGTGGGATACACGGTCGACAAAAATGGATCCGGTCCAATCGCACCTCAGCAGAAATCGTTGGCGGCAATTGTTCGAGAAGGAAAATGGAAGACACAGTCCCCGAGTGACCAATGGATTCGTGTCCAAAACAAAAGATTACGAAACCGTTTCGTTGGGAAGCGAGGAAAAGCTATACCTGAGCCTGGAAGTAATTTTATGGCAGCGGAAACTAAGATTCCCATGTACATGTATAATGTGGCAAGAGGCGTGTCCGTGTGTGACATCCATACCCACATTATGAAGAAGACTAACATTGATGTTAAAATTGAAAAAATGGACATGAGATTAGCGAAGGATTATGAGTCATACAAAATATTCGTACCTAAACGTTCGTTAATAATTTTCCTGAGTTATGACTTCTGGCCAAAGGGGGTGGCCTTTCGTCGATTTATATACATCATCAGACGTGATAAGGAAAATGTCCGTGTGACTGGCGAGAATGTTAGCAGTTTGAATTAATGAATAACATCAATTTGATAAGTTTTAACTGCAAAAACGTGATGAGATCAGTCGAATGTGTGCGGAAGCTATGTCGCGCGGGTACCTGGCCGCGATAGACGACGACTTCGCCTGCACGGGTACCTCTGCAGTGGATGTCGGGGTAGGGGTCTTACGCGGTAGGCCCTACGGCGGAGTTGCCCTGCTGTGGAGAAAGGTTGCGTTTCCGACGGTAACCGTAGTGAAGTGCAATAGTGTGCGTCTCGCCGCGATAAAAATCGAGCTCAGAGATCGTTCCATTTTGATATTTTCTGTGTATATGCCTACCGAATCCAATGATAACTCAGTGAAATGTCAGCCATAGTTGACAGTCACAATGTGGAATCGGTGTTTATGTTAGGGGACTACAATGCGCACCCCAGTGAGTCATTTGCTACTGAACTCTTTACTTTTTGTGCGCAACAATCGTGGTCCTGTGTAGACTTGGAACTGATGCCGCCAGATAGTCATACGTTTGTCAGTGATGCGCACGGCTGTCGGCGCTGGATCGACCACTGTCTTGTGACTAGTGCCGCGCGGCACTCTGTGTTGGCGGCCTCTGTGTTGTATAATACCTATTGGTCTGATCATTACCCTGTGTCAATACTATGTAATTTTAATTTAGTTAGGCCTAAGATTTGTATACCTACTGTTTGTATAAATAGAATAGTCTGGGGTGAACGTGACTCAACTCAGATAGTGAAATTTAAAAGTGTATGTCACTTTAGACTTCGTCAAATTGATTTTCCTTCGGAATTAAGAAACTGCTCAGATAATATGTGTTGTAACAAAAGTCATAAAATCCTGTTAGATAAAATGTATGACGAGATTATCTGTATACTGTCGGAGGTCACTACATTAGTCCAGTCATTTAAGCTTAAATTAGGTAAGAATCTCGGAATTCGAGATACCTAAAAGTTGTCTCAAACCCTACATATGTACGGTGTACGCAACTATTAAATTTCAAGGTCACAGGTCACAAAAATCGGTTTTTTGCGCTTTTTTTGTAAATATCTCATTTCCTATGGGTTTTTTGCTATTTGTATTTCTAATCAATATTGTAGAATACAAAATTCTCTACAAATTTTTGTTTAAATTTTTTTTTATACTGTGAACCGTTTTCGTGGGCGGAGAGCGCGCGGTCACAGCATCACTTCAGGTCAACCGGTGCCTCCGGTCGAAAACGCGCCAGATATAGTTGATGAACTATCGATAAATCAATGATTATAAATATTGGTCAATTTTTATTAACTATTATATTATATTTTATCATTTTTTTCCTAACCTATCCACTTTTTATTCAATATTAATTTATTTAACAACACTTACCTGCCCATGTAATTGCAGAATTGTTAATGAAAATATAGGAATTATATTTGAATTTTAACCTAATTAATATTAGATAATAACTTCATACATGATGAAAAAAAAAACAAATAAATTATGAATTAATCTTTTTATTAAAAAATATCATTCAATACATTTATTTTTATTAAAAATAAAAAAATGGCTATGTTTTCAGGCATGGTTGTATGGCGGTAAACCCGGGGCTGGCCGTCTTTATAATGATATGTGTGAGACTAGGCGCGCTTTTAAATCAAAAAGTGGTTTCAGAATAATCAACAACAGATAAGAATGGATATTGTAGCTGAACTTCACTCAAACAAGAAATTCGGTCAGTTCTAGAAAAACACCAATAAAATGAATCATAAGCCGGGCCTCCCCGTCAGCGTGGCGGGGGTGCACGAGCCTGGTGAGATCGCCACGATTTTCTCCCACAATTTCAGGGTGGACTCTCCCCTGGGGCCAGCGCGGCAGGAGCCCGATGCTGAGGAGGGTAGTGTGCGTAGTGTTCATTTTACTACCAAGGAAGTGGGCGCGGTGATCAAAGGCATGGTGAGGGGTAAGTCCTCGGGTCACGACAGCCTTAGCATCGAGCACCTGCAGCACGCAGGTGTACACCTACCCAGAGTGCTTTCTATGTTTCTTACCCTGTGTTTGGGCCATTCCCATCTGCCCGCTAATCTAATAATGCGTACTATAGTTGTACCAATCATCAAAAATAAAACTGGTGATACGGCAGATGTAAACAACTATAGACCGATCTTTCTGGCCACAGTGGTCGCCAAAGTGCTGGACAGTCTGCTTGGTCAGCACCTGGATAAACACGTATCGCTAAACGACGCGCAGTTCGGTTTCAGGCCTGGGCTTTCCACCGACAGTGCTATCCTGTGCCTCAAGCAGACTATACAGTATTACACGAGTAGAAAGACCCCGGTGTATGCATGTTACCTTGATTTATCGAAAGCTTTCGATGTTGTATCGTACGATATTCTATGGGGTAAATTTAGGGATGAAACTTGTCTACCTAAGGAAATTGTGTTATTATTTATGCTTTGGTATAACAACCAAAGGAATTTTGTAAGATGGGCAGGCTCTCTCTCGGAGGAATACGAGTTAGAATGCGGGGTGAGGCAGGGGGGACTGACCTCTCCCACGCTCTTCAGCCTATATGTCAATCGACTGATCGATGAGCTCAGCAACACCGGCATCGGGTGTCATATAGATGAAGTGTGCGTGAATAACATCAGCTACGCAGACGATAATATGGTGCTGCTGAGCCCATCGATTGGTGCCTAACGAAGGCTCTTGAAAATTTGTGAGTCCTACGCGGTGGCTCCTGGGCTCAAATACAACGCGAAGAAGAGTGAAATAATGATTTTCAGGGCGGACAACAAGCGATACACATTCGTTCCGAGTTTCATTTTATGTGGCACAGCTCTGAGCAAAGTCGAGCAATTTAAGTATTTGGTTCACTGGGTCACTGAGGACCTTAAAGAAGGTGTGGATATAGAAAGGGAGCGCAGAGCGCTGTCTGTCCGTAGTACCGTAGTAGGTCCGTAGGAGGGTTAATGGGAAAGTTGCGCTTTTTAAAGCGTACTGTCAGTCCTTTTACGCCTGCGGCCTGTCGGTTAACTATACGCAGCGGACATACAGCGATCTGCGCGTTCACTACAATAACGCGTTCCGGGTGCTGAAAGGGCTGCCGCGCCACTGCAGCTCCTCCGTGACGTTCGCGGCGGCTGACACAGACGGCTTTGCGGCCATAATGCGCAAACGGTGAGCTTCTATCATGCGCCGCACGCGCGACAGTCCCAATACACCATCCTGCGAGTGCTGGCGGACCGGTGGGACTCTCCGATGTTGGCTCGCTGGATACGGCTGCACGCAGTCATATAGTGATTTGCCACCATCATCGGTGAGTCCAGTGGAACCTCCCACTTATTATTTAATTGAATGGGATGGAATAAGAAAATATAATATTATTATGTATTGTTATTGTATATTATTCAATTGAATTATTCTTATTATTAGGTAATCAATCAATTATTACTAACACTAGTCTGTAATCTCGCAATTGTACTAACAAATATGGATGTAAGATGAGTCCGAAATAAATGATTTATTATTATTATTTCGTTTATTCATTTGTTTAACATATTATATTATATTTACAAATATTTAAAAAAAAAAAATATAAAAAATGGTATCCCACCGGTATCGGGAACAGGGTCCAAGCTACCGGCGGTCAGGGCTCCAGAGAGAGGAACCGCCTGACAATGCGAGCCGTGACCAGAAGTACTGCTTTCTGAATCAAGCCCTTGATCCAGCCGCCTAACGAGAGCCTCCTGAGGTGTTGGTCGAGGCTCGTGGCTATTAAGCCATTGGCTGACACGACGATCGGTACAATGATCGCTGAGTCCACATCCCACATATCGACAACCTCGCGAGCCAAGTCAATATACTTGATTTGTTTATCTTTCTCGGCTTTCACGAGATGCTCGTCATGTATGACGGTAATGACAACAATCATTGCACGCCTCTCGATTTGGTCCACCACCACTATATCAGGCTTATTGGCTACAATAGTCCTGTCAGTGATGATGGACCGATCCCAGTACAATGAGATATGACCATTATCGAGAACTGGGTCGGGCGCATATCTGTAGTACGGCACTTCCGATTCAACAAGAGAGTATTTCAGAGCAAGTTGCTGATGGATAATCCTGGCTACAAGGTTGTACCTATGCAAGTACTTACCGTTAGCTAGACGAGAACAACTAGAGATTATGTGGCGGATTGATTCTCCCGGACGATGACATGCCTGACACAAGTCAACCGTGCGGTCCTTCACAATAAATCTCCGGTAGTTTTCCGTCATGATAACTTCGTCCATAATTGCACAGACAAAACCTTCGGTTTCCCCAAAGAGGTCACCGACACGCAGCCAGGCTACGGACGCTAGTTGGTCTACATTGGGCCCATGTAGGGCCCGGAAAAAGCATCCGTGAAGTTCCTTACTCTGCCATACTTCTCTGCGATCGTTAGTGTCAAGCACTAGAAGTTTCCACCAGTTCTCGTTAGCCAAGGAGAGTGGAGCTTACTCCACTCTCCTTGGCTAACGAGAACTGGCCCTGGCCCTGGCCTTAGCCCTTGTCCACCGCCACTACATCTCGATGCATACCCACGGCAGCAGCTAAGAAATATTCCCTTAGACTGCATACCTCGCGGTTGTGGAGGGTCTTAGCATTTAAAAAGCCTCGGCCTCCACACTTCCGCGGGATATACACACATTCAAAATGCAGTCAGCAGTGTACGGACACGCCTATCCAGGGCGTCAAGTTTTGTTTGAGTCCATTTGAGTACGCCGAAAGAGTACATCAATACCAGCATGACCCAACCGTTGAAGGCGCGTACCTTGTTTCCGCCCGATGGAAGGCTATTAAATACCTTCTTCAGGTGGCCAAAAAAGCGCTCCTTCAACGATTATTTTCTTTGTGTCGCTTCCGACATACCCAAATACTTATAGGTTTCGGTTGGGTTTATGGAATCCGAGAGTTGAGTTCCCACGGATTCCACAATTTCCCCTCGCTTTACATGCATGACTGCACATTTGTCCACACCAAACACCATCCTGATGGCACTACTGAAGGTTTCAGTTACTTTCAGTAGCTCCATCAGTTGCAGATTGTTGGGGGCAAAAAGTTTCAAGTCATCCATGTAAAGGAGGTGAGATATAATCTGACCACCTCTCTTCAGCCGATAACCTAGTCCTGAATTCTCCAGCAGTGTGCTTAGAGGATTCAAGGCTAGGCAAAACCAAAGTGGACTCAAACTGTCACCCTGGAATATACCCCGCTCGATCCTTATCGGTTCGCTATTCCTCTGGATTTGTCGATATCCTGGATAGCTAAGGACCGTCCTCCATTGCCCGATACATGACAACAGGAAGGTGCGTAGCGTTGCATCAACTTTATACAATTCTAGCACCCTCATGAGCCATGTATGAGGAACTGAGTCATAGGCCTTCTTATAGTCTATCCAACATGTCGACAGATCCTTTCGGGAACGCCAAACCTGTTGGCTAATGGTCATATCTATGAGGAGAAGCTCCTTAGTACCGCGGGACCCATTCCTACATCCATTTTGAGAGACAGACATGATACAGTTACTATCTATATGTGTGTTAATCTTAGCTCTCAAAATGGATGTAAGAACCTTATAGACCGTCGGTAAGTACGTGATCGGTCTATAATTTTTAGGTTCCGCAGTACTACCTGATTTATGGAGCAGGTGGGTTATTCCTGTTGTTAGAAATTGGGGCAGCGACCCTGACTCTAAGGCAGACTGGATCTGAGATGCCAAGCGGGCATGCGACCTTGTGAACCATTTTATCCAGAAGTTGTGCAGCCCGTCCGGCCCTGGAGATTTCCAGTTAGCTAACGGATGGACTGCACGAGCTATATCTTGGGGGCTGATAACAATTGCCCCCATTACTGGTATTAGATCGCACGCGCGCTCCACATCCCGAATCCAATCGCCCTTGGTATGACAGACAGGCACCGACCAGATGCTGCGCCAGAACAAGTTTATTAGGGGTGTTGTGTATTTAGTTTATTTGTATTTTTGTATTGTTTTTTTTTTTTGTTTATTATTTGTGTATTATTATTATTATTATTTCGTATATTTATTTTTACACATATTATTTACATTTTTAAATATTTTTAAAAGAAAACATATAAAAAAACATTTAAAAATATAAAAATAGTAGTCCACCGGTATCGGGAGCAGGGTCCAAGCTACCGGTGGTTAGGGCTCCAGAGACAGGAACCTCTTCACTATGCGAGCCGTATCAAGGAGTACTGCCTTCTGAATCAGGCCCTTGATCCAACCGCGCAACGACAGCTTCGACAGGTGGTCGTCGAAGCTTTTAGCCATCAGGCCATTGGCGGTAACGACTATCGGCACAATGACAGCCGAGTCCACATTCCACATATCGACAACCTCGTGTGCCAAGTCAAGATATTTAATTTGTTTCTCTTTCTCAGCTTTCACGAGGTTCTCGTCATGTGGGATGGTGACATCGATTATCATTGTGCGGCGCGCTAATCGGTCTATCACCACTATATCCGGCTTATTGGCAACAATAGTCCTGTCAGTGATGATAGACCGATCCCAGTACAACGTGACATGGTCATTTTCGAGAACTGGGTCGGGCACATACTTGTAATACGGCACCTCAGAATCCACAAGTTTGTATTTTAAAGCAAGCTGCTGATGAATAATCCTGGCCACTTGGTTATGCCTGTGCAAATACTCGCTGTTAGCAAGACGAGAACAACCAGAGATAATATGTCTGATGGACTCACCCGGACGGTGGCATGCCCGACACACGTCAACCGTCCCGTCCTTCATGATATGCCTCCGGTAGTTATTCGTCAAGATAACTTCGTCCATAATCGCACAGACAAAGCCTTCAGTTTCCCCGAAGAGGTCACTGAAACGTAGCCAGGCCACGGACGCCAAGAAATCTACATCAGGCCCATGAAGGGCCCGATAAAAGCGCCCATGAAGCTCCTTGCTTTTCCATACCTCCTTGCGGTCATCAGTAGTGAGTATTACAGGTTTGCGCCAGTTCTCTTTAGCCATGGACAACGGGGTGAGTCCCTTGTCCACTGCGACCACATCGCGGTGCATACCCACGTCGGTTTCAAGAAAATATTCTCTGAGGCTGCACACCTCGCGGTTGTGGAGAGTTTTCGCATTTAAAAAACCTCGACCTCCACATTTCCGCGGGATGTACAGTCTCATCACCGATGATCGTGGGTGATGCATCCGGTTTGCGGTCATCAGCGTACGGACCCTCCTATCCAGGGCGTCTAGCTCAGTCTGAGTCCATTTGAGTATGCCGAAAGAGTACATCAAAACCGGCATGACCCAACCGTTGAAGGCGCGCACCTTATTTCCGCCTGACAAAAGGCTATTAAATAGCTTTTTCAGGCGGCCAAAGAAGCGCTCCTTCAGCGATTGCTTCATGTCAGTAACGTTAATGCCTAACGCTTCCGACATACCCAAATATTTGTACGTTTCGGTCGAGGAGAGGGATTTAAGGTTTATGGAATCCGAGAGTTGAATCCCTTCGGATTCCATAATCTCTCCTCGCTTTACATGCATGACTGCACATTTGTCCACACCAAATTCCATCCTGATGGCGCTACTGAAAGTTTCAGTTACCTTCAGTAACTCCATCAGTCGCAAATTGTTGGGGGCAAAGAGTTTCAGATCATCCATGTAAAGAAGGTGAGATATGGCCTGACCACCTCTTCTCAACCGATAGCCCAGGCCTGAATCCTCCAGCAATGTGCTTAGAGGATTCAGGGCTAAGCAGAACCAAAGTGGACTCAAACTGTCGCCCTGAAATATTCCCCGTTTTATCCATATAGGCTCATCGTTCCCCTGATTTGGTCGACATCCTGGATAGCGAAGGACTGTCTTCCATTGCCCCATACATGACCCAAGGAAGGTGCGGAGAGTTGCATCTATTTTGTACAACTCCAACACCCTCATGAGCCATGTATGTGGAACAGAGTCGTAGGCCTTCTTATAATCTATCCAGCATGTCGACAAATCCTTGTGGGATCGACGAACCTGCTGGCTTATGGCCATGTCTATGAGGAGTAGCTCCTTAGTACCGCGAGACCCGTTCCTACATCCATTCTGAGAGGCAGACATAATTGAATTACTGTTAATGTGCAGATTAATTTTCGCTCTCAGAATGGATGTAAGAAGTTTATAAACCGTTGACAAACATGTAATCGGTCTATAATTCTTGGGTTCCGCGGGACTACCTGTCTTATGGAGCAGGTGGGTGACACCGGTTGTTAGAAACTGAGGCAGCGACCCAGACTCTAAGGATGACTGGAATTGAGATGCCAGGAGCGCGTGTGAGCTGCTGTACCATTTCAGCCAAAAGTTGTGCAGTCCGTCCGGTCCCGGAGATTTCCAGTTCGGTAACGGACGAACTGCTTTGGCTACATCTGATGGATTTATGGTGAATTTATCCATTTCTGGTATAGCGTCACACGCGCGCTCGACATCACGCATCCAACCACCCTCAGTGTGACAGACGGGCACCGACCAAATGCTGCGCCAGAATGTACTCGTGGTAACATCATCCGGACGGCACCCGTCAGTCACATTTTGTTCAGGTCGCTCCCAAGCTCTATATACCCACCTCTCATCGCTCTGGAACATGCGATTCTGCGAGTACCGGTCAACTCGCCGCTTATACCGCCGAATACGGTTTGCCCATGCACAAACTTTCTGCTTCAGGAAGTCGATGCGCTCTGTGACACGGGACATGTATTCTCGAGGACTAATTTCAGTCCCCGAAAATGCCCGCCTCACAAAGCGCATCACACGTGGTCGTGTATTGCCCTCCCTGAAGCAGAGTAGTTTGCCGATGAGTACCCTGGCCCCATCGATACGCCTCTCAATCCTGCATTGCCAGGCTGGTGCAGCAGGCTTTGGCCGAATAGCTCCTTCACTATTCGGAAACTTCACGTTGGCCAAACGACATGCTGCAACAGCCCCGCAATACAAGATTGAGTGCGTATCAACGAGGTCCTCGCTGCTTTCAAAGATGTTTTTAAGTAGCGAGTCCAAAGCACACACCAACGCCCTATTTTTTTTGTGCATGGGTAACCGTGGTAAACGGGGTCTAAGTTCGGTCGGAGTGGATCTATACTCGCGAAGCGCATCCTCCAGTGCGCTCCTCAGTCGATCGTTGCACTGGCTACTTACCGTGACAACCCTATCATCCCCCTCATCACTTACGTTAATGGCCCGCGCTGGGATTGCGCCCCTAGCGGGCGCTTGTACCGCGGTCTGTGTCGGGGTCGAGATGATAGGGTTGTTCAGTACCTCTGAGCGCAGCCTATCAAGTGCAGCATCGTCCAACTTGTGGTTACGTTGGATGACCCGCACCTGATCCGACAATCGTTGTGCCGAGACGTCGACGGTTGGTTCTAGGTCCTGGAACAGAGACAGCATCCTGACACGGTACGCAGTGAGGTTAGTTCCCCCCTCTGTAGACCCATAATATGCGCGCATGACGTTCTCGTTCATGGACTGAGTCCATTTCATGCGCTGCACACAACCACCGGCAGCGGGGACCCGGCTCGGGGCCGGTTGGCCCCTAAGTCCCAAGCTGTTCGGTGGCCGGCCTCTCCCCTGCCGACGTACAGGTGTTGGCGACGTCGGCGGGGAGAAATACTCGTCGCTTGAGCTCGACGCGGCTGCAGCCGCCGGTAACACTGGTGATCCAAGGTCCGGCGGCGGCGAGGCGGAGCTGAGCGGCGAGTCCGGGGGTGAAAGGCGTGCGCGACGGGCAGCTGCTCTGGTCAACATTTTATTTATTTCATACCATTTTCATTGTTTTCCTGTAAACATAGTCTGTCGTCGTTGACAGACGTCATTCTGTGATTTCTTGATTTTAGTTTTCTTCTTTTTTGTTTACTTTATTTGTTTGGATGATAATCAATGGTTTTGTTGTAATTTTTCAGTTTGCTTTCTGTACGGTAATATTAAGTCCGATTAAAGGTAAAAAAAGTGGGTTTTTGCGATTATAAATGGATTAGAAAAAATATGACTTGTGTTGCCAGTCATCAATATAATTTGACAACTGCGAATCCAGAGCAGCCACCAGCACCCTATTCTTGTTATGCATGGGCAAACGAGGTAAGCGTGGCCTAGGCTCGAGCGATATGCTGCGATATTCCCGAATAGCACACTCCAAAGCACTCCTCAATTCATCATTGCAGTGGGTACTTACGTTTGTAACCATGTCATTACACTCCTTGTCAGCGTGGCTGGGAGCATGGTTGGACGGTGGTACTGTAGGGACCTGGAGCAGCTTCTCTTGGTGCTGGTCCCTGGAGATTCCTTTTAGGTTCCTGGGGGTTTGTTTACTCGCTCGCGGTGCGAGAGGGTGGTGTATAAGAGTGACTGCTTATGTGTGATGTGTTATAAAAGAAAGAGAACTGGAATATTAATATGTTATATTGAATAATGAAATTAATACATGTGCCCTCTTCGTGCGGGCTAGGTCAAGTCTACCTAAAAACTAAAATCTTCTTTTATTATAAATTCACAATTGGCGTTCCAAGAGTTTCTAGAAAGTTCCAAACTTCTAACGTGCCAGTCTTCACCATAAGGTTGCCAACATAAGGTCGTCACAGTACCATAACTGGTACCACTGTCTGCGACGGAGGGGCAATAACATGTCTACCCATTTCATTTCGGAGGCGATCAAGTACAGTATCATCCAACATATGATTACGCTGGATGCATCCGAACACGGTACGCGGTCAGGTTGTTACCTAACTCTGTAGCCGTCCCGTCGCCGAAACGTCGTCGTTCGACGTCGTTTTCATTGATGGATTGCGTCCATCGCATGTGCTGCACACTTCCGCCGGGAGCTGGGACCCTATCAGAGGCCAGTGGGCCTCGAGGCCCTAAGCTGCTCGGCGGCCGGCGTCCTCCCCGTTGACGCGCAGGTGGTGGTGTCGTCGGTGGCGAGAAAAACTCGTCGCTGGAGCTCGACGCAACTGCCACGGCCGGTGTCACAGTACTCACTGTGGGCTGGGTACCGGCGGCGGCGAGGCGGAGCTGAGCGACGAGCCTGGAGGTGGTGGGCGTGCACGGCGAGCTGCTGATCTAGTCAACATCTATCGTTGTGTTTTTCCAACTTTTCGGTTTATTTGTCCATGACAGCTGTCATTTCAATATCGTGTAGTTTTTTCGTATAAAGGTAATACGAGTAGTTGTCCATGTTAAATTTTATGTGGGTTCTTGCTATAACGATACTTATTTTTGCTATTTGCTGTGGGCTTGAAATTATTTGATAAATATTATAAAAACCGAATAATAGCTTCAAAATAAATTTGACACGTCAGACGTTGTTGGTGTTGCCAGCTTTTTTTTTATTGTTATTACATTTATTTATTATTATTATTACTGCTGCTTACCTACACTCGCGCAGGTCGAGCGCGCCGCGCCCGTCCCGTAGGCATTAGGTATTAGGCCGGCGATGTAAATGAACTCCAGCGAAACAGCTGTACATATTCTATTTACATTGCTGTTTTTAGTGTAATTAGCGATTTAATTCCATTTTAATTAAAACTCTCATTCGGTTGGATAGGAATAACGATTTTGAACAGTCTAAAGTAAAAATCTGCAGAAAAAATTTAAAAATTCTTAAAAACGCCGACGAACCGACATACCAATAGGACCGATGACCTGGTGTGAGCCGTGAGAGTCCTCCAATACGAGAAGCAAGGGACCTGTCGAAGTGTCGACGCTACATCTATGTCCAACTGTGTGGTCGTCGTCTGGCTGAAATGATGATGATGATGACATGGAACCCCACATGCCACCTTGCCAAGCATCTTGTGTGGTCTTCTCTCTTAATACAAACAGGTATAAATGCACGTCTGTCTCGGGGAACATACAGCATGTAACAAACACCCTGTCCGAACCAATAAAAGCGTATTCCTGGTTTAACATACGTACTAGAAAAAGTTGTAAAAAAAATGTAACTCATAAAAATCAAACTTTATAGATTTTTTTTTATTTTCACATTCTTTTGCCATATTTAGTGTTAAATTTCGCATTAAATATGCGAAATTTAACACTAAATATGGCAAATTTTCATAAGTTGACAACACTCCACCGGCCGGTGAAATCTTTTCATTTTTATTTCAAACGATACCGCCCTGCACTAGCCGCGCTGTAGGCACTCTGGCACTCTGTCTCGCTCAGGCGGCATCTATTAAACGAAACAGTAGGTGAACTTTGTCGAGCGCTCAGTGTTGCTTTTGATAAGTTTTTATTTTATAATTAATTGTTTTCATTGGGGAAAAATAATTATCTCGTATCCATTAAATTACTACGTATATGTGTTCTATTGTATTTTATTGTATTGTGTTTTATTGTATCGGACAGGGTTATTAGTATAGTATAGTATAGTATAGTATAGGGACTCCGTTGTGCGTGGTGAATCCTGGCTAATTCAGCCAGCCTAACTCCGCCCAGAAGCACAGAATCATCCTGGGAGATTCACAGGCTTCGCGGAGCGACCTCACTGTTCCGAGGATTTGCGCACGTTGGGTAGCCACGACCACGCAATCCAGGATGACGTGGGCGAATGATTCTTCAGCGTCAAAGCAGCCTCTACAGAGAGGGCTGTCCGTGGCGCCTAGGTTGAAGAGATGTTTATTCAAGAGGCAATGGCCCGTGATTGTCCCTATTATTATTCAAGGTTGGCTCTACTGAAACTGAGCAGTTTTTTGGTTAGTCGTGGGTGTAAGCTTGAAAGGCCATTCGCGACTGCCTGCTATCTGTTGCCCGTGATCATCTGTTATTGTGTAGTTCCGTGGTTCTTTGGCGGATCCATGTACGAAATTGCGAGAAAGGTAGGGGAAGGAGTGGGTACGGGCCCAACACTTCCATCTCTGAACCCCTCTTCGCAAGCTCGTCCGCTGCATCATTGCCTAGAGATCCACTGTGCCCTTAATCCACTGTAGGGTGATTCGATTTGATATCGAAACACTCTCCAGGGCAAGGTGGCACTCGTAAATTAACTTACTGTTAGTTTGTTTATTATCTAAGGCTTTGAGCACAGCCAAACTGTCCGACAGGAATTTAATTCCATAATCATGTATTCCCACGCATTTTACAGCTGTTGCCGCTTGTGTCAGGGCAACACATTCACATTTGAAGATTGAGCTGTGTTCGCCTAGTGGTATGTGAAAGTTAATATTGAGGTCTAGAGAGTGTACTCCAGCCCCTGAACCGTTTTGAGTTTTTGAGCCGTCTGTGTAAATGCGTACTTTATCGATTCCTGACTGGTCACTTTCTTCCTCTGTTGTCTGTATACGGTAGTTTTTGTTGAAAGTTGGTATATTGGGTGTTCTGTCACACGGGGCAGCGATAAGTGGTTGGTACTCAATCGCCCGTTCCAGGATTTCCGTGTGAGCACTAGTATGGTTCTTGCCCCATATGCCTAAGTGCATAAGCCTGATGGCAGCTAGAGCTGCCTCCTGTTGTATGAATAGATCTAGGGGGGTTATTTGCAGGGCTATCTCCTTTGTTGCTGTTGGGGTGGTTTTCATACAGCTGATGATAGCCGAACAAGCCAGCCTCTGGAATTTCTGTAGACTGTTACTGGTGGTCGAGAGTTTGGTCCTCGTCCACCACACCAGAGAGCCATAAGTCAGCATAGGTCTGATCACGGCTGTGTAAAGCCACAGCGTAATCTTTGGAGAGAGCCCCCATATTTTTCCTAACATTTTTTGCATTGATAGAGTGCTATTGTGCTTTTGTTGAGTTTGTGGTCAAGATGCCTGTTCCAGAGCAGTTTACTATCGAGGTACACTCCCAGGTACTTGACTTCCCCCTTGAGTGTCAGTTCGGTGTTGAAGAACTGAGGTAGTCTATGGGGTCCTAGGACTCTTTTGTTGGTAAACATTATTAGTTCTGTTTTCGAAGGGTTGACCGAGAGCTCGTGTTTTGCACACCAAATTTAGATTATTTTGAAGGCTTCATGAGATCACAAAGTATGCCCTCAAAAAGCCCGCAGATTAATGTAGCTATGTCATCTGCGTATCCCACCGAGTAGAGACCATATTGAGCTCTGTAATGAGCTCGTTTACGACTAAATTCCACAGGAGTGGTGACAACGCCCCTCCCTGCGAACAGCCCCTGCTTACGATGCCTCGCGTGGTAGTGTTCACAGTAAATTGAATAGCTCGGTATTTTAACATGTTGTGCACCCAATCAATGAGGGTTGGCGCAACATCGTGCACGTTCAGAGCTTGCCCGAAGCTGGCAATTTTTTTTTGTCAAAAACACCTTCTATGTCAATGAAGGCACCTAGTGTTTTTTTTTTTTTGGGGGGGTGGGAAATCATCTTATGACTTCTTCCGCTCTAGGGTGGAACGAAAGGGCGTGTCAGACTCTTACTGACTAAAACCCACCCCTGTTCCTCCCTGCCCTACGCGCCCGGGGGCGAGGTAACTCTTTCGAATTTATCCTCAACCCCCGGGCAGAAGGCACCTAGTGTAGGGTTTTTTATTTTCAGGGCACTGCCTATGCGTGCGACTACATTGTGAAGTGCCGACTCGGTTGATTTGCTCGCGCAGTAGGCGTGTTGGTTGGGGTGCAAGGGTTTTATCATTGCAATTTGGTTTCTGATTGTTCTGTCCCCTAGTCTCTTTAAAGTCTTTAGGAGGAAAGAGGTGAGACTTATGGGTCTGAATGATTTGGGGTTGGTGTAGTCACCTTTGCCGGGTTTTTGAATAAATATGATTTTTACTTCGCGCCAGATCAAGGGCATGTAGCGGTGAGCCAGGCATGCGCGGAAACCTTGACCAGGTGTTCCACTAGTGGTTCTCCGCTCCATCTAAGCAGGGCTGGAAAAATGCCATCCATTCCTGCTGCCTTGAAAGGTAGGAAGGTGTTGATTGCCCATGTTAATTTATCCTGGCCAATGACTTCAGCGGCCACAACCCAGTCCAGGTTGCTCGTGGCTCGCTCATCATAAGGCTCCCAGCTTTCCTTGGTTGCAATCTGGTAGCCTGGAAAGTGGGTTGTCATAAGTAATTCGCTTGTTTCTGTGTCGTTAGTTGTGTAGGTGTTGTCTGGTTTTTTGAGACATCCTATCGAATGATCTGTTCCTGTGGCAAGACAGGTTTAAACCCTCATTGCCTGATTGCTATTTTCAATGTTTGTACAGAAACGCCTCCAGCCGTTCCTTCCTCTTAGGCGTATCAGGTTTTTGTAGCTTTTGCGTTTTGTTTTGTATTGGTCCCAGTCGTCTGGCGACCTTGAGTTCATGGCTCTGTTGAACAGCCTTCTCAGTTTTTGTCGGTGTCTTTCTAGTTCTGGGATCCACCAGGACTGTATAGCACCCCGCTTGGGTAACGTGAGCGGCCAGACTGCTCATAGCTAGATATGAGGATGTTTATTGTGTTGTTTACGTGTTCGTCTAAGTTAGTTATAGGTATTTGAGCCGGAAGAGGAGTAAGACTACTAAGCCCTTCTCGGGCTAGACTCGTGAACTTTACCCAGTCTGTGTTACGAGGTATCCTTCTGGGCTGTGGTTTGGGTAGATTAAAGTTTAGGGTGTACCGGATCCACCTGTGGTCTGAGCATGATAGTTCGTTGGACACATGCCAGTCCTGTATATGGTTTGAAATACCTAGGGTTGTTATAGTTAGGTCAATTATTGTTTGAGAACGTGCGTTAATAAAGGTAGGTTCTGAACCTCTGTTGAGTAATACAAGATTATTGTTAAGAATAAAGTCAAGCATTTCCTCACCTCGGTTGTTGGTTTTGACATTACCCCAAAGAGTGTGATGTGCGTTGGAGTCGGTTGCGGTGATCAGCTCTAGTTTCTCCCTTTCACAGTACTCCACCAACGATGCCAGCTCAGGAAGAGGCACGTTCTCGTCACCTGGTAGGTACGCCGAGGCGAGTACGATGTCCGGGAGATTCTGTTCTGTTCTGGGGAGCCTTGTTGCTGTCAGGTCTCTTGAACAGAATTTGTTAATTAAAAGGTTAGGTACATGTTTGGGGACGAAAATACAGGTTCGTGGGTTGTTAGTCGAGCTGCCCAGTAGCAACTTACCTCCGGTGTTGTTAAGACCACAAATTCTACCACCCCTGATCCACGGCTCTTAGATAAGGGCTATGGTCTTAGGATGTATGTCCAGCACTCTGCGCAAGGTGGCCTTAGTTGTCCCGCAGGGGAGAAGAGCAGAGGCTGCTGTCGTCGTCCCCACTCTCCTCCACTGCCGGAAAGGAATCCTCGTCCGAGGTGAGCCCAGGGGAGGGTGGATCCGTCAATGGTCCTGGTGTTGGTTTGGGCGTTGGTTCTGTTTCCGAATCAGCCTCCACTACGCCCGTGGCGAAAATCCGCTCCACAGCCTCCTCGACAATTTCCATTTCTGCTACCAGGGCTGGCAGGGAGCGTGAGAGCGACGGATCGAACTCCGGCCCGAGCGCAGCGGGGGCCGATGAGGTTGAAGGCGCGTCGACCACTTCAATGTCAGCTACCCCCTCCAGGAAGCGGATGTAGATGCTTCCCATGAGGTAGTAAACCCGCCTATCTTTAGTTCTTTAATGAGTTTTGCCATCGACTCCGGCACACGGAAGAACAGGTAAGTGCCCCGTGGCTCCTGTCTAACTCTCTCGTGTGTCAGAAGCCATGTATCGATTCTCAAGTTGGGGGGGGGAGGGGGACATCCAGCAGAGTGAGCTGTTATTGTGTTACTCTGTTGCAGTCGGGGACGAAGAGCATACACAGTGCTTTTTTCGGGATTTCTCCCTGAGGCCGAACTGTTAGCTTGGTCCCTGGTATTGGGGACGGCGTGGTTTCTATGATTCCTTTAAGCCAGGCCAGCGTGAATGCGTCTTCGCACCATGTTTTCAGAACACCTTCGGAGTAGTGGGCCTTGCCCCTGAAGTTTAATTTGTTCGGTCTAGGTTTGGTTGGGTCACGGGCTGATAAAAACAGTTCCCAGAGGTTCTCTTCAATTAATTGACGGATACCTTCCGCCTGCTCTTGCGTCATGTCCTCGAAAGGTTCCGTCATGACGGCGACGCACAATTCATTATTCTTGTACGCCGCGGTAGCTTCGGCGTAGCTCACCGAAGGTCCGCCTGCCACAAGGGGTCGAGCATTCTTGCTCTTTTTGCCTTCCCCTGTTGGTGTGACGGTGTCTTTGGGACGCGTACGCTTCTGCGTCCTTGCAGGTTCGTTGTTTATTAGTTCAGGTTTTTTCCGCCTCCGAGGCCTGGCGCTGCGCTTGCGCTTTGTCATGGCGTCCACCACTGCTGGTGTCGCGGAAGTTTCCGCCACTGGCCCAGCACTCACATTCTGTTCCGTGGTGTCTGCCACGACGTTTCGCTGCTCAGCTTGGGCCAGCGCAGTTAGGTGCTTCTTGAAAGACGTTGGTTTGCGGGTTACGGTGGTCCATGTGTCTTTATTTGGGGATTGGATAACATCCCTAAGCGATGACATGTCAATCCCAGAGGGAGACTCAATAGAGTCGCCCTCACGCCATCAGCAGCAGCCGCCACAGGAGACGCCCTGGGCGTCGGGGGTCATAAGCTGATCACCAGCCACCGGAGGCGCGGGCCTGCGGACGGCGAGTAGTGGGTAGCTCGCCGTCAGATCAGGACCAGGCCCGAGAGTCGTAGGCGCGTAGTGTTCCACGAGCCCCTTAAAGATATGTCAGTTATACCTGACGGGCCCCGTCAGGGCCGATACCTGCCTGGGGTCGTGGATAAATTCGAAATAAAGTTCCCGCGGCTCTTGGCACTCAGGCAACTGAAGGAACAGGGGTGGGTTTTGGTCAGTAAAAGTATGACGCGCGCTCGCAGGGCGGGAGAAGTCATTGGATGATTTCACATCTCCACGAAAAAAACAGGTACCAATTGCTTGGTAAAAATCTTAAACTTCAATTCGAAAGTTAGCAGTAAAGATAGATTTTTGGAGATTCAGCCCTAGATTGGTCCAAATGGGAGGTAAATATATATTTGCCCATTTGAAAATATCTCATCGGACTCATATCTTGTTGATATTTATATAGTTTCACTGTAAAGATGTCTACTTATTTGCAGTTTGCATTGTATTCAACTTGCGAACAAAATAACTTCAGAACGTTAACTTACTCAACCCGTATACTATAAGTACAGTGTGAACTACAAACAATACCGTACTTACACACGTGAAGTTTCCGAGAAAATCTCAGAACTTTGAATTGCACTTTGCAATATAAAATATTTTATTTGCTTGGTCCTATCACAGAATAGTACAAAAGGTCGGCTTGATACAACGATGGAAATCTGGTCTACTCACAAATAGACGCGTACGTACAGCGATCTCAAACAAATGGCACTCGCGAGTGAGATTTCTCTCGCTGTACGTGAAGCGTATGTATGCGTTTTCGCCAGTTGTATGGAGTCGAACTTCGGAATCTATTTTTATGCTGTGGTACAACTATGTGTGGTATTCGTGAAACTGGCGCATAGCATGCAGATGGTGTAAATAATGCATGTCTTGCTCATCAGCAGTTCTTTGTTGCTGTACTTTTAGTTTAGATGTGGTGCAAGCATTTTATAGAGGTTTTATAGTAGTTGGGAAATTATCAAAGTTACGAGTAGGCTCCTTTGACCCAACTACGGCAATGCCAAAAGGAAGGGTTATAAATTTAGTAGTCCGAATTAGTCCTGGTGACATAGCGTATTATTTATAAAAAAATACCGGCCTAGAGCGAGTCCGACTCGCGCGCAAAGGGTTCCGAACAAATCTTATTTTTTTCAGTTTTTTTTAAACTGCCTCCAGCTTACAGGTTTTCCTGTAAGCTATAAGTAAAAAAATACTTTCTGTATTTTTTTCTAAATTTTAGGACCAGTGGTTTCGGAGATAAGGGGAGGAGGAATGGTAATTTTTCTTAATTCTTAATTCTTAATTCTTTATTGTACACCAAATCTTAACATAAAATGGAATGGAATGGAATGGTAATTTTTCATTTATTTTTTAAATTTATAATCAAAATTATATATTATAGAATTATGAAATAAATATATTTGAAACCCTCACAGTGTGCCCTTTCATTTGATATGTCGCACGACACAGTTTGAAAAACTTTGATTTTAAATTTTCCGATTTTTACCCCAAAAGTGACCCCCATATTCCAAATTAATTTATTTCGGATACACCTCCGTGTTTGGGTCACAGATATTCATGTGTGTACCAAATTTCAACTCCATCGGTCCCGCAGATTCGGAGCAAATTGGCTGTGATAGACGGACAGACGGACAAACAGACAGACAGACAGACAGACAGACACACGAGTGATCCTATAAGGGTTCCGTTTTTTAATGCGAACTTTAGGAACCCTAAAAATAACCATTTAATTTTCAATTCAAAGTAAGCATGTGGCAAGCGAGTTAAATAAAATCAATATGGCGTATGTCACATCCAAAAGTGAGGATATCAATATTTTTGTTAGTAGTCGTATCCAGTGGGATGTCAAATAAAAGAAAAAAAAATCTGAGTTCAAATATATTAACATAGTATAATATAAAAATGTACCAAGAGACAGAAAAAACAATTTTATTAAATTTTATACCGCTTATTATTACTATCGTAGTTTTTCCGCTGTCGGGTCTAAGAAAACCTAATTTTACTAAAAGTATTTTCAAAGAATTATTGAACATCCGTTTTTATGCTAAGAACCGAGCATAACTAGGTTTATTAATTATAATTTATTTCGTAATTGATCGCTACTATAAACATTGTAGGCAACAATAGCGTTAGTGAATATTCCACTCAGAAGATGAAAAAATATATTTTAACAGCTCTAAAAGTGTATCGATAGACGCTGCGTTTTTAAACTAGGTAAAAGTTTATAAAAATTATTCCTGAGTAAGCCTGTGAATCCAGGCTATAGTTTTAAAACTCTTCGTAAGTGTCAAATGTTGAAGTGGCTTCTCAAGATTAAACTCACAGCGCTTTTATTTTGTTCATTTTTCTCACAGAGCGCTGAAACGCCTCTCGGTAACTGCTAAGGTTCAATTTCATTGGTCGATAGCACTCGCATGCGGGGTGCGGGAGATTTATGTTATGGGCATGCGAAAGTTACAAAGATACAACGCATAAAAGTTCAGGAGTGGGGGCTTGTTACGTCACTTTTAAGTAAAGGTGGTACAATTTTAACCTAAGTGTGATTTCATCCAAAATTTCAACCTACTGAATCGTCTAAATTTTTTGTTAAAGTGACAAAAGAAAAAATACTTGTCCAATATTTTTTGGTAATCTAACTGACTAATTAGATTTTGTTAGTTGTCTCGCCTCAAGCTTCTGCCAGCTGCTTAGTTTGCCTGAAAGTCGAAAATGATACCATGGGGACATACCCCCGGGATAAAACCAAATCCGTTCTGAAGAGGAAAAATAACAAATATACAGATAGAAACACCGATAGAATTACTTTAGCATTTATGTTAACGTCAAAATTAATTAGTCGGTAAAGCCCGCATGTCCGCATTTCTTACCATAATATAACAAACTAAGCGTGTCAGTAAGTATCTCATAGAAACTGACAGTCCTTGACAATTCTGACTGCGGCTGTGACAGCTGCAGTGGTGGCCCAACGGTAACGGCCGCGACAAACAAGTTGCAGGTCGTGGGTTCTCGGGCAGGCGCTTTACTTTCATCACCACTGCTCTCAAAACGGCGAAGGAAAACATCTTGAGGAATCCGACATGTCCTAAAACCAAAAACTTCGAAGACATTATGACATCCACTAACCCGAATTGGGCTCGCGTGGTGGACTACGGCCCACACCCTCTCAGTGAGGAGGCCTGTGTCCCATTAGTGAGCATAAGGTTGAATAATTATGCTATTATATGCTATGACAGCTGAAACTTGTGCTCAGCGCACATTCACCTTCATCATCATCATTTCCGTCGAAAGACACCACTGCTGGACATAGGCCTACACTAAGTGTCGCTACAACGACTGGTCCTATGCGTCTCGCATCCATCGGTTACCCGTGACCCTCACAAGGTCATCGGTCCACTTTGTGGGAGGCTTACGAACGCTGCGTCTTTTGGTACGTGGTCACTACTCCTAAACTTTTCGGCCTCATCGACCATCTGTTCTGCGACCAATGAGCCCTGCCCACTGCCACTTAAGTTTGGCGATTCTTTGGACTACTCGTATGTCGATAACGTGCGTACATTGCTCGGCAAAATTTTTAGTTATGGCGTATTTACTCGCTACCACTTAGTAGATTCTACGCTCTGTGACTCTAGTGAATAATTGTTCAACTAAGTACAGAGTAGCTCTTAAAACGAGATGGTTGTAGCTTGAATGTTTTATTTTGTGCTTGCATTAAATAGAAGTTGTTTTAAAAAGTTGGGATTTATAAACGCAATGAGAAAATATTCTGTCCAGTTCGTTATTGTGTGGATAGAGAGGTAGGGCAACATTCCCAGTTTAGCAACCGCCATTAGTTTAGTGTTCCTAGTCGATTTTTTTGGGACATGGTCTTGTGGGATATCAAAATAAAGGGTTCGAGGAGACGATTCCAAAAATATAATTCACTAAAGAAAACAAAAATAAATTATGATGCCACCAACCGCTGCACACTGCTTGAAAAGTGACTTGTTTTCAACTTTTTTTGAAAATATTTTTTTTTTTTTCAGAAAGATGAAGCCGGCTACCGTAGACCCGGACCCGCGGACGGCGAGTAGTGGGTAACTCACCGTCCGATCAGCACCAGGCCCGAGAGTCGACGGCGCGTAGTGTTCCACGCGCACCTCAAAGAGTTGTCAGCAAAATATGAAGGGGCCCGTCATGGCCGATGCCTGCCCAGGGGTTGAGGATAAATTCGAAAGAGTTACCTCGCCCCCGGGCATTCAGGGAAGGGAAGGAACAGGCGTGGGTTTTAGTCAGTAAGAGTCTGACACAGGGCGTGTCCCGTTCCACCCTAGAGCGGGAGATGTCGTTGGATGATTTCCCACCCCACAAAAAAAAAATAGTTGCATATTGGCGATCTTTAAGGAAAAGATTATTCGAAAAACTCAATGGACCCTAACTAAAATAACATGCCGTGAGTCGCTTCGAGAAAAGAATGATACGGTTTTATTTATTTATTAAACTTAATGCACAAGTAAGAATTACTGTACAATGGCGGACTTAATGCCTTAGGCATTTTCTACCAGTCGACCTTAGGGTGGTGCAGAGACGGAACGTGGCAGGTGCAACTTAAGGGAAAGAATAAATGGAAAAAAATACAATAATGAATACATACTTAAATACATACATACAACAAAATTAAAAATGTAAATGAGAAAAACGAAAACAACGAACCAGCGTTGAGACGATTTTTCCAACTCCTTGCGAATGTCTTCACGCGCCTTCAACTTAAGGCCCTTCTCGCGGTCCAGTGGCGCCCTCATTGAATAAAAAATCGTAGCATAGCACAGAAAAAAAATATTAAAAAATCCAACTTCGATTGAAATTGCCGTCCTGATGTTCGGAGGGAGCGCATTCCATAGGGAGACCGCCTGGACATGGAAGGAAGAATGAACAAACCCAGAGCGGTGAGAGGGACATCGCAAAAGACGATTATTGGTTGAACGAAGATTTTTAGCGTGAGTCGAGCACAGAAACTGAAAATGCGAAGTCAAATAAGAAGGAGAAGTGGGTTTATCGAATAGAGAAAACAAAGTAGTCAAGGCCCTTAGCGCTCTACGCTGACGAATGGGTAACCATTTTAAAATTAACCGATGCGCGGATACATGGTCATACTTACGCAGATTAAAGACAAATCGAATGCAGTTATTTAGAAGGCGGTCTAGTTTATTGAGAAGATCTGTATTCAGGTCATAGTACACATCGCCATAGCCGATAATGGGAAAGATTAGGGACTGTACAAGCATCGCCTTTATGTGAGCTGGTAGAAGGTTTTTCAGGCGATAGAGCGACCGCAGCGTTCCAGTAACTTTTCGACTGACACTTGTGACATACTTCCGCCAGTCAAGGCAAGCGTCAACATGCAAGCCAAGATCCTTAACCTCGGAGCCAAACGGAATTACTGTGTTGTCAAAGATTACGGGCGGTACATTAAGGTAATCCAGCTTTCTCAGACTATGGGAGCTCCCAACTATGATTGCCTGACACTTTGTAGGGTTAACCGCCACCCCAAATCGATCTGACCAGTTTTTAGTTACGGTTGTACTCGACTTGGCGGAGGCACTGCCTTGCCCCCTGATAAGTAGGTAGATATATTTTAGTATAATTGACGCCATAATGTTGTTACCTTTTCCTTTGTCATAGTCTTCCCTATTCTACTACACAATTTAATAAATGCCTAAGATCAAAGTGTTGAGTTCATAATATATCTTTTGTAGTGAAACATTATAATGAGAGTGCAAAATTAATGTTTTCATACAAAGTAGGTAACCTATTTCCTATAAAATATTGTTTGTATTAAAATTTATAAAACACCAGCGTGATATAACGTTTAATTAAAATTATGAAGTTTCGTAGGGTGAAATATGATAGGTATATTAATTTCAACTTAATTATCAACGTGATAAAGAGTGTTTTTCAAAAATAATGCGTGTCTCCTGTGAAATATTTTGGGAAAAACACATTTTGTAGTCAGTTTATTATTTTAACGACTTTATGCTGCTTGCTTGTTCTGATAAGATTATTTTCATAATATATAATAAACGTGTAGTTAGAAACATGTGAAATTGTTTACTTAATTTTCTCCTGCTTCTACTATGGTTTAACCATAGTAGAAGCAGGAGAAAATTAAGTAGATTAAGTAGAAAATTAAGACCTAAGGTCTGAAAAATAATAGCAATATATTTTTCACAGTTGGATAGTTTGTTAATGCGTGCCTATGAAAAAGGTACACACTATGAAACTGCGCACCACGGAAGATGTTAAGGTAGGCAGGAGGCATAACTCGCCTGACAGGGTAAGAAACAGGGTGAAAGTTCTAAGATCCGCCCAATCCAACAAAAACTCCGAACTGCGCCTGAGATGGTATGGGCATGTGATGAGAAGGAACGAGGAACACAAGACCGGATAAGTCCTTTGCATCAACACCGGGCCAAAAAAGTGTGGCATTCCCTTCTAACCTGGATGTCCATCGTAAACGACGATCTGAAGGCAAGCAATTTGAATGTGTCAACGAGGAGAGCCAACCTCAAATAATAGGATAATGCTAAGCAAAGAGACAGGTAAGTGTGTTAGTGGTAATGCATGGTTTTACAGGCGTTTTACTTTATGTAATATGTTTAATCGTCACTACTCTGAAAACGTTAAAGAAATACTGCATATCCTATAGAACCAAAAATTCTAAATTCTATTAAATTTTTGGGGTCCCTTTTTATCCTATCATATCATCATTATTCATTCATGACGGGCCTCTTATTAATAAAAAATTGAAGTTGTGGACGAGATAACGATTTTCTTGCTTCCACACGTCGGGTCCGCAGAAGCCCGGGGGCCCCGTATCAATGATACGGCGGTAGCTACACCTCTGGAAAGAGGTCCCAGCTTTGGGAACATTACAGGTTGATTATGCTATAATAACAAAGAATATTTTTTATCCACATTGACGCAGGTATGTTCAAGAACAAATTAAACCAACTGTAGGTACTTTAACAAACTGAGTAACATAAATCAGCATTAATTCTCGAACATTCACTGGATACCTCGGGGATTCAAAACGCAAAGCGCCATTATATACGTACTCCACGTGGTAATAAATCGCTTAGGGAGATTTAGTATAGGGGAAAATTCTATGTATTTTATCAGTATTTGATTAACTGGGAATATCTTTATTTTTATTGACGACCATAATGACGACGATGAAATAAGCTTGTGCTTACTTTAAACGCTGAATAGCAGGTTTTTCATTGAAATAGCCTCTTCTGAAGAAGGATATATGTGGGTGGTAACGTTCTGGCAAATCATTTGAAGGATGTTTTGTCCTTTATCACATCTCAATGTGATGGATGTAGACGTATTTATTTTGAAATAAGACTTGAATTTATATAAAAGGCTGGTTGTGATTTAATTGCTCTGCGAGGTTCAAACTTCCTCCGTGCGCCATGTAGGAATAATTTGGGTTGACGGATATTCACTTAGGAATTGGAAAGGATTTTCGCTTATTTTTAGTGACCTTCTGCTCTTGCCAAAATAACATTTCATCGGCGACAGAGATTGTCCAAATGTGAAAATGTTGGGCTTGACCACGCGACTTAAGTAGAATGCTCCAGGGTAGCCCACGAAATACAAATTTTCTTGCGTTTTTTGCAATTTGCAGGTCAGTGTCAGGTTGTATTTTGGTCAAAATTTGATTCGCGGCCGTAGCAAGTATGTATTTATAGAATTATAATCATTCAAATCATCAATACAACTCTCTGAGTTAGAATTGATAAAAAAATGCAAAATATCTTAATTTCGGACGTTGGTGTCTCTTGTTTTGTTCCTTCATTATTTGACACCGAATTCCGAAATTAAGGTCATTTTGCAAGTTTTTTGGGAAATCATCCAATGACTTCTCCCGCTCTGGGTGGAGCGGGAAGGCGTGTCAGACTCTTACTGATACCTTTACTAAAACCCACCCCCGTTCCTCCCTGCCCTGAATTCCCAGGGGCGAGGTAACTCTTTCGAATCTATCCTCAACCCCCGGCAAGGCATCGGCCATGACGGGCCCCGTCCTGTTTGCTGACAACTCTATGAGGCGCGCGTGGAATACTACGCGCCGTCGACTCTCGGGCCTGGTGCTGATAGGACGGCGAGCTACCCATTACTCGCCGTCCGCAGGACCACTTGGTAAATATATACACTTTCAAACTTAAGAAGATTTTTTTGAATCAGTCCAGGCTCCTTCGAGTAATCGGGGAACATACCTACATAAAAAATAAATAAAACATTCAGACGAATTTTTAACCTTCTCCTTTTTAAAGTTCGGTTAAAAAGAGACAGAAAAAAGACCCTCTACGAGTATATATCCACTGATATTCAACTTTATCTACTTAGAATGGAAACCGATCTATTCAGATCACGTACTCTCTAACACTTTAGTGCCTCTAAACTTATAATAATGAAGAAACTAAACAAAATCTATTTCACCATTATATGTAACATGTACCTACTAGTCTCCCAACTAGACCTTCAAATAAATCATGAACTTGTTCAGTTTGATATAACTGCTGATTTATGCGAAAAGGTTTCGAATAATGACCAACCCTACAAATGGTTTTGTAATCCTTACACCCAATATGTATTGGTACAGAAGGCTGGCTACATACAACGAAAACAGGCGCACGCACATAAAGACACGTACGTACGGCGATCTTTATCAAATTTAATGACAGTTGCGAGCGCTGGATGTGTCAAAGTCAAAGCCATTTATTTGCACCTAGTAAACCGCTTTGGCTTTGTACAGATGAAAATTACATACAAAAAACCTTTCTCGTTTATCACTCTTTATATTAGTGAAAACCGCATCAAAATCTGTTGCGTGGTTTAGGAGTTAGCGGGCAAACAGACAGACGCGGAAAGTGACTTTGTTTTATACTAATTAGTAATTAGAGAAGATAAAAAAGCGGTACAAAAGATGGTAATTTAATATATTTTGTAAGTGATATGACACGTCATGAATTGGCATGCAAACATTAAAATATAAAGTGCTAATTATAAGAAAAACTCTACAAAATTTAGCACAAATCAATGTTTTAAAGCAAAAAACTTTTTTTACAAAAATACAACCGACTTCTAAAAATTACAAAATAACTTTAACTTTAGGTTCGGCTGTGTGTGTATTTTGTTTCTTTGTTATGTGACACGTCCTCCCACTCCAACAGAGCAGGAGAAATAATTTGATGATTGCCCACCGTGACAAAAAAGTGTGTCTATGGTGCGTGCGTATTCGCTCATTACATGGAGTCAACCTTCTGTTCCTACCCGACTCTGCGACTACACGGTTAGGTACATATGTTTTGTCTTCTTGTTTCTAATTACCCAACCATAAGCTAGGGTTGTGGGAATAGCTATTTAATGACCATCTGTTGTAATAATATTGCTGTAAATTATCTTAAGTATCGCGTTATACGTACTAGTTAGGTGTTATTGTTGGTGTAGTCTAGGTATTACACAGGTTAGACGGTGTCCTATTAAATATATGCGAGACTGGAACTAACTCGGACCAACCAACATCCTACGTCATTGTTTGCTAACACTAATTATTTTTCTTGTAATTTTTTATGATAGGTGGAAAATTTTGTGCTAAGTACTAACTGCCAGTCGGCAGTAAAAATTTGACCCAGTCCTTTGACTGGCGAGCTCGTCAGTGACCGTTGAAGATGCGCAAGTCCAGGTGGGGTATCTTGGCCTAACTCTGAACGGTCGGTAGGGCTTCGAAGAGCATTTCGAGTGCCTGGACGTTGGTAGGGCAGTGGGTGCTTTGCACAGACTGCTGCCCAATCTCGGTGGACCTCGGAAAGATCGCCACCTCTATGCGGGTGTCGTGCGACCGATGGTCCTTTATGGGGCGCCTGTTTGGTCAGACAAACTGTCAGACGCTGTGTGCCCGACGCTGCTGGACTAAAATCAACAGTCTGCAGCGAAAATGTCCATTCGCATCTAATCAAATCATAGTATTTATTTCAAATAAACCCTTTACAGGTACTTTTTATTTCTGAATAAGTCGGTCAGTCAGTAAGATGAAGCTAATTGCACATTCGAAAGTGAGATCTTTATGGAGAAGAACGTGCAAGAAACTCCATGCACACTCTTTTAAACCATCTTGTTATGTGGTACAAAATTTCTGTTTACATATTTCTTGTTACGCACCACACTGTCTGGTCTTTTCTCCAAAAGTCCAGACCGCCTTTGAAAGGTTTCCCACGAAAAAGAAAGGTACACAATACAACTAAAATACAAAACAACTTGGCAACTTGCAGGTTGGTTAAGGTCTCAGCTCTCAGCAAACAGCAGTAAGACGTCCATTGCTGTACATAGGCTTCCCCACATAGACCTGTCTAATACTTTAGACATTCACAAAGTCACCAGAAGATAGTATTTCCTATTATATTCAGCATGCTACTGCCACACAATTATTTTACATGCCTTCTCTTCGTAAACCTTAGACAAATTCTCATTACGTCTACGTCCGCTAAGACAAGACACAGAGAATACACAAGGCAATCACACAATAGGCCATCACTCCTTCCCATGAATTAATAACATCGTACTGCAACCATAAATCCCCTGTCAGATCCGCCATGACTAGGCGAAATATTATTCTAGATATTGTAGATAGATTCATGTAATTGATGTTCATCAGTTATGCCATATATGTTAAGGTACTCATCAGCTCACGCCTGTTATTTTCGAGAGCGAATCTCGTATTCGCTTTTCAATAATCAAAGCAACTACTAGTAGTACGCGTATGACTATTTGTTTGTAATAGAAAATGTTTGCGATAAATATTACAATTATATACTTACTATCCTATGAGCAGTGGTGGCCTAGTGGTAACGGCAGCGACTTACAAGTTGTAGGTCGTGGGTTCAAACCCAGGTAGGCGCTTTACTTTGTGTAAATTATTTCACACCACTGCTCTCAAAACGGTGAAGGGAAACCTTGTGGAGAAACCGGCATGTCCTAAAACCAAAAATTCGAAGACATGTGACATCCACCAACCCGTATTGGGCCTGCGTGGTTGATAAGGGCCCACACCTTTGCACAGGGAGGAGACCTGTGTGCCCAGCACTGGGGACATTAAAATGCTAATGATGATGATGGTACTTACTAAAAACAACCAGAGCTGCGCAATGCAGTTTGTATTTCCCAAAAAATCCCTTATCCGTTCTGTTAAGGCCGCGAGGAAGAAAGCCTCTATAAAAAATCACCCCAAACCTCCAAGCGACAGCGTACGGTCAGGGAGGTTTTAAGCTTGACTAATGGGTAGCTAAATTCGTTTTTAGTGTCATACTACTTATACGGGCGACCAGCCGTACGGCAGTCTTCTCCGGGTCTTTTTTGGCAGTGAACCGGATGCCGCTGGCGGTTCCTACTCGGAACGGGTGATAAGGTTTGTGGAGATCGTGGGAGCCGCAATCCGGCATTATGGCGGTAGCGGAGGCCAGTTATTTCGGGCCTCCGGCGGACGAAATGTCCACGATGCAGGTGCAAGGTGTAAGTTTGACCTCTGAGTTTGTTTCGGTGTTTCTTCTCAGGGTAGTCAGCTAGGAAACACCGGTCTCATCTAGCTTGAAACTGACAAAAAATATTGTAAAAGTGTTTTTATGACCTATTTACAAAATAAATATAATTTATCCCACAGGGATCGGTCCTGGGGTCACATCTGTGGGAGATTGGGTACGACTGGGTGCTGCGCGCCGCGCAGTGCTCGCCTGGCGGCATCGGCATGGTTTGCTAGCCTGACGATACACAGTTCCTAGGGCAGGAGATGTCGCACCAGGCGGCGGCCGAACTAGCGACATGCGGGGTTACGACAATCGTCGAGAGAATCTGGCAATTGGGACTCGAGCTGAGTCGGTCTCAGCTCCGCGAGATCTTGGTGGCGGAGTGGTGAAGAAAGTTCTTGTATCCTACCGCCGGCCGGTCCTTGACCGCTGGCTCGGGAGGAAGTACGGCTCTCTAACGTTTCGGACGACGCAGGTACTTTCGGTGCATGACTGCGTCGGGAAGTACCTGTGTTGCCTAAACAGGGAGCCGGATGCTCGGTGGTATCACTGCATCCTCTGTCCTGAGGACACGACGTGGCATACGCTGGCCGAGTGTATCGCATGGGAGGAGCCGCATCGTGCCCTCGTTTCGGAAGTCGGAAGCCACCAGTCGCTGCCAGCCGTGGTTCATTCCGTGGTCGGCACTCGGCAGTGCAGAAACCTGGGATAAAAAGAAAGAAACATTGTTTATTCTGCACAAATGAATGATGGATGTGGTGATCTCTTTCTGTGAGAATGTCATCTCGCAGAAAGTGAGAGGGAGATGACTAGTTTACTCCCGTCCCAAACCAGGCGCACCGGGCGTCCCAGAAGGGCGGAAAATGCCCTCTTCCATCCCCCTAAAAAGGGTCTAAGGTCGATAGATTCGTCGCCCCATCAATCAGGACCCGCAATGGCCGCGCGCAGTGTTCCTCCACCTCTCTGACGTGAAGCGGAGTTAGCACCTCACTCCCCACCACGGGATGAGGCCCGCAGACGGCGGGCCGGTACTAGTCCGGGGCAGCGGAAGTCTTATTCGCACCCGCAGCTTCCGACTCAAGTATATAAGGGAACACCGGGGTGGTTTTTAGTCAATAAGAGTCTGACAGACCCCTTTGCCCGACCCAAGCGAAGGAGACACATGAGGATTTTCCAACCCGCCAACAAAAAAAGACCAGGCCCGTGTCGATGGCGCGTTGTGTTATACGCGCGCTTCTGTGAGATTCCAGCACTAAATGATGGGATGCGCTAGGGCCTATGCCTGCCAGGGTCGCGGGTGTGTCACAAAGGAATACGGTGGGGTTTAGTCAGTAAGAGTCTGACATGCCTTCTTGTTCCACCCAAAGCGGGAGAAGTTATTTGATGACTTCCTATCCAAAAATAAAAAAGGGAGAACCTTAAACTCAAGACTCCACAAAACTGTCTGGCTGTACCAGACATGTAAAAACAGAACTGCAACATTATCGTTGTGTTACAAAAAGATCGGTATAATTATTGTCTTACTCTGTACTTTACGTATTTTTTTTTAAACTAGTCTAAATAAATTCGAAAGCTCACCTCAATGCAGTTCAACTCTATTTTTATGAAAAATGCAACTTAGCGTTAAATATTTTTATGAAGACAGTAACCTAAGTTGCAAGACAAGAGCATAAAATTGTGCTCAAACTTGGCTCGTGTTCCAGTTTCTGTACACTGTCAGGTTAGGAGGAAGTTTTATTTTATTATGTTTAATGTTAGTGACTACAAGATAAGGTTACAATGTTGTGTTTATTTTAGATACAATTACACAGCACACACACACATCGACTATCCTAGAAGGAGGGTAATGTATTTCGAGAGTGTGTACCTACCTACGAGTATGTATGTAATGCGAGTATGTCTATGTCTATGGCACATCCTGTAGCCTCAAGGGCTTGATGGATTTTAAGAAATCAGGTATCATTAGGTTGGTCTTGACAGTGAAAATGACAATAAACCTAAAGAATAAAAAAAAAAACAAATTGGCAGCCGCCATTAGGTGCGTGGTCGTATTTTTGTGGCACGGTCTTGTGGGATATCGAAATAAAGATTAATTAATTGCAATTTTTCATTAAACTCAACTGCAAAAAACAAATAAAAAGTTCCAAACAAGTTAGTTACAATAGAAGCATTCTGATGTAGTTAGTTATAATTGTTTTAGCGAAAATGATATACTGCACCCCTGGGCACTCAGGCAGCGAAGGAACAGGGGTGGGTTTTAGTCAGTAAGAGCCTGACACGCCCTCCCGCTCCACCCAGAGCTCCTAAATCACAGTGTAACTAACTTGTGAACTTTTCAGTTGTTTTTTGCAATCTAGTTTTTATATAACTTTTAGTCGTACGGTGTCAATATCACTACCATTGTAACTATTCAAGAGGATAGAAAGACCCTCACCGGACACGGAAGTTTCGGGAGGCTTATGTGTAGGATAAGGCGGAGGGAAACGCTCGGGTGTCCCCACTGTGAGGATCGCCCAGAGGACACGGTGGAGCACACAGTGGAGATCTGCCCCGCTTGGGCGGAGCCCCGCCATGTCCTCGTGGAGGCGATCGGCGGCAGTGACCTCTCGCGCCCGGCCCTGGTCCAGGCCATGGTACGGAGCGAGAGGGAATGGGAAGCAATCTCCTTCTTCTGCGAAACAGTAATGCTCGCGAAGGAGGATGCGGAACAGGTGAGGGAGAGGCTACAACAACAGACTCGCCCTCACGCCCTCAGCAGCGGCCGCCGCAGGAGACGCCCTGGGCGGAGGACGTCGCGCGACGATCTCCGGCCACCGTAGACCCGGGCCTGTGGATGGCGAGTAGTTGGAAACTCGTCGGTCGATCACCACCAGGCCCGAGAGTCGACGGTGCGTAGTGTTCCACGCGCGCCTCAAAGAGTTGTCAGCAAACACGATGGGGCCCGTCATGGCCGATGCCTGCCCGGGGCTTGAGGATAAATTCGAAAGAGTAACCTCGCCCCTGGGCATTCAGGGCAGGTACGAACAGTCTGACACGCCCTTCCGCTCCACCCTGGAGCGGGAGAAGTCATTGGATGATTTTTATCCTTGTTAATGTACACAAAGCTAATGTAATTTCCTAATCTACGTTAGTTTAACATGCAGCTATGTGAGAAATATTTTTATCTGTGTCCTAGTACATACAGCTTATGTCGTACGAATAAGACCACGGGGCTCATTACTTGCGCGATCGGCGCCATTTTGTTTTGCGCCTTGTTGTTCTTAATTTTTCTTGTTATTCGTAATTCTTGTTGTATGATTCGTACGACATACGATCTGATAACAAACTATTCTATAGGTGAGCGAACATAAGAGTTTAGTCCTAATTCAAACTGCTATGAGACCTAACAAGCATACAGGTTAAAAAAAAAAAAAAAAAAAAAAAAAAAAATGAATTACGATACAGAGTACCTGACCTGAGTCACATGCAAGTTATGATACAACGTTCCTGACCTTACTAACATGCAAGTCATGATACAGCGTTCCTGACAAACTGTCATACAAATTCTCATCGAGCCTAGTAGCCTAGTTCGAGCTTACTGTAAGACCTGTCTAACATACAATTCATCTTATAGTATTCCTAGCATTGTCTTACATCTAAGTCAACATAGGGCTTAGTCCCAATTCAAGCCACTATGTGACCTATTCAAACATACAAATTACTTGGACATACATTTCATATAATACTATAGGTGACTACACAGCCGATCGTTGTCTTCGATATTCCTACCATTAAATACCATGAGACATAGTTCGCCTTGTACGATCGGCGTCTGTTTCTTTGTTCTTTTGTTCTCAAGCCTTACTTGCGCAGACGGCGCCCTAACTATTCTTCAATCACCATGAGGGGAGATTCATAACGAATATCGTTCACATATCATTATGAATCTATTTTACTATTTACTGTTTATCATTATACAATTCGCGAGACATACCTGTTCATGGAATTCTAACATATTCTAGCCTACACGTCCTTTGTCTTTTAATAGTTGCCGCGTCCCGCCAGAGCGCGCTGTGTGCGGCGCCTCGGAGCACGCGGCATTACTCGTACTTCCTATGCACTATAAACTATACTTAATTATTCTGATAGGGCAACTAAAGATCTATCCTATAAAAATGTAATTCATTAAAAGTCCATACTTAGTTCATTACCCTAATCACATTACCACGTAATCACTGTTGTTCATTGTCATTGTTAACACGTTTCACACACACACACAGATATTAGACGCAGGCTCTGCGTCGCCTACACTATGAAAATTTGAAGACTGTTGTTCGAACCGTTTGGCTGTAAAACCTGTGTGACAGACGACGGACAGGCAGACAGACGGATAGACGGACAGACGGACACGTGAGTGACAGAAATACGGCTCCATTTGGACTCTTCGGGTACGGAACCCTAAAAATCTACTTTATGCACAAAAAACACTTCAAGAGTAGGTATCTACTTTGCAAGTTAAATTCGACCCTAAACTGTAGGCATTATAAATCCATTAAATAAAAATTTTATCTGGAAAAGTTTTAAAGAAGCTTTTTTGTATAGGTACCGCTTGGGACTTGACTTTGTAAGTCCTAAATACGTAAGTAATCTTATAATTGTATCAGCTAAATGTCAAATGATTTGTTACTTTCTTGTTTCTTACACAGGAGCAGAGAAGTGAACAGGGATACTAAAAAAACAGAAAAGAGAAAATTATACCAGTTTTTAGTACTATCACAATGATGATATGGATGCTAGGCCTTTTTTACCCAACTGCGTGATGCAAGGGAGGGTAGATTTTTATCAGCCTATGCATGTATGTATGTTTGTTCCTTTGTGGCGCTTTAGACACCAAACGCGTGGGCCGATTTTGACAATTATTACGTCAATTGATTCGTCTTAATCTTGCGAGTGCTAATAAAGAAATGACAGTAATCAAAATAAGTCGACGAACTTTATTTAATAAAGGGGTTGAGGCACATATTTGAGGTGGCGATTTCAAAAATATAACTCACCAAAATGTAGAAAATGATAAAAAATATTTTCAAAAACCCGACTGTAAAAAACAACCAAAAAGTTCAAGCAGTCTGATGCAGTTGGTGGCATTAAATCAATAATTGAAATAAAATAACTGCCACCAACTGCTACAACTGCATTAGACTGTGTGTAAAGTGACTTGTTTGAAAAATTTAGTTGTTTGTTTATTTACAGTTGGGTTTCTGAAAATATATTTATATTATATATTTTTTGTAGAGGGTGATGGGAAATAATCAAATAACTTCTCCCGCTCTGCACTCAGAGCCTCCCGCTCCACTGAGCGGGAGGGCCGTATTAGACTCTTGCTCACTATAACCCACCCATGTTGCTTCAGCTGCCTGTCCCAGGGTCGCGCTGAATGGATGATAAGCCTCTTTTTTTGCGGTTTATTATCTTTGTATTACGAGTACATATATATCCGGATAATTGCAAACACCGTAAAATTGTTATAAATCTTGTGAAAGTCTAAACTCTCGATATACTTTGAATAGATTTCGAAAACAATAAATCTCAAGTTTGATAATTTACAATGCATCCGAGCCTTATTGAAAACAAAGAGTTTACAATTTTACGGGAATTTTCATAAATTGTGATAACCCCTCCTGTGTCTGGCCGGCTGAGCCATCGTGGTCTATCTTGTCGATCTAGTTCAGAGATTTTTCTTTTTTTGTGCTATGGCAGCTGCGACGATGACGTAGCTTACGCCCACATGATGTCCGCTTTCTCTTGTGCACACTTGGTGGTCGCTTGACACGCAAGGGGTGGTACGGTGATATAATTATACCTACACACAACGGGAGATAATATTCTAGTTTAAAATAAAACCCGTTTAATTTAAAAGAAACACCTTCCATCTGCTTCACTTCTGCAAGTCACACACCAATTAAAATGTATTTCGTTGTGAAAGCCTTACAAACTGGCTACATGTTGTGCAATATTGTACCATGGAGTACGAAGAAACGGAGTGCCAGATGACGACATTAAGAAGGAACAGGGGCTGCGTTTCTCCATACAAATGTATTCCCCTTTTTTCTTCCTGAATAATGCGTCTAGAGCAATCATTTTTTTTTTCATAAAGTCAAGGTTTGCTGTTGACACGTCCCTGCCATTTCCATTTTTTCAGCAAATAATAAGTAGAGAAAATATGACCAGCCAAAAAATAGCGCTATTTTTACCACCGTTCTTAGAGGACTACCAGACAAATTCGAAATGCTATAACATAAAACATTTAATAGGGACATAGACATACTCTTATTTAAAAATTTGATGCCAAAAATATTTGACTCATTTTTCGGCTCATTTTTCGAGTAGAAAAAAAGGAAATACGAAACGTCGATCTCGTCAAAAATTTTGTGATAAAATCGGTCTGAGTTGCAGCTGTCCCTATCGCACTCTACGGGGGCAGGCTTGAGGGAGCACGATAGCAATAGTTTCTTCAAATACCTATTTTGCAAATTCCTAGCAGGCCCTGTTCCCTGTTGACGAATGTCATCTTAACACGAACCATCTTTTATCCACTCTAATTTTTTATTGAAGTGAAAATTTCTACCGTATGTGCGATTTTTGGTCGGGGAAAAAGTTATGGGTTTGCGTCATCGACATGGCAATGAATATTTTTCGCCAAACTAGCTGTTTTCACTTCTGTCGGCACTCCCCAGGACTGCCTAATTTTAAGGGTTCCGTACCCGAAGGATTCAAACGGAGCCCTATTTCTGTCACTCACTGGTCCGTCTGTCCATCGTCTGACACAAAATTTTGTACCAAAAATTTTTTTAACTTCCCATTGACATAAGAACTATTAATGAATAATGCCCACCTCCCATGCATTTAAAAACCTGATAATTAGAGTTTATGTATAGTTATAAGATATAGTAGAAAGACAACTTGTAAGTTTAGAAAATAATGTCTAATAGTAATTTTAACGATTTAAACGCTACGAAGACCATAAAATATTTGTTACTTTAGGTTAGGATTTGCCGATATCAAATAGGTAGTATAGAAATAAATGTGCTAGAACTAATTATTAACGCTCAAAGTTTAGCCTAAAATAGGAATACTTACCTAGCTATGGGCTAAAGCGTCTTTTTTACTTTGTGAATTATTTAAAACCAACTTTACGTCACTGCTTAGACTCTCGATGATTGCCACTACAAATTGAGTGAAGAACTGTCAAATGTCAAAAAAGTCCGTTTCAGTCGTGCGAACTCAATTTCATGCATGATTAATTTATTTAATTATTATGTTATTTTAATTAATGTTGAATGTGTTAGACTAATAAAAAAATACTTACTGATTAAAGAAAACGAAAAATAATATATAAAACTTAGAAACAGAGTTGAATAAAGTCAAGTAGCAGTTTGAAAAATGAAACGCGAAAAGTGTTGTTGAGATGCGTTCAAAACATGGTAATACCCTTGACGTAGAATAAGCATAATTACAGAAAAATTAAAAATATTTTCTTCCTGCGTTTCTTTTAACATTGTGATATGCGTAATTAATATACAATTGAATTAGCTGAATTCTAAGATTTATTAAATTTCTATACATAGTCAGGTGAAAAATGGGCATTCTTCTTTGGTACGAAACCCTAAATATGTGAAGTCTAACACGCACTTAGTCGGTTTTTAGGGTTTCGTAATTCTAAAGGACAAGAAACCCTCATAGTTTCGGTCTGTCCGTCTGTCCGTCTGAGGCATAGCCCGTAAGTACTAGAAAGCCGCAATTATGCATGGGTACTCATGGGTACGATTTTTACAAGTTTGTAGCCAATGATAATTGTCTAGCTTATTTCATGCCATTTGAAATCTAGTATTTTGGTGCTCATTAAAGGGTTTTCCCGAAAATTATTCCGGCAGTTCTGAAGATCAGTGATTTTATAAATTTAGAAGGTGCTCTTTTCAAATTCTCACTTTGCCACCTTGCTCGGCATGTCTGGTGACTTTTCTGCTGGCATTCCTGGCAGTTCTGGTGTTGGTGACAGTTAGGCTGTCCACTTTTTTTTTTGGTGTGTGGGCAATCATGCTATGACTTCTCCGGGCGTGTCAGACTCTTACTGACTAAAACCCACCCTTGTTCCTTCCCTGCCCTGAGTGCTCTATTTCGAATTTATCCATAACCCCTGTGGGTCTACTCCGAAGTGTTTTTACGAAGTATCGCCCGAATGCTCGGACATATTTGTGTGAAGTGTTAAAGTGAATGTGCCATATCTAAAATTGTAGCTCTTCTTTGAGAGCTTCTTCCACCAAAAACATACGTAATGACTCAAAATTGTAGCGAAATGGCGCTACAATTTTGAGGGCCTTACCGCCGCAATTGCGGCGTGCGCTAGGCTATCTCCCTATGAGTGACATAACAGTAGTAGTACCTGCTATGCGCCATGATGGGTGTCTTTACACTGTCTTTAAAATTCTCACTGCAGCTTAAAACATCAGTATAGTGTATGGAGGCCACATGTCACCGAAAGCTTTCAATTCTGATAATTTCAATCACACACTGGAATCTCGCGTATCAGGAATATTCAGTTTCATTTCACATGACTTCCCCGAAGGATTGGACAGAGATACATAGTACACTCACTCTTTTCTAGTTCAGACGTCTCAAGTCTCATGAGTATTTAGTTTCTCGATACAACTTCCGCGAAGGTTTAGACTGAGGTACCTATGCAGTCTGTTGATGGATAATATAACTAAAAAAATCGATATTCATTCCAAGATTTTTCTAATTTCTCCCTTCTTATCTTATATGTCTATGTTCTTTACACACCAGGAATCTGCGTTCCTAACAATCTCCTACTGCTACGAGTATGCCGTTCGCATACTTCTGATTTTGTTCATTCTTCATTCATGAATATGCAGTCCATTGTTTTGTGGAATGCGCTTTCTCTGAATATCAGGACGGCAACCAGTCAGTATACATTTTCGCAGAATTTGTGGAGTTATTTTCTACACAAGTAGTAGAGTCGTCTAAAAAACCCACTCTATTACTTCTCGCATCCAGCTCCATACCCGCGGCCTTCACCAGCAGACGTATTCGCTAACTCAGTTGACATCAATTTGATAGACACTTTGCCGTACATTGCTGCTTTGACTTACTGGAGAACCGTAGTGCCTATTATAATCCATGTCCACCGAGCAATGCCTATCAGTCCTATAATGGACGTGTTTTGGCTGAAATGATGATGATGATCCTAAGCTATGTGTGGTTGGCCAGACTGGGCTGTGCCCGGAGCCGGGCCTGATGCCGCTGGCGGGTAGCGTGCTGGCCACACCCCAGGACCCATGCATGGACGTGCTGCCGCAGCCACGCCCGCTGCCCATGCCGGAGTACGGTGGCTTCTTCGCGCTGCTCACCGAGTACCTGCCCGACACCAGCCAGCATATCTCCGGCTTCCACCGGTATGTACTTCCTTCAATACTTTCTGTCCCTTGACTTCCTCTCTACCACTCTTTGAATTCTGAATAGCAAGAAACAACGTGGCGAGCCCATAAAGAGATGTCGCGATGTGCTGGAATTCATGGCAATTTAAACAGAGTTTGCACAGAATATTGCTACAAGTCATGGTACCATCAGTAGCGTTCATTGTTCCTATCAATTCATAAGGAACCTAAGTCAATCAATTCATAAGGAACTTAAGTCAAAAAGGAAGTTGAAAAGTCTATGATTCCGAAAGTACCGGTAGCTGGATACGAAATTATGTTGGCTCTCTCCAAAAATGTTTAACTGCTTTTTAGGGTTCTGTAGTCCTAGTCGCCCGTTATGACTTGCGGACTTAGAAGGCTAAGTCCACATTTTATAACGTTCGACTAAGGAACCCTACTCTGCACGTGGCCCGACACGCACTTGGCTGGTATTTCTTAATTATTTAGCCGCTTTCCACTTAATGTATTAATTTATACGAGTAAGTTAGGTTTCATCTCTGGTTATAATCAATATTTCTTGTTTAAATTGTACTGTTTAACAAAATATGAGTTTTTAAACAGGTTTCGACTTCTCAAAATCATCGTCAACAGCAATATAAATGTGGAAATCGTTGGAGATACGAGTAATCGTCCATTATTTTAAATTTTCCGCTGATTCCAAAATAAATTATGTCATCATCATCTCATAAAATATGATTGATTAACTGGAAGACCAAACAGCACCTGAGCACTCCATTCTCAATACTCCAAGTTGACGACATAGTATTATGTACATTATAAACATTGGGCACACTTATATACCTTTATTACTAGCAGCAAGCACTTATGCAGCAAGACTTATACACAGGTCCAGTTTACAACTAAACTAACATGGGTAACTTTAGTTATATTGTGCCCCTTGTAAGTGCTTTGTGTGGAACACAATTGCTACAAATTGTTGCAAGTTGTCGTCCTCTACAGTTTACACTGAGGAGGGTACAGTAATAATGCAGTACGGAGGTGAATTTACACTAGCAAGTGAGTTCTGTATTGCGTTTAGGGTGTAGTTAAATGAGTATGTATGATGTTTCGGTGTTTCTTCTCAGGGTAGTCAGCTAAGAAACACCGGCCTCATCTAGCTAAAACTGACAAAAAAAAAAGTTGACGTATAAAAGTGCTGTTAGAACCTATTTACAAAAATAAAATCATTTATCAGTACTGTAAATCCACTTCAAACAAAATAATCAGTGTCGTAGTAGTACCTATAATTTTATTGTAATGTTTGATGTTTATCATAATATTTATTAGTCCATTATTTTAGCATAAAGATATGTATTTTGATATATATAAATTTATTTATACTGTAGTCATTTCGATTTTAAACGTTTTTGGGGTTCCGTATTCCTAACAAGGACATTAAGTAACCCTTATAGTTTCGGTATGTCCGTCTGTTCGTCCGAGGCATAGTTAAGAGACTGTTTGTACTAGAAAGCTGCAATTTTGCATTGGTATTTAAATTAATCATGTCAAGAAAATAATCAATAAAATTTCGAAAACTATTTTTTTCTTATGGTTGGCACCTACCCTTCAAATAAAGTGGGTATCACTTTTTTTCTCGCCTATCCTACAGTGTGGGGTATCGTTGGGTAGGTCTTGTGAAAGCAATTTTTTCGATTTCGTGATTCGTTTGCAAAATATTAGACTGTAAAGTGAATTTTTTTTTTCGAGTCAAGCAAATAAAATCTAGACTAACTTTTAACCTAAGCTTGAAAAAACTGAAAAAAATCGTGATGGTAGTATATAATTTTAACGAAATTTGAAGGAAAACTATTACTATTATTAGTTCTGTCAGTTTAAGAGAAATAGTCGTCCAACTTACAAAATGTATCTACTTGGAAAATTTTGTAGAAAAACACATTCCTAACAAAAATAATACATAGGTCAAGTTGTTACTTATTTAATATTTAAAATGGGTAGTAAACATATACTTACGTGTTTTTTTATATATATGTAGCCGTTAAACCGTGAACTCAATTAATATGTTCACAGTGACAAACGTAAAGCCGCTTTTTAAGACCGCATGTTATAACGAGTGGCTACGGAACCTTACACTGCGTGTGGCCTTACACGCACATGGTCGATTTTTTTTAAATTTTTGTTTGCCTGTGTAGGTACGCTTACCACAGAGTAGTCTCTTTAACCCAAAGGTTGACTAGTAGAGAACGCCATGTTGCATTTAGTTCGCCTTTGTACCACTATTGTACATTAACAAATAAAAAACCTGACACTCCGGGAGTACCGTCAGAAGTGAAAACAAAATACTTGAACAAAAAACCCAACGCGCCTCGCGATCCACTACTAGTGCTACGACGCTACACGTAGTAGCACTCTTGTAGCGAATCGCGTAGCGGTGTCTGTGGCGCGCGAGTACAATTGTTTTTCCCATCTCAAAACTGCCCAACGCGCCCAAAGAAGTTTTTATTTTCACTTCAATAATTAAATAAAGGGCTTACTTATATTTACCCTATTTTGGAGTTTTATTCAGCCCCTTATTCCTTCTCCTCACATCCTGTTCCTCATTACTGAGGGTCGCGATTCCCTGACGTGAAGTCATTCTCTTTACGATGCTTCGACATCTGTGCCTATCTTTGGCATTGTGAAGCGCTTCGTTGAGTTTTGCATCCAGGGATGAGAAAATTAGGTCCGACCATCTAAATTAACTGCGACCCCTCGGACGCTTACCATCAACCTTGCCAGTAACCATTAATTGTTCTTGGATAAGTCCATCTTTTGTAGCAATGTGACCGAAAAACTACAGGATTCTTTGCAGACGGATAGTAGAAAATCTGGTTTGTACCTTTGAGTTGTGAAGACTCATTGGTGCGAAATCTAGGAATCTGCAACATATTTTTCAGTACCACATCTCAAAAGCAACGTCACGATCAGCTTTTCTGAGATTCAGTCTCCGAAGCGCAGCTGAATATGGAAAGCACAACCATGCTTTATGTTTTCCATATTCAGCCTGTTATTACATGCGACTTAATCATAACTGGTAAAATGTAGTTATTATAAGTATTCCTCTATCTAACCCCTCGGCGCATACTGGCGTGATGTTATGTTACCTAGGTTATTTAAATCAGTAACTAAAAATCTAAAAATCTACAAATAGTTTTTCCGGATTTGTAGCGTAGCGTAGCTATTTATTTACATTGTGATTTGAGCTTGGAAATGCATTAATATGTTACGCTTCGAATACGCAATACGTTAATACGATTGCGCATTAACTACGTTAACTCCAAATTACCAGGTACGGTCTGCTAAAGTGTGAAATTTTTATTTAAGTTACAATTATCTGCAATTTACCTAGTTATTCTGCATATTAACGAATACGCATCGCGGAAGACAGTAAACTAAACTCTTTTAACTTTCTTGTTTTATTTTAAATATGTATTTATGTTTGTATTATTTATTCTATACTTTTCCTAGGCATTCCATACAATGCTGGTTGTTTAGCTGTAAATGTTCTACCGCTGCGGCGACGGTCGTAAGTAAGATAAGCCGACGGAGCCCCGCTGCTCGGGCCTCCTATTTCTGTCTGCAGGGTTTAAAGGAACTTCACGTGAAGAGGATGAAAGGGGCTAGAGTGAGCGAGCAAAGCAAGCGAATGAAGCCTCCTTCATCCTTAACCTGTCCGTACAGGGGTGCCCTAAATACCCGAGCTCGCTTCTATAGCGCTTGGACTTATTAGTTACTCAATTCAACTTCAACAAATTATATAAGTAATTACAATGAATTCGAATGTTCTATTCAAGCAAAGAACCTGTTTTGTTAACTATACTATGTGCTTGGTCGTTAGTCTGTAGGTTACCAAGGAAGCCTGCAGATTATCTAGTTAATGTAAGAACTGAAACCATTTTTTCCACTTAACGGACTCAGCCAGATAATCTGCAGATTAACAAGTTAATCTGCACTCTAACTGATTTCGGCACATTAGCGGTAACAAATGTATGATTTTTTTTTAAACCTACTCCTGTTATTTAATCATTTTTTATTAAAATACGTATTCTGTTTTGACCGTTTCAAAAACAGTCAGGAAATATATACACAAAAGAAACTGACCCACTTTAAAGATAAACTCAAAATTCAACAAGATTTTATACCATACAACATAACATGAATGCTAAAACTTCCTCCTTTCCAAGTATCTACTTGACTACATATGCTTCTAACTAGTGAGCATGCCCGTCTAAGGGCCAATTTCAGCATTCGCTCTATAAACTAAGTTTTACTGAACTGAGCTTAGCTTAAAAAATAAAAACCATAAAAAAGATTACAGTGAGTTACCCTTAAAAGATAGACATATACTGTTGTGGACTTTTTTTTAGAACTTTAAAAGGAAAACAATTCCGTCTTACATATTTTTTGCGTAACTTTAACCGTTTACGCAGCGCTCGCAACTGAAGCTCTCAAAAGGAATCTTTTTTCTCGTTTTTGCCACATTTTTCATTGATGCTTCGCTCCTGTTGGTTGCAACGTGATGTTATATAGCCTGTAAACTTCCTCGATTAATGGAATATTCAAAACAAAAATATTCATTCATTTCGATCCAGTACTACCTCTAATGTACTCATTTCTCACTTTATCCATTCTCGTTACTCCACACATCCATCTCAACATTCTCATCTCTCATTTTAGGTTTCGTATCTTACTATTATTATAAATGCGAAAGTTTGGATGGATGAATGAATGAATGGATGTTTGTTTGTTACTAAATCATACCGAAACGGCTGAACGGACTGGAAGCCATCCCCAATATATGTCAGTGGTAGTGGGTAGCTCGCCGTCCGATCAGCACCAGGCCCGAGAGTCGACGGCGCGTAGTGATCCACGCGCGCCTCAAAGAGTTGTCAGCAAACATAACGGGCCTGTCATGGCCGATGCCTGCCCAGGGGTTGTGGATAAATTCGAAACAGAGTTACCGCGCCCCTGGGCACTCAGGGCAGGGATGGAACAGGGGTAGGTTTTAGTCAGTAAGAGTCTGACACGCCCTTCCCGCTCCATCCAGAGCGGAAGATGTCAATGGATGATTTCCCACCAGCCAAAAAAAAAAAGATAGTTGGGAAAAGGCTAGGCAGATTGATTGTATGTTCCGAAACAATATAAAATTAAATCTGTAGACAGGCAAAAATAATCTCGCGAATTCATAACAGAATCATAATTTCAGCTACATTTAGTGTTTATCAAAATGCACTGCACATATCGTTTGGAAAATCAATCTAATTTCCTCTTTTTCCAAAGCCATTTATGTAACAACGAGGGCAAAATGTTATGTACCATTTTTGCATTTTATCACGAAACACGAAAGCCCTGAAGTTATGGATTAACCTTTTTTAGGGTTCCGTACCCAAAGGGTAAAACGAGACCCTATTACTAAGACTCCGCTGTCCATCCGTCTGTCAGTCTGTACGTCTGTCACCAGGCTGTATCTCATGAACCGTGGTAGTTAGACAGTTGAAATTTTCACAGATGATGTATTTCTGTTGCGGCTATTAATAAAAAACGGAATATAATAAATATTTAAGGGGGCTCCCATACAACAGACATGATTTTTTTGCCGTTTTTACAGGTAATTAATGGTACGGAACCCTTCGTCCGCGAGTCAGACTCGCACTTGGCCGATTTTTTTTATTTATTTGGATATACACAAACACACACACACACATCGTTTTAGTTTAGTTTTTCTTCAGAAAAGCCAGGTGCGTAGTACTAGCAACCAGTGCACACAGGCCTGTCTTTTATCATTATACTAAAGGCTTTATTTATAAATAAACTGAAAAGATCAGCAAAAACCTTTAGCGCGTTTTTGAAAATTAACCATTTTAAAAAGGTGTACAGTCATGTACGACGGCGTCTAACTAATATTTTTAACACATTTTAAATTTTAGCTTCACTTTTAACTATGTAAACCAAACTTAGATGTTAAATTTGACCCATTGCCCGGTTTCTGATTAAGCTGAAATTTTGCGTAAATGTTTAGTTTGGACCACTATGCATGATCAGCTAAGGAGTATGTAAGGATAGCAGTAGGTGGCGTTCTGTAGTGTCTGCTTACCTCCATGGGATAAAAGCGTGATTTTAGTACCTATTGTAGCGTAAATAAAAAGAAAACGCTTACACGATCACTTGAATATGTTTAATTTAAAAAAGAGACCAAAAAATTTATAACGTAGTTCACCAAAAAACATTACCATTTTTGCACCGGTTGGGTAAAATAGTGGTTAACAAAAACTGGAGCAGGTATTACATTTTAAATAAGAATTAAATGTGAAAATGTCAAGTCTATAACTACCTAAATTGGCAATTAAAAATTCAATAGGTAAGAGGAAAAGAAACTTAGTAACGGATTTCCGACATATGTCATGAAATTTTATCGAACTGCGCATCTACCTATATCCTACCCGCAATTTCAATCGTCAGCTTTAGGTTCCAGCTCCAGACCTTGTTTTCGGAATCGAACTGAGTTTTATATCCCAACAATAACAAAGATATAGATTAACACATTATTATAACTTAATTATAGCTTTACGCGTGATAAAAATCACAGTTGTACGCCAATCCGTGAGATTAAATTGATACCACTGTCCATGCACTTAGATCTCCAAAAACACCGAAGTTGGCAGGATCACATAGGCGGCCATCAGTTCGTACGATAATAATTATAGCTTTCTTCGAGAACGGCAGCCTGGCAAGAATTCATGACCTCTGGCCCAGTACTTGGAGCCAGAAAACGCGATTCTTATCATAAGATTATCTATCTCTAGGATATATGGTCATAAGATTTTTTCACCAGTAACACCTCGTTTGGCTCCCAGATTGGACAGGGCCGGGGCCGCCTTGAAGCGGCTCCTACCCAATCTGAAGGGGCCAAACGAATCCTGCCGGAGGCTCTACGCGGGGATCGTGCGGTCCATGGCCGTCTACGGGGCACCGGTGTGGGCGCGTTCATTGAGGCAGCGATCAACTCGCCAGATGAACGCGTCCCAGAGGGTCATGGCGATCCGCATCATCCGGGGATACCGCACGGTCTCCCGTGAGGCTACGAGCCTCCTTGCTGGACTGTCACCGTGGGATCTGGAGGCAAAAATCCTCGCGCACCTGTATGAGTGCCGCGAGGAGGCAAAACGCCGGGGCGAAACTCCGCTGCCGCGACAACTCGCGGCTCGGCGGACAGAGCTCCGGCAGGATCTCATGGTGACATGGAGAGAGCGACTGTCGCAACCCAGCGCTGGACACGCCACCATCGCGGCGGTAGTGCCCCTCTTTGAGGAGTGGCTGGAGAGGCGCCACGGCGCCCTCACCTTCCGCCTGACGCAGGTCCTCACCGGACATGGCTGTTTCGGGAGGTACCTGTGTCGGATCAAGGCGGAGGTGACCCCTAGGTGTTTCCACTGCCAGGATCACCCAGAGGACACGGTGGAGCATACGGTGGAGGTTTGCCCCGCTTGGGCAGAGCACCACCGTGTCCTCGTGGATGCGATAGGCGCAAGCGACCTCTCGCGCCGTGCCCTGGTTCAGGCCATGGTACGGAGCGAGAGGGAGTGGGGAGCCGTCTCCTCCTTCTGCGAAGCAGTAATGCTAGCGAAGAGGGAGGCGACGCACGTTAGGGAGACTCAACAACGGCAGAGTCACCCTAACGCCCTCAGCCGCAGCCGCCGCAGGAGACGCCAGGGGCTGCGAGACGATCTCCGGCCACCGTAGACCCGGGCTTGCGGACGGCGAGTAGTGAGTAACTCGCCGTCCGATCAGCACCAGGCCCGAGAGTCGACGGCGCGTAGTGTTCCACGCGCGCCTCAAAGAGTTGTCAGCAAAGGATGGGGCCTGCCACGGCCAATGCCTGCCCGGGGGTTGGGGATAAATTCGAAAGAGTTACCTCGCCCCTGGGCACGTAGGGCAGGGAGGAACAGGGGTGGGTTTTAGTCAGTAAAAGTCTGACACGCCCTTCCGCTCCACCCTAGAGCGGAAGAAGCCATAAGATGATTTCCCAAACCCCAAAAAAAAAAAAATTCAGTAACACCTATCAATGTAATGTCTGACAAACATTCATGACAACAATTCAAATCTTGTAACTCTCCAGCCTGAAAAAAATGCACAATGTTTTGGGACCCTTTGTAGCAGTTTACGCTGCACTATGTATGTTTGTTAATTGAAGTGAATCGTTATGATTTGAAACTCGATGAAACGATAAAGTGACTCTAAAAAAAAACTTTATAACAAAAAATTCAACCGACGAAAAATAAATTAAAAAGAAAAACATAAATTAACCTTTTAAGTCTTGAGTATTGAGTTTATTTACCTACATAAAATAACAAATTTTATGTAAACTAATTTTGAGTCGGCGCCAAATAATAAAATATAATACATCTAGCCTTCTTCATTTCTACGTAATTTAATACTCTGAGGCTAATTTCTAATCCTTCATCATTCCTTTTGGCACTGAGCTGATGATGTAACCATCCTTCCATGAGGTTCCCAGGATATTGACCAGTTGAGATTACCTCCAATATTCCAAAGACGTCTTTTTTTCAAAGTATATGAAGTAGTATCTGTCACTAAAACCAGTTTTTTGTATCTAACTTCCATTGTTAAGGAAAGGTATGGTTTCCATCATCAGCTCAGTTTCATGATGTGATGATTTCTAAATGGAAATACCTGATAAAGTTTTGAAAAGGAAACAGAAACAATATTCGTGCCAAATTTTCGAGGTTTTCTCTCAATTTTATCAGGATTCTATGATCAGATTCAAATGTCCTTGACATGGAACCACCCTTGAGGTATACCCTATCTAACGAAAAAAGAATCATCAAAATTGGTTCATAAACAACGGAGTGAGGGCCGAACATACGTACAGAAACGCTAAACGTGCCCACAATTTTCGAGGTTTTCTCTCAATTTTATCAAGATTCCATGATCAGATCCTGACTTTCTTGACATGGGACTACCCTTGAGGTACACCCTATCTAACAAAAAAAGAATCATCAAGATCGGTTCATAAATGATGGAGTGAGGGCTGAACATACACAAAAATATATATATATATATATATATATACGGTCGAATTGAGAACCTCCCCTTTCTTTTTCGTCGGTTAAAAAGAGACAAAAATATTCGTCCATAGGATTTGAATACTAAGTAATGATAATAAATAATAATATACAAATGCAGTCGCTGCTTCGATTTCGGAAAGTTTCACTTCTACTGCTTACGCTTTTTTTTTATGTATGCCCAGCGATTTCTCCGTCTGTTGTGGACCGATTTTCAAAATTATTTTTTTATCCGAAAGAAAATACTCTCGAGGTGGTCCCATATAAATTTTATCGAAATTGCTTTAGCACTTTTTGAAAAACAGAACAAAAACGAAAAATACGTGTACCTCGATAACGTTTTGGTTTTCTCCAATTACGAGTATGTTTGAATTCCACGTTCCATTTTATTGGGGTTTTTAGTTCTGGGGTATAACAACTAAAAGGTGAAAAATAAAAAATAAAAAATTACAAAAAAAACAACCGATTTCCAAAAAAGAAAAGACACTAAAAATTAAAAAAAACATATATACGGTCGAATTGAGAACCTCCTCCTTTTTTTCGTCGGTTAAAAATAACTTTAATTTCGGAAGTTGGTGTCAAAAAACGAAGAAATAATATGCAACCACCGACTTCCGAAATTCAAGTAATTTTTTAATTTTTAGTGTATTTTATTTTTTTTCAATTTCATGTTTCATTTTATTTTTATTTTCATTTTATTTCTATTTTTTATAGAACTTTACGATGTTTTATTGAACTTATTAGAATGTTCTATGCACCTGTAAGTGGTACCTACCTAAGAACCTTAACCTATGTATATATTTTAGTGTTGAATGTTTGGTGTATGTACTGTTTGTGTATGTCGAGTTTAATGTTATTAATAATAAATATTATTATAAATATTATTAATATTATATAATAATAAATAAATATATATGATACGATAGAAAGCGAAGTGTCATGGGCCACTTTTTTACAAGTTTTAAAGTTTTTCGTATAAAAGTTGTCCGTTTCAAAATTTGCAAACCATTTTTCGACCACTTGTCGGTTTCCGATAGAGCTGAAATTTGGCATACTCCGGTCCGGTGACAATGAAATATTATGATACCATCGAGCTGATCTGATGATGGCGCCTGGATTTAGGGACTGGAACTCCCTAAAGGCGTGGTGTGACAATTGTATTTGGGCTAGTATGTTTTGTAACCATGATAGCTTTCCATTTCACATAATAAAGATGAATTAGATATAAACTTGTTTAAAAAAAACTGTCATTCGTAGGAATGCTGCAGTGCTGCAGTCCTAAGACTGACAGTTTCCTCTTCTGACAGCACGTCAGAAGTAAAAACTTGTAAACGTTATTTTTGAGTTGATAAGAAATATTTGTTTTATTTTTCTGAAAACATTGTTTTAAATTATGACAGGTTTGTATTTTAGCGTAACGGTCCCGCGAGTTCAGTGATTTTCCCCAATCCCAAAATACACACACATACATATGTGTGTGTTACAGATATATGTATCTGAGCGTGACGATCACGCAAGTTCAGTGCTTTTTCCCCATCCCAAAAGTGTCGAACGTGCCTAAAGAAGTTTTCAATTTGTGTTTTTAATTTATTATCCCGGAAAATGCAGGGTTCCCGTGGAAGGCCATGGAAAGGAAGCTGCGGGAAAAGCTAGTTATTTATACATGAAACAATTTACTTACGATCCAAGATTAATGTGCTCTGCTGACTCCGCCCACTGACAAGGAAAATGTTATAAATGAACGAGTGAGGAAAATGTACGAGTTATGGATATCTCTAAGAGTAATATTTCATAATGGAAACTTATATTAATGTATAACTTGAAGTACATGGAGGAGCTCGTGGCTAAAGTAATAACAGCCGCTTGGGTCGATCCATCAGGTTAAGCTACGCTTGCCGGTACTTTGTATTGAAACCTGAGCAAGCTAAGGATTCTAGGATTAAATATCGAATCCTCAGCGTAGCGAGGGTTTAAAATTTACGAGAAGAGCACAACACACAACTTTTCACCTCACTACAGCGAGGAAAATGCTAGGTGCAATTAAAACAGCGTACAAATTAGTGTTCATTTATTTAAAAAATTAAGAGGAGCTCGTGGCTTAAGTATAACAGCCGCACGGGTCGATCCATCAGGGTAAGCTACGCTTGCCGGTGTTGGTCCATGGATGGGATCTTTACGTACCGAGACTCCTTCGTGCCTCGAAAAGCACGTTAAGCAACATGTCTCGGCTGTCAATTCTGGATCTTTGACAGTCGTTACGGGTCATCAGAAGCCCGAAAGTCTGATATCCAGTCTTACCAAGGGGTGTCGTATTACCCAGTAACTGGGTTGTAGAGGTCAGATAGGCAGTCGCTCCATGTATAATACTGGTATTCAGCTGCATCCGGTTAGACCGGAAGCCGATCCCAAAATAGTTGGGAAAAAGCTAGGCAGACTGATTTTAATTTGAAGTACATACAGGGTGTAAAAAGACACATCACATTGCCGTTAACTACTGGTACTGTACTTCTAACAAAGCTTTCCGCAAAAAATATTGCTGGGAAACGACTTTTAATTTGAGCTATGAAAAAAAGAACAATCTTTTAATGCGCGCAATGTAACGCGAACTCAGCCAAGTGGAGTTAAACCACGCCTCGTCGCTCTAAGCCACGTAGGTACTTGTCGGATACGTTCGATGTTCTTTGCGTTTTTGTTACTGCAAATGCGTAATTTCGAAATTTCAAAATTCAGGTAATGTTTGTTTGGAAAAAAGTTTAGGAATAACACTTGGAATTCATTTTTGTAAAAAAAGGAAAAAAGAAAATTTCTACTTTGACCTTCAGTATCTGCAGAACCAATGGACTCTCAGGTATAGTCTAGTGGAAAAAAATGATCCAAAAATGGGTAGAATAATTATGTGGCTTTCGGCTTCGGAAACTGTCTTTTTACACCCGATATATGGTCTACTACACGTAGGTTATTAGATGTGTCATTTGTGGTTATAAATTTCAACGATCAGCAATTGGAGAGGCTAAGATTTATCAGTCAAGTTTATATTAGACTTCACTGACGTCGGTGAAGGAAAACGTCGTAAAGGATCCTAGACTTAAATTTCTGCCCTTGTTCTTTGATACTATTTTCCCCTGTCAAGCTATCACCTGGACCTACATAACTTATGAATCAATCTGATGATTGGTTCAAAAATTATTCATTCAAATGATGATTCATTTCAGCTGAAAGCCGTCTACTTGGAAATAGGCCTACCCTACGTGTCGCCACAACGACTGGTCCTGTGCGTCTCGCTTCCAGCGAATTCCCTCGACCCTCATCAGGTCATCGGTCCATTTTGCGGAAGGCCTTCCAACGCTATGTCTTTTGGTACACGGTCGTCACTCCAGAGCATTTCAGCCCCATTGATATGTTCTGCGAGCAATGTGCCCTGCTACTGTCACTTAAGATTGGCGATTCTTCGGCCTATGTCGGTAACCTTGGTTATCCTGTGGATATCTTCGTTCCTGGTTCGATCAGGCAAAAAACTCCGAGCAGAACCCTTTTCATGTATTTATCAATTTAAGTATTCAATCAGTAGAGTACTGGGAACGGTAAAAGGCTGATTATTTTCACCAGGCTGGCGGCAGCCTTGAACAAGCATGGTGGAAACCATGATGAAAACCAAATAAACCTTGATGCTCGTACCTTCTCTGCATGAAAAGTGACTTTTACTCTGCAGTAATACAGTAAACAGGTTTGTATTATTTAATGTCCATCAACTTATCACTTAGGCTTTTAAGCTCATAAACTTACACCCTTTGTTTTTACCCGCCACATAATATAAAGTGTCGAGTAAAAACAAAGGGTCTTGTGTGCCTACTAATAAGTGACAACGCACAAAATATGATGACGTCACAATCTCGACTGTTGCCATGTCGTATCAGTACGAGTTGAGATCGTAGTTGGGCACTAAAGTTAGCGGATTTGAGTTAAGGATATAATTAAGTCAATATGAATAGCTATTGCATTCGATAGATGTGTAGCCGACATTACTGGCCTTATGCCTTTGCTCTGCAGTGGGACAAAAAAAACCTTAAATTCCTTAGATTTTTTGGGCACAGTAGGTATTAAACCATTAAAATCCAGTACCAACTAGTAAAAACAAAACCAGTAATTATTAAATTAACTAAGGTAACGCACGCACCTATCAGTGGAAAATGTGTTTTTCTTTTTTCTTACTTCTCCACTGCTTTTTTCTCATTAATTTCGTTGCAAGACAGTTTAATGGCATTCCCTGAGAAATGTCTCAGGGACTCGTCGAGGTTCATTGCCTCGACATTTTTCTTGTGGTCGTGGAATAGTGAGGCGGAGTGTCCCAAAAAAAGCTATTTTTTGAACTGCATGCAATATCGTAAATGACTTCGCGGTTTTTTTTTACCAAAGACCCTTGACCACATGATCCCTGTGCCAGTGCCAAGTTAAAAAATCACTCAAGCCACTGGCCACTTTCTTTATGGATTACTCTTAATCACTGCGTGATTAAACCCGACAAAATGTCAAATCATTTGACATCACATCATAAAAAAAAATTCAAGCACATTACATTTAGGCACAGTAAAAATACCTTTGGGCCGATTTCACCATTCGCTCTATAAACTAAGTTTTACTGAACTAAGCTTAGCGTAAAAAATAAAAACCATAAAAAAGATTATAGTGACCTAACAGATAAAAATATGCTGTCGCAGACTTTTTTTTAGAACTTTAAAAGGAAAATAATTCCGTCATACATAATTTTTGCGTAACTTTAACCGTTTTCGCAGCGCACGCAATTGAAGCTCTCAAAAGGATAATTTTTTCCCGTTTTTGCCACATTTTTCATTGATGCTTTGCTCCTGTTGGTCGCAGCGTGATGTTATTATAGCCTTCCTCGATAAATGGACTATTCAACGCAATTTTTATTTCAATTTAATTTTTCAATTCGATCCAGTAGTTCCTAAGATTAGCGCTTTCAACCAAACAAACAAACAAACTTTTCAGCTTTATGACAGTGGCTAAACGCGTTTAAGCGAGCTTAAACGTCGAAAACTGGGCGTTTAGAATTGGTGAAATTGGCCCTTAGGCGTCCATTACTCGCACGTGCAAGCGTCACTCAATTCCAAAACTCATGACTGATGGTTGCATGATGCAAAAATCAAAGTCTCCAGATTTTTTCATGCAACCATCACTGATCGTCATCGTCACTGTATTTATCCATCAGTCACAACCTAAGCCACCTAGTGTCATTAAACTGACAGCTAAGCCTACCGTACCTACCTAATAGACACCTTACAGAGAGAAGGCCTGTGTCCCAGCAGTGGGAACTTTTTAGTTGATGTTGTTGATGCTTCTCATCAAAGGAAATTTCAACCCTAGAATCGCTGCCTTAAAACCCGTTACTTAAGTGGGTAGGTACATGATGCTGTCGCTGCTCCCGACTTTGATGGATTAAAGATACGAGCACAATATGCTCGTTACAAAGATATTATATACGGAACCAGCTGTTCGGTTGTTGCACTGTGTGTGGCGTGGCCTGAATTAATGTATGTAGGTACATAATTATGTACATATCTCTGTTGTTAGGGTGTATTATGTTTGTGTGGATTTCATTGATGGAATTTAATTTTTTTTTAAATCGAAAAGAGAATGAGCGTTTTGGACTCAGTGTTGTAGCAAGTTGTGTCGTATGCTATAATAACGAAAGACGCAGAATTGTAAGGCTTCCAACCTGGTGAGGATCGCGGGTAGCCGATGGATGTGAGACGCACAGGATTGATCATTGTGGCAACACATGAGGGAAGCCTATGTCCTGCAAATGATGATGATTATGATGAATAAAAGTCAAAGTTTATAATAATAGCTTAATTTTATGGTATGACACCAATAGTGAGACGTGCAGGAAAAAAATTATTACTTAAGAAAATAGGTGGTCACATTTTAAAAACTGAATGATTTCGATTCTTTTTCTATAATGACAATAATCAAAGTTAGGTGCATTTCATAAAATGAAAACATCATCTACATTTATGGAGACGTCCTGCTAAAATAAAATGAGTAATAATAATTTCCCTGCACATGTCCGACTTTTGGTGTAGTACTCTTACAATTAAATTAAGCTATTATCATGTCTCTTTCAAATGGCATAATTATGCCACAACTTGATACAGCACTGAGTGCGGTGTCCATACAAAAGTGACCATTGTCCTGTAATATTTTTGTTTTTGCTTTACAGACTGTGTTCTTTTGTGGCGCATTCTCGGCTTCTGTAGTCTAATCTTCATTGTACAGTGATAGTGATTCAACGAATCTTGAAAGATTCCGTGCTAAACATTATACAGGAATGGAAATGTGAACCCTTATGATCGGGTTTCGGGACGTTTAACAAAAACAAAACATTTCAATAAACCAATTTATTTTATATCGCAATTTCCATAAAAATGAATGACGACGAACAAACAAAAAAGAGTCATAAAAAACGCGTCGAAAAAACTAAAAACAAATTGTGTTTCAATCAGATCAAAAAAACGAATATTGATAACAAACAAAACAAAATCCCGAAAGTAACAACACTGTTTTGATAAAAACGCGTTCTTTTTCAAAGTGGAAAGTTAAACAAGGTTTCAAAACAGCAACACGAGAATGCTATAATCCAAATATGTAACTCGCATCAAAACAAAGGCATCATGTTTGCCGTCGGGATATCATAGCAAAATAAATAAAAGTACCAAATCCCAGTGGATGGGGCTTCAGTGAGGCGCATTTCAGACTGCAGTACCTGGAGACATGACATATAGGGATGGGACAGTGACGAGGTAGATTAAAACTATATATCGATAAAATACATTTATTAAACTCTTTATATTGGTGGCAGTTTCTTTACCGATACCTCGTCAAATTTAATGAACCAATGAAACTCCGCTGAAGTGATGGGTATCAATATTTATGAAGACAATTAAAAAAAAGCTGTCATTCGTACTACATCAGAAATGAAAACTTCTTTATTCCTCATCCCAACAGTACCCAACGTGCATAAAGAGGTTTTTACTTCAAAATATACCCTCAATACTGAAAAAATAGAGAGCAAACCCGACGGGCATACGGATTGGTGAAAACAGCAAAATATAACAGAAAAACAAAAACATTATTTTCGCTAAGGGCACGTTAGTCATGACTTAGTTACCATCTTGCAAAAATAACAGGAATTTACAAACAAAATCACACAAAAAAGACAGTGCGACCCTGCCAGGATTCGAACCTGGAATCTTCTGATCCGTAGTCAGACGCGTTATCCATTGCGCCACAGGGCCAGTTGCTGGACTTATACAAAATCGTACTAACATACTGCCTAACTAAATTCTTCTTTTAAGCAGCGCTTCCTTGGCACCTTGCCAGACTTCCATTTGCATTAGGGTAACTAATGTTCTAGCTTGCATTCATTAGCCACTATGCGACTAATTTTCTTAATGAAAACAATTTATAGGTGGACTGGTTGGTTCATTTTGTAATTTTTCTGAATCAGGTTTTTGTAAATGAATGCATATTATTATTATGTCATACGTTGTGTATATGTGGCTTTGATTAAACATCTTTGTTTAAGAGCACAATACAGGGTCTGTGAAAAATTATTTGATTACTGCTAACGATATTGTTAGATATTATTTTTTCAACACACTCGAAAACCCGCTCCTACCCCTACCGTTTTTAGGCTTGCGTGGTGTATTTCGAGCTAGTGCAGAAAATGCAGTGGCCAGACCCGGCCACAATTTTATTATATTTATTGTATCAGGCTGGTCACGTGACAGCCCCCACTAGTCGCGCCGCAGCCCTCACCCAGGCGCATGAAAAAAAAAATCTGCAAGCCGTAGGTCCCGGAATAGCAGACACAATTAAAAACCTATTGTCGCGTCTCCGATCGGAGACGCGCGGGGCTTGATGGATTATTTTTTTCTAAATATTATGTATATTATTTTCAAGAGATTGTCTTGAAAACGTCGTTTGATACAAGTAGGCAATAGGCTTGTTTCTTAAAAAATCGAATTAGTCTGTCAGTTAGATTACCAAAAAATATTGACACGTATTTTTTTCTTTTGTCACATAAACCAAAATAATACACTGCGTTGAAATTTCGCGTGACGTTATACCTCGATACACTATGCACCGTTTAGTCCCCACTCCTGAAGTTTGATCCATTTTATCTTTGTCATTTTTTATTGGTTTTGTAAAGCGAAAAATTCGAGTCCAATATTTTGTGATAATCTAAATAGAGTTGTTACCTATTTTTATACCCAGGAACATCCCTATTGTCATTGCCGTTTCTTGGCTCCAAAATGAATATCACCTTCGGCACGTGCATGTACTTCGCCTCGGCTGCAATGACAAAGTTTGTCCATTATCATCAAAATGTTCTTTTTTACAAAAAGATTACTTTACTTTATCCTGTATTGTACACATAAAACATATATAGAAAAAACACAATGGGACAATTCCAAGAGTTTGGGTTTTAAAGAAAAAAGTGTTTGGGCTTTCTTACAGCAAACCACAAGGGGAAAAATACATAATTGCTTAGGATTATCATAAGTGTACAACAAAACTAAAAATCAAATATTGTTGCTTAAATAAACTAAACAAATATGTGATGCACAAACATAATATATACCTATAATATAAACAAATAAATTCTAAAAAAACATATTATTATGGCTCATGTTGATAGGAAATGCTCCCTTATTTCTCTCCTGAACACCTCCAACGAAGGGCTATCCCTTAGAGTGTGTGGAAGAGAGTTCCAAAGGCGTACAGTACGAACAGTAAAGGATCCACCGTTACGACTAGAAGAGTGGGAAGAAAACCGAACGAGAAGAGAGGACGCTGAGCGATAAGGTTTTCCTCTTGGAACAAGATACTCGTTCCCGGAGATACAAGGGGAAGTTGGTTGGTTGGGGTTGGTTGGTTGGTTAGTAGCTCTTCTGCTACTCATTTGTTTTTTATTTTTTACTAGCTGAGCCGGCAAAAGTGGTTCTGCGATTAAAGAATGGTGGGGATAGGAGAGTAAAAAATACTTTACGACCTATTCTCATACTATCATAATATACAAAAAACAAAAACATTAAAGTCGGTCTAGCTGTTTTGGAGGAGTGCAACCATAAACACCGTGACATGATATTTTTATATAGGTATTCGATTACACACTTTATTTTACACCAAGATAATTATAATAAAAAAGAAACTTAAAACTAAAACACACACAAATGGAGGCCTTATCGCAAATCGCATTCATTAATGAAGTAAAATAGTTCAGCAGCATCAATTAATACAATTCCCCGTTACTATTAAAATAAAGGCATACATCAAAGCATAAAGATCTCCGCTTAAAGACGATTTCCAATCTCTTAATCAACACCTTTGTGCAATGGACCATATTTTCCTTGATCACACAGTGGGGGCTCTTGATCGTCTCCTTTATCATTACATTGATCATCCTCGTCTTTTGTTACGGCGTCAGCAGAATTCTAAGGGACCGTATTGTCAGAGTCTACAAACGAGTAACGACGACAATTTGTACTGATTGAGCAAGTATCTCTTTTATTGTAGAGGGTTTCTTTCAGGTAAATAAAGGAGGAAGGTTCCTTTAAATTAATGAAGGTGCCTACCTACCTAGCTGGTTTGAGATGGAATCGTATAGCGAGTGTTTCCTTATAGCTAAAACTTAGGGGTCTTTAAGGCGCAATTATACGACTTCTAATGATTTAAATTAGAATATCACGTCTAAACGACTACTTTCATTTCTTTGAAAAAAATATATGTTACTCTAAAGAATTTTCTTTCGCAATTTGATATGTGAATATTTGATATTATATTTTTATAACATAGTGTAATTAATTTGTAATGTTATATCTAACGCGAATGAAAAATTTAAGGTCGTCGTGTATTTATATTGAAGGTCAAAGTCGCAATTTTTTTTTACTGTTTTACGAATATGAATTCCAAGTGTTATTACTAAACTTTTTTTCAAACAAACATTACCTGAATTTTCGATTTTTCTTAAAAACTTACGCATTTGAAGTTACAAAAACGCAATGAATATCAAATGTATCACACACAGACAAGTACCTACGCGGCTTAGAGCGAATGGGCGGGGAATAACTCCACATGCCTTTAAAAAAAAAAAGTGCGTTACATTGCGCGCAATGAAAAAAGCTTTTCTTTTCATACCTAAAAATAAAAGTCGTTTCGCAGCAATAATTAAATTTTTGCGCAAAGCTACTTTGTTAGATGTACAGTATGCGTAGACATTTGTCAATAACACTAAAAGAACTGCGGCTTCGCAATATTTAAAAGTATCAAATACGATTTAAAAACCAAAACAGAATCAAAATACCAATTCTATCGACCATACCCCATCACTAATCGCTCGACAGGCGCCGTGTGCAGCGTTGACCCCGCGAGTTACCCGAAATTAGATTTGTAAGCTATCACAACCCTACCGGCCAGGCCCGGATATTATACCCGTTTTAAAATAATGCCTCTAGATAACACGCGCTATACAAATCTCTTTCAACACGTGTTCCTTTGTAGATAATCGTACGACGCTTATGGAAAAGTTAAAGAGATTTACGCCTTTACGTGCTTTCCGAGGTACGCGTGTATCACACCACCCACTAGCCACGTAATAGTGTCGAAATAGAAAGCAGCATCGAATTGAATACCAATATTAAAGGCTCCCGGAGTCCGGTACGTTACCAATGCGACAGGATTTTTTCATAGAAATTGATCTAGAATTGTTGAAACAATATTTATATAATATATAACAAAAACGCGTGATTCGGGTTAAAATGTGCATAGTTTTAGCGTAAGGATTTGTGATCTCCAATTTATTTGCCAAATGTGGTGATTATGGGGTTGCTGCAATGTAATCGTTCCGGTCTAGTTTCGGCCCAGTGGTAACGACTCCGACATAGATGGCGTAAAAAAAACAGTTGTGGGTTCGAACACAATCAGGCGATTAACTTTATGTAATTTATTTAGTCCTCACTGCTACAAACGGTGATAGAAAACATCTTCAAGAAACCAGCATGTCCCAGAATAAAAAATCGAAGACATGTGACATCCACCAACCCGTGCTAGGCCTGAAAAATAACGAGAATTAAACCATTTGAGAGCTGATAGATAGACCGAATTCGTCTAATAACACGACTCACCACTCACTGTGGGCCGGGGGACGAAGAACATACAACGGTTGTGATTGGCCGATGCAACAATGTCCGGACAAATGTTCCAGACAGAGTGATGCACAAGTCAGTTTTGCAAAAATAATATCGATGTCAATAAAACCGATATCTATTAATACTACATGTTTATTAAACTCATCATCTTCCTGCCCTTATCCCAAATTACTTGGGGTCGACGCAACACGTTTTTTCCTTCCATTCTGTCCTGTCAGCCGTCACGCTATCACTAACTCCCTTTTCTTTCATATCACTCCTCACACAATCCATCCATCTTTTCTTTGGCCTCCCCTCCATCTCCATCCATCCAAATTTATATTCAAGACTCTTTTAGTTACATGTATTTCATCCCTCCTCTTTACATGACCATACCAAGACAAGCGGTTCCGTTTCAAGTTTTCTGTGACTGTCGCCACTTTTAAACTACCTCTAATGTACTCATTTCTCACTTTATCCATTCTCGTTACTCCACACATCCATCTCAACATTCTCATCTCCGCCACATACATTCTTTTTTCATCCGTCTTTTTCACAGCCCAACATTCTGACCCATACAATACAACAAGTCTAATCAGGGACTTATAGATTTTCCTCTTTAACTTAAGGGGCATCCGTCGGTCGCAAGTTGTTCCAGTGACCTGTCGCCATTTCATCCATCCTGAGTTGATCCTGTGCGTTACGTCTCGGTCTATATCGCTGTAGCGACATCTATGACGCTACATATGAACTGGAACTGCAAAATTGCTACATCGCGCAAGCAGAGTTCTCCGCGCGATTTGAACATATACAACAGCCCGAAATCAACTATCGGGCAGTTGCCCGGACCAGACAAAACACCCGTCTGGTCGGAGGATCCTCCCATTTCAATGGAGGTTGTGGAACTTTACACCCTGTTCCGCATACCTCTATAATGATGACCCTCGACTATGAACGTGAGCGCAGCCTTCGTCATGACGTCATCACCTCCATAATGGTGACCCTCGACTATGAACGTGAGCGCAGCCTTCGTCATGACGTCATCACCTCGACAGCGCAGCCTTCGTGCAGCTACTCCAGCGTGACGTCATCATCATCACTTCCTCCAAGCTCTTCAGCAACGAGTCATACAGCCAGCCAGTACAACGACAACGACGACAACGATACGACGACAACGATAACGCCTACAACGATACGCCGAGAACGATAACGCCGACAACGATACGCCGACAACGATAACGCCGACAACGATAACGCCGACAACGAAACGACGCACCGCTCCGACTCACTGGAGCCCGCAGCAGTACTCCAACTCACTGGAGCCTGCAACATCATCCCGACTCACTGGGATATCATTACCGCAGACAGATCCGACTCACCACGAGCGCCTCTTCCGGTTCCGACTTACTGGAACCAGCCTTCCACTGGCCCGGCAAGCATCACGTATGAACGACTTATCGAGAAGAGAACAATCGATCTCCGATCTCTGGAGGGGAGTGATGTAGCGACATCTACAAGTATGACGCTACGTACGAACTAGAACAGCAAAATTGCTACATCGCGCAAGCAGAGTTCTCCGCGCGATTTGAACATATACAACAGCCCGAAATCAACTATCAGGCAGTTGCCTGGACCAGACAAAACACCCGTCTGGTCGGAGGATCCTCCCATTTCAATGGAGGTTGTGGAACTTTACACCCTGTTCCGCATACCTCTATAATGGTGACCCTCGACTATGAACGTGAGCGCAGCCTTCGTCATGACGTCATCACCTCCATAATGGTGACCCTCGACTATGAACGTGAGCGCAGCCTTCGTCATGACGTCATCACCTCGACAGCGCAGCCTTCGTGCAGCTACTCCAGCGTGACGTCATCATCATCACTTCCTCCAAGCTCTTCAGCAACGAGTCATACAGCCAGCCAGTACAACGACAACGACGACAACGATACGACGACAACGATAACGCCTACAACGATACGCCGACAACGATAACGCCGACAACGATACGCCGACAACGATAACGCCGACAACGATAACGCCGACAACGAAACGACGCACCGCTCCGACTCACTGGAGCCCGCAGCAGTACTCCAACTCACTGGAGCCTGCAACATCATCCCAACTCACTGGGATATCATTACCGCAGACAGATCCGACTCACCACGAGCGCCTCTTCCGGTTCCGACTTACTGGAACCAGCGTTCCACTGGCCCGGCAAGCATCACGTATGAACGACTTATCGAGAAGAGAACAATCGATCTCCGATCTCTGGAGGGGAGTGATGTAGCGACATCTACAAGTATGACGCTACGTACGAACTAGAACAGCAAAATTGCTACATCGCGCAAGCAGAGTTCTCCGCGCGATTTGAACATATACATCAGCCCGAAATCAACTATCGGGCAGTTGCCTGGACCAGACAAAACACCCGTCTGGTCGGAGGATCCTCCCATTTCAATGGAGGTTGTGGAACTTTACACCCTGTTCCGCATACCTCTATATCGCCATCCCCCTGAACAAGTGACCCGAGGTATTGAAAGTCGAAGCAGATCGAGAGCTACAGGCATAGGACTGGAGAGACCGCCGGAATCGCAGCATAAATATTCCGTTTTGGTTCTGCTCAATTTCAGGCCCACACCCTCCAGTCTTTGCCACCACGCCTCCAATCTGCTCTGAACCTCTAAGTTGCTTTCGGCAACCAGCACATTGTCATCAGCAAACAGCATACACCAGGGAGCCTCTTCCTGGATGTCCGACGTTAGAGCGTCCATTATCATCAGGAAGAGGTAAGGGCTGAGAGCCGACCCCTGGTGCAAACCGACCGCTACACTGAAACTGTCAGTAGTGCCCACTGCAGACCGGACTTGGGTACTGCATCTACTGTACATCGCTCGGATCAACTGCACATACTTCCCAGGCACACCTTTCTCCTTAAGGGCCCACCACAAAACCTCTCGAGGCACCCGGTCATATGCCTTTTCGAGGTCAATGAACACCATGTGCAAGTTTTTATGCACAGGTCTGTATTTTTCGAACAGCTGGCGGATAGCGAAAATGGCATCCGTTGTACCCCGACCAGCCATAAAACCGAATTGGTTTTGTGAAATTTCACTCTCTTTTCTCAGCCGCTTTTCAATAATTTTTTTTCCATGCTTTCATACTAAGTGACATTAGCTTTATTCCTCTATAGTTGTAGCACTCCAGCACATCACTTTTGTTCTTGAAGATGGGCACCAACGAGCTGTTGCACCATTCATATTCATCAGGTATGCCTTCTTCCAGCAACAACTTATTGAAGAACAACCTAACCACGTCCATCCATCTACCCGTAATGACTTCCACACTTCAATTGGTATTCCGTCTGGACCAATTGCCTTACCATTCTTCATTACATTCACTGCTATTCTCACTTCATCCACACTGACCATTCTCACTAACCCCTCATTCATTGGTTTATTCTCTACAACACCACTCCAGATATTTTCCTCATTCATCAATCTTTCAAAATAGCCCTTCCATCTGTCCTTAATCATTTCATCCTCTGATAGAAGCGTTCCAGCTTCATCCATTACACATCTTATCCGACTAACATCCTTCGCCTTCCTCTCTCTGGCTCTAGCAAGCCGGAACAGATTTTATTTGCCTGCTGGACTGTACAGTGTAGCGTACAGTTTGTCCTGAGCTTTTGCTCTCGCTATTGCCACGGCGTTCTTAGCTTTTTTCTTTAACGCATCATACTCGCTCGTTTTTTCAGCTTTCAAACTAACGCTTTACAGTTCTATACTCTGCCATTCCTTGAATTTCTTCTTTTTTTTCCTTCAACACTGCATGTATTTCTGTAGACCACCACCATGTATCCCTCTCTATTGTGCCCCGTCCTTTTGTCTCTCCCAAGATATCCTTCGCTGCATCCCTAATACACCCAGCTATCTCATTCTAGCTTTGATTTACACTTCGATCAATCATTTCTCCCATTTCCATCATTATGTCTACTACTCGCTCTCTACATTCCTTCGCACAATCATTCTTCTCTAGCATTATGCCATATTATTTTAGGAGGAGGACGCTCTTTGCTTTTTGTACACTGTGTTTTTATCGCTAATACCATAACCAGGAGCCTGTGCTGTGAGACCAAGTCTTCTCCTGGCAGTACTTTGCAGTCTTTGATGTGCCTAATATGGTTGCGCCTAACTAGAAAATAGTCAATTTGTGTCTTGTGGTTACCACTTTTGTATGTGACTAGGTGTTCATCTCTCTTCTGGAACCAAGTGTTGGCTACTGCCAGATCAAATGCGGTAGCAGATTGCAACAGCGTCTCCCCCTCGTTATTGGGACTTCCAAAACCCCACCTTCCGTGTACTCTTTCATAACAATTTCTCTTACATCCTACATGCCCATTAAAATCACCTCCAAATATCAATTCCTCATGCACGGGGATGGTCATTACCGTTGTATCAAAATCCTCCCAAAACTTCTCTTTCACCCTTTCATCACATCGTACCTGCGGGGCATACACACTAACTATATTCATCATCACATTGTCCATCATAACTTTCACAACTATCAATTTATCATTAATCCTTTTAACCTCCATCACGCTTTCTTTTAATTTACTATCTAAGACTATTCCACGCCATTTCTTTACCCTCACTTCCACAATAGAAAAACTTGTATCCTTCACCAATTTCCCTCGCCTTTGTTCCCTTCCACTTAGTTTCCTGCAAACATGCTATATTTATTCGTTTTCTTTTTAATACTTCCGCTAACTCTCTGGCTCTTCCAGTCATAGTCCCAATATTCCAAAATGCATACCTCAATCTCACTTCCCGAGCTAGCTTCTTACGTTCTACTCAGTCTACTCAGTGAGAGAAAGGGACTTTTCAAAAAGATATCAACGCGGTATAAATTTTTACATAACAACAACCAGATTAGCTTGAGCCCTGCAATTACTCATCCTAGGTAGAGAAAAATTCACAAATTACCAGGAGTACAGAATCCTGAAGAAGTAAAATTTCCGAGCGGTATTGATTCACGCATTATCAGGGAGGGGGTGGGATCATAAGAGGTAGCATCTTGAATAAGTATTTTCGGGGCTGGAATCCTGAGCGGTATAGTTTCTTATAATACCAGGAAAAGAGAATAATGCAGAAGAGAAATTTCAGACCTGCACGCAGATAAAGCCGCAGGTAAACTATCGGTGCCAAAATCGTGAAAAAGTTAATTTTACATAAATAACAAAACTTCGACGTCAAACGTAGATATAAAGGTGGCGGCAACCTGTCGCGCCGATCCCTGTTTCAGGCCATGGTAAGGAGCGAGAGGGAATGGGAAGCAGTCTCCGCCTTCTGCGAAGTAGTAATGCTCGCGAAGGCGGAGGCGGGACGCGTGAGGAAAGCTCAACGGAGTGCGCCTCACGACCCCGGCCGCTACCACCGCAGGAGAGGTACTAAGCTTACTGGGCGTAGGACGTCGCGAGCCTGCGACCCGGGCCTGCGGACGGCGAGCAGTGGGTAGCTCGCCGTCGACGGTGCGTAGTGTTCCACACGCGCCCCAAAGAGATTAGTGTCAGCCTCCACTGACGGGGCCCATCGTGGCCGGTGCCTACATGCCTAGGGGTAGCGGATAAATTCTGAAAATGAGTTACCGCACCCCTGGGCACTCAGGCAGGGAAGGAACAGGGGTGATTTTTAGTCAGTAACGCCCTCCCGCTCCACTCAGAGCTGGAGAAATCATTGGATGATTTCCCACCCACCCAAAAAAAAAAAAACGTAGATACAAACGCAAAAAAAAAATGTAGCCCATAGAAAAGAGACGTTCGCCGTCCAACTTTGGCAAGCCCTGCTAATGTAGGAAATTTTAATTTATCATGATCCTAGCCCGTACTAACTTTTAATCTTTCACAAATGTTTGATTTTTCTCTTGACTCAATCCGGATATCTACGCAGATAGAGTCACGGGCAAGAACGTAAGAAGTGGTAAAGGGTCTGTCTTTATGGAGAACGACGTTCAAAAAGTTCTGGCTCGCAACCTAATTTGAATAACTGACTATGGATTTTGATTTCTACAGTGTTTTTTTAACGTGCTACTCTCTCTGGAAATACCACTCAAATTTATAATCATACTTATTACGCGGGCAAAGCCGCGGGCGGATGCTAGTAATATTATAAATGCGAAAGTTTGTATGTAAGTTTGGCTGTCCTTCACGCAAAAACGGCAAATGGAATTTGAATGAAATTTTGCACACAGGTAGGTCGCGGCGTTTTTATTTTTTTTATTTATTTTCTTTTTTTGGAAATCATGCAAAGACTTCTCCCGCCCTGGATGGAGCAGGAGGGCGTGTCAGACTCTTACTGACTAAAACCCTCCCCTGTTCCTTCCCTGCCTGAGTGCCCAGGGTTGCGGTAACTCATTTTCAGAATTTATCCGCTACCCCTAGGCATGCAGGCACCGGCCACGATGGACCCCGTCAGTGGTGGCTGACAACATCTCTTTGAGGCGCGCGTGGAACACTACGCGCCTAGGTCATGGCCTGGATTAACACATAGGCTACTTTTTATCCCGGTAAATGACAAGACTTAGCGAAGGCTGAGGTGGAAGTAGAATTCCAGAGACGGGCTGAACGAGCGGACACGCTCACGAAGTACCAACAGCCCAGAAATATGAGAAGTATTTCCAGGGCTTTCTTTTTAAATCATGAGCGGTATAGACTCATAAAGTACCAGGAGACCAGAATCATGAAGAGGTACTTTTGGGGCTACAATCCTTAGCTGTTAAGCTTCACAAACCAACAGGAGACCAGAATCAAAAAGAAGTGTTTCCGAGGCTTGAATCCTGAGCGGTATAGATTAACAACCTACCAGGAGATCAGAATCACAAAATATATTCCGAGGCCAGCCTCATAATACCAGTATTATGAGAGGTAGCGATTCACAAATTACCAGGAGACCAGAAACATGAGAAGTTTTTCGAGGACTGAAATCATGAGCGAAAAAACTCACAAACTACCAGGATATCAGGATTCACAAAAAAGTAGTTCCAGAGCTGGAATCATGAGAGGTATAGATTCTTAAACTACCAGGAGACCATAGCCATAAATCAGTATCTGGGGTTAGAATCACCATTCACGCGCCATGGTCGATTTTGTTGCGAAATTAAAAGTACTCTCAAGCGCCATTGTCACATTTGTAGACTAAGCGGATTGTTCACTTGAAATCGATTTTTTACTGTGGTCGCATTGTTTGAGTTTTGAGAATTAAATAAAAGATGGCACTGTATTAAAGTCCGCGTTTTTTGTTCCTGGGCACCCCACACGGAGGCATAGAGTTAAAATTACAATAAATACCTAGTTCAAATGTCGTCTGTCAAATGTCATTGTCAAAAATGGCGCGATGTATTTTTACGTGAATTGTTTATTTAACTAGAATTTACTTAAAATCGAGTGTAATTGTGTTGAATATCTAAAAAAATCCACAAATAATCAAGTTTTACGAATAACTAAACATGTCAAAGGTTCAATGTGTGTTGAAAATGACAATATTGAATTACGAAACATCGAAATAGCCGGAATGTTTACGTAAGTAAATAATGTGTTATTTATTTATTTTAAGTACGATTTACTAAGTAATACATCATTAGTATTACGGTTATTAGTTACTAATTCGTGTCTACAAACAGATAGAACAGTAAAATACAACGACAAAATAGGTAAATATTCCATCTTGGCGTAACCTTGACCCGCCGTCGGCGCTATAATTCGGTGGGGATGGGGTGATTGTTTGGGTCTAATGTGGTACTTAGAACATTTCACATAGTGATTCATGGATATTAAAAAAAGGTTATATAGTCTAGTTTAATGATAAGTAGGTTTTAAAGACACAAACTTCAAAATTATTGGTAAAAACATAGGTGAAACCAATTTTAACGTATACCGCTAACGGTTACGTTAAGGTTTACATTTTTTTTGAAGTACTTAGAACACGTTATCATATTAGTATTCACTTATATCGATTCTCTATCGTTGCAGCTATATCACTAATTTTTTGTTTGTTTGTTGCTATAGTAGTTTACTAGATATTAAGCTTTAATTTGGTAACGGCACAGGACCGCTTGCGTGAAGTAATGCCGATCGAGCGGGTGGCTTAGCTGCTATGTCAAAGTTCGCTTGGGGAGCGGTTGAGTGGCGGTATAAATTCACAACCTACCAGGAGATCAGAATTAAAAAATATATTCTGAGGTTGGTATTACGAGAGATACAGATTCACAAATTACCAGGAGAAGAGAATCATGAAGAAGTAAATTTCCGAGCAGAACAGATTCACGAACAACCAGGACATCAGAATTACAAACGTATACCAGGGCTATTTTTTGTTGTTTTTTGAGTCTGTGCGTGATAGCATTTTTGACATAAGACTCTATAAGTCGGCAGTGCAGCGGAAGGGAGGGGTTATATATAGGGGGTAGAGATTTTCAAACTACTACTAATTCAGCGCCATCTATTGGCGCCTTGATGGAATCAAACCTTTAATGAGAATCGATTATTAAACTAATTGCAATGTTATTAAAACTAAGGGTTAAATAAAAAAACAAGGAAACATTTATTTAATAGCTTCTGGATTATTGGTCATTTTAACGATTGCAATGAGTATGGTTTTGTCTATGTCTTACATTACCAAAGATGGAGTGGTTTGAGGGAGATTTAAAATGATCAATACAAGGATATTATCATTTAAAATGAAAGCTAAATTGGTTTCAGTATTATATCCCGAACTATACATTCATATGACTATTTAACACAACAAGTTCTAATGAAAACCTTTGTTTGTTTAAATTTCTTAAATTGCCGGGAAATTTTGGAAGAAGTAATGAAGCTACTAATTTAACTTAAGTTTTGAAATGTTTCAGCATTAGTAATTAATAGCTATTGTTTATTGATTACATAATTTATTAAAAAGTGTTTTGGTATTGTTTGTAAGTTTTCTTAAATAAGTAATGAAATTCTGTATTGGAATATGGGGTGTTTCCGCCCACTTTAATTAGACGCGTGTGTGCTGTGCGCGGGACCAGATAGTATGCACTTGCAGTAGTTTTGTTTAGACTAAAAGAAAAAGGAATCGTGATAGATTGTGTTTCTCGACAAGTGTTGTAATATTGAAAAAGAATGTCTCCAGAGTTTCTTGTCTATCAGTTTTTCTCTGAGAGTACAATGCCTTGGAACTGGCAGGCCACATATTATGTGGTTTTAGTTTGTCAGCTTCAGATGACTGATCAACTCTTATGTAGTTCCACAAGTGTCTGTGCATGGTTTAAATGAAATAAAACCCATGACTTTCAGTCAAGTGTTGTGTTTAATTGAAGTTGAACCACTTTTCCTACCAACAATGAGAAATTATACCGGAGGCACCTTAGTACGAGTGATCTGAGTAGTGATGCCTCGTTATATATATATCTATATAGTAGTATAAAGTACTGGCTTCCGCCCGCGGTTTCGCCCGCGTGAAAAGTATGATTATAAATGTAAGTGGTATTTCCAGAGAGTAGCACGTCAAAAAAACACTGTAGAAATCAAAATCCAGTCAGTTATTCAAATTAGGTTGCGAGCCAGAACTTTTTGAACGTCGTTCTACATAAAGATAGATCCTTTGCCACTTCTTAGCTTCTTGCCCGTGACTCCATCTGCGTAGACATCCGGATTGAGTCCAGAGAAAAATCAAACATTTGTGAAAGATTAAAAGTTAGTACGGGCTAGGATCACGATAAATTAGAATTTCCTACATTAGCAGGGCTTGCCAAAGTTGGACGGCGAACATCTCTTTTCTATGGGCTACAATTTTTTTTTGTGCGTTGAGAGAGCGTTTGTATTATTTTATTGTTTATGCTAAATTAACTTTTTCATGATTTTGTCACCCTGGTAGTTTACCTGCGGCTTCATCCGCGTGCAGGTCTGAAATTTCTCTTATGCATGATTCTGTTTTCCTGGTAGTTTAAGAATCTATACCGCTCAGGATTCCAGCCCCGAAAATACATAATTATTCAACATGCTACCTTTTATGATCCCACCCTTGGCATACTTTTTGTGATTCTGATCTCCTGGTAGTGCGTGAATCTATACCGCTCGGAAGTTTTACTTCTTCACGATTCTGTTCCACTGGTAATTGGTGAATCTTTCTCTACTACGATTCCTGCCCCGGAACACTTTTGTGTTTCTGGGTCTCCTGGTAGTTTGTTAGTCTTTATCGCTCATGATTGCAGTCCTCGAAATGCTTCTGCTCATGTTTCTGGTCACCTGGTAACTTGTAAATCTCTAACTCAAGTAATACCAGTTTCGGAATATGTTTTGTACTTATGATCTCCTGGTAGGTTGTGAATCTATATCGCTCAGGATTCCAGCCTTTCCCCCCCGGCTTCCCCTCACTGATAGTTTGAGAATCTATACCACTCATGATTTCAGCCCCGGAACACTCTTTGTGTTTCTGGTATTTCATGAATCGATACCGCTTAAGATCCTAGCCCCAAAATACTGATTTACGATTCTGGTCTCCTGGTAGTTTTAGAATCTATACCTCTCATGATTCCCTTCTTCTCGAAATCACCTCTTCATCATTCTGGTCTCCTGGTAATTTATGAATCTCTACCTGTCATAAGCCCAGCCTTGGTATACATTTGTAATTTTGATGTCCTGGTTGTTTGTGAATCTGTACTACTCGGAAATTTTATTTCTTCATGATTCTGTTCTCCTGGTAATTTGTTTACCTCTAATAATACCAGCTTTAGTACATATTTTGTGATTCTGGTACCTTTGCGTTATGGACAGCCAAACATACAAACTTTCGCATTTATAAAATTAGTGGGATAGTAGGATTACAAAGATGAAAATTATTTTTATTTTTGTATGTAACGAATAAACTTAAAAACTACTGAACCGATTTGAAAAATTCTTTCAGCAATGGATGATCTATATCAGCAAGTAGCATAGCCTATATTTTATCCCCGTACTCCCACGGGAACGGGAACTTCGCGGGTAAAATCGCGTGACATCCGCTAGTTACTAATATAGAAAGAATGACTTCCTCTAACGAAGGTTAAATAAACATTATATTTCTGCGATATGTTATCTATTTATTCTCCTAAGAGGATGTAACAGAGACAGGATGCATGTGGGTGGGAAAAGCACCTCTAAATAACTTTCCCTATATTTGACAAGGACATTTTGTTTATATTAGATTTATTCTACTAAGAGGATGTAACAGAGACAGGATGCATGTGGGTGGGAGAAGCACCTCTAAATAACTTTCCCTATATTTGATACGAACATTTTGTTTATATTAGACTAGCTTCCGCCCGCGGCTTCGCCCGCGTGATAAGTATGATTATAAATTTGAGTGGTATTTTCAGAGAGTAGCACGTTAAAAAAACACTGTAGAAATCAAAATCCATAGTCAGTTATTCTAATTAGGTTGCGAGCCAGAACTTTTTGAACGTCGTTCTCCATAAAGACAGACCCTTTACCACTTCTTAGTTTCTTGCCCGTGGCTTGAAACTAAGAAGAACTTTGAATAACTGACTATGGATTTTGATTTCTACATGTTTTTTTAACGTGCTACTCTCTGGAAATACCACTCAAATTTATAATCATACTTATCACGCGGGCGAAGACGCGGGCGGAAGCTAGTTTAATATATCTACGCGAACGGAGCCACGGGCAAGAAGCTAAGCACCAATTTAGGATATGTTCGGGATCCAATAAATGAAATAGTGTCGATATGGTAAACTATTATTTTAAATACGGTAAGAGTAACAAGATAGGTAGGTAACCCGACAAAATGAGCGAGTGTGTGTGCCCTACAGTCTTTATGTAGAACATTGACGTTAAAAAAAATCTGGCTTTCAGCCTAATTTAAATAACTTTTGCTATCTACACGTTTTTAAACGTTTTTTTTATATCTACAGGGTTTATTTAACGTGCTACTCTCTGGAAAACCCACTCAAACTTATAATTACACTTTTTACGTGGGCGAAGACGCGGGCGGAAGCTAGTAACAAGTAATAGTCGATATATAACCAGATAAAAATGACAATTCGTTTTATTCGAATGGGAGAAATAACGGACACATTAATAAATCCAAAGTCCAATGATTTTTTGAGTACGAGTTTCCAACAGTTTAATACTTACATAATAATTTCACTAGTAATAAAGTGGGTACTTAAGAACTTAACAAAATAGCAATATTGTTATGATGTTGAACATTGCAGGGAGAATTTAATTCGGTTTCTCCAGAAACTGTTATGGCTCAAGCATCTAATTTACGAAGTCTCAAGGACCTTAGCACAAACAATTCCCCATGAAGTATTTTCTCCTCGCAAAGCCGCCTATCTATGATATTAAAATAAGAGGAACCCTTCAAAATGCTAAAACAAACACGAAATAGTTTGCACTATGAAATTATTCCGTGTGGATTTACACATTTATGAAAAAATGCAGTTGTAGCTTTGTATTTGTATTTTATAAACATAGAGGTTCAAAGAAACGAAATACAAAGGCGACCAACCGAAAATATTAAAATCATAGCCTGTACACTAGTGCAATGAATTGATGGAAAATGAAACTTCATTCTGTATGTGTCGTTAAGGAATAGTAACTTTGCATAGCATTTTCAATCCTACTAATATTATAAATGTGAAAGTTTGTATGTTTGGCTGAAGATAACGAAAAACGACTGAAGGGATTTCAATGAAATTTTGCACACAGGTAGGTCATAGCCTGGATTAACAACACATAGGCTACTTTTTATCCCGGTAAATGACAAAAGGGGCTACAACCCTAAGCGGTATAGCTTCGCAAACCACCAGGAGACCAGAATCAAGAAGAAGTGTTGCCGGGGCTTGAGTCCTGAGTGGTATAAATTTAAAAGCTACTAGGAGATCAGAATCACAAAGTATATTCCGAGGCAGGTATTATGAGATGAGAGAAGAGTGTCTGAGTGAAGAGTGTCTGAGTGAAGAGTGTCTGAGTGAAGAGTGTCTGAGAGTAGAGTGTCTGAGTGAAGAGTCTCTGAGAGAAGGATATCTGAGTGAAGAGTATCTGAGTGAAGGGTATCTGAGTGAAGAGTCTCTGAGTGAAGAGTCTCTGGGCGAAGAGACTTTGGGCGAAGAGTATCTGGGCGAAGAGTATCTGGGCGAAGAGTATCTGGGTGAAGAGTCTCTGGGCTAAGAGTCTATGAGTGAAGAGTCTCTGAGTGAAGAGTCGCTGAGCGAGGAGTCTCTGAGTGAAGAGCCTCTGAGTGAAGAGTCTCTTAGTGAAGAGTCTCTGAATGAAGAACCTCTGAGTGAGGAGATAACCATATAGTCTGTGCTGCAGTGCCTGCAGCCTATCACGATGAGGTTTTAGGTAAATAAAAAAGCTTAGGCTTTCAGTTTCACTTAGAGCTTTAAGGTTTTTAGTAAGAACATTCTGTTAAATCTGAAGTAAGTGACTACAGGTTTGGCAGGGTTTGGTGTCCAATTTCGACGGCACGGTTGGCGCAGTGTTTGAGCGTTTGGCTGCCGCGCTACGAATCGTGGGTTCGTTTCCCGCACGGAACAAATATTTGTATGGCCTACAGATACTTTTTCCTGGTCTGGGTGTCTCGTGCATATGAGTTTACATGTCTGGAACGCACCCACAATTCAGGAATAATACCACACACACTCACACCATCACACACAACCACAAACATTACAGAATTGTTATTTACTTTTATTTTATTTTACACTAATTCTATCATAAGCATAGTTTTAAAAGGTAACCTAATTACCAAAATATTATGTATTTGAAAATACTTCATCCTAGTTATTGACTCTTTTATTTACAACATGTCTTTTTTATAATTTCATCGCAACTCCGGCCCCAAGATACAGGCGCTGCCTAGTTTGGGGACCAATGTATCTCTTATTTTGTAATCAAATCAATGGTTTTGATAATTTTATTCTTATTCTTATTCTTAAATTCCTAGCGTGGGGCAAGGTTTTAAAAAAAGTATTGGATGGAGATGATATATATGTAGCTGCAACACCAAACTGCATCCCCCGATTTTGTTGTCATTGTGTTTTTGTAACAACTTATTTACTACATAAACGATGTTTCAATTTAGAAAAAGTGCGCTCACCGCAGACACAGGCTGAGTAAGCACCACTCCTATTGTTTTAGTTTTTTAAGTAGTAAATAAATAAATAAAAAATTGGCAGTCATGGGGACTGCCAACAGAAGTGAAAACTGTGTGCTACGTGTCGTAGCACTTGTAGCGGTGTCAGTGTCACGCGAGTTGAATGGTTTTCCCATCTCAAAAATGCCCAATGCGCCTAAAGAATCACTTCAAAAATAGGCAGTCATGGGGACTGCCGACAGAAGTGAAAACTGTATGCTACGCGTCGTAGCACTTGTAGCAGTGTCGGTGTTGCGCGAGTTCAATAGTTTTTTCCCATCTCAAAAATGTCTAACGTGTTTATAGAAGTTTTCACTTCAAAAATGTTCAGGCGAGGGTCAGTCAGAAGGCAATCAATATCGGAGTCCTGTATTCGAGCAGAGGTTTGATAAATCCCAAGAAGTACGGAAAAAAACTTTCACTTGCGCAAAAAATTGGTTGCCTGTAAAGTCGGTATACGGGCGAAAGTTTTACGTGACAACGACTTTGAGTGGTAAAATAATTTTAATGTTGCCCGAGTGGAAGGGACGCGTGCCTCTCACTCGCTCTCATTGTGAGCGCATAACGTGAGCGGAGCGTAACGCAGTTTCTTGAAGTGTCACCCGGCAAACCAATTTATAAGACGTTGTCACGTCAAAATACGAAAAGTGAATGATATGACTTGATAATTGACAGACGTTGACTGTCATTTGCCGTTTACTAGTGCAATCCGTGATGCAATCGATTTTATCCATTATTTTTTTTAATGATTTTTTAATGATGTTTACGTTATAAATCAATTAGATTCCAGATTTTTTATTTTACATTGATTTTGATACCTAAAAAAAAACAATTATACTAAAACAATGGAGTATAATTTTAGATTTGTAACAGTATCGATTTCCACTCAATCAATCATATTTTTAGGGTACGCTCTATTGACATAATGCCAGCGTTTGTGAAGTTAGTGACGTATAATGAAAAAAGTGTTGTGACGATTTACAAAAGTTGTTGAAAACAAAAACATATAAATCTACTTATTTTCTACACTTGGCCATTGTTATCGAGGCTAAGATTTAAATGGGTTAATTACGATTAGACTATTTTGGTACATATCTGATTCGTGTAACAGTTAGGCCCAAAAACGGGGTTCTCCTTTACTTCTTCACAATTCTGTACTCCTGGTAATTTGTGAATCTTTCTCTACCTCCTACTATTCCTGCCCCAGAATACTTTTTGTGTTTCTGGTCTCCTGGTAATTTGTGAATCTCTACATCTCATAATACCTGCCTCGGAATATACTTTGTGATTCTGATCTCTTGGTAGCTTGTGAATCTATACCGCTCAAATTCAAGCCGCGGCAACACTTTTTCTTGATTCTGGTCTCTTGGTGGTTTGCAAAGCTATACCGCTTAGGGTTGTAGCCCCGAAAATACCTCTTCATGAGTCTGGTCCCTTGGTACTTTGCGAGACTTTACCGCTCATGATTCCAGCCCTGGAAATACTTCTCAAGTTTTTGGTCTCCTGGTACTTTGTGAGCGTATACCCTCGTTCAGCCTGACTTTAGATTTCTACTTCCACCTCAGCCTTCGCTAAGTTTTGTCATTTACCGGGATAAAAAGTAGCCTATGTGTTAATCAAGGCTATGACCTACCTGTGCGCAAAATTTCATTGAAATCCCTTCAGCCGTTTTTGCGTTACCTTCTGCCAAACATACAAACATACAAACTTTCACATTTATAATATTAGTAGATTAACCTTTTCACGATTTTGGCACCCCGGTAGTTTTGCCTTCATCCGGGTGCAGGTCTGAAATTTCTCTTCTTCATGATTCGGTTTTCCTGGTAGTTTAAGAATCTATACCGCTCATGATTTTAGCACCGAAAGACTCTTTGTGTTTCTGGTCTCCTGATATTTTTTGAATATATACCGCTTAAGATTCTAGCCCCAAAAATACTGATTCACGACTCTGGTCTCCTGGTAGTTTTAGAATCTATACCTCTCATGATTTCAGCCCCGAAATCACTTCTTCATCATTCTAGTATCCTGGTAATTTATGAATCTCTACCTCTCATAATCCCAAAAAAAAGCCTTGGTATACATTTGTAATTCTGATGTCCTGGTTGTTTGTGAATCTGTTACTGCGCGAAAAACTTCTTCATGACTATGTTCTCCTGGTAATTTGTGAATCTGTACCTCTGTATTTCTCAATCTGTATACCTAATGAGGCTTTAAAAATTGGAATTGCTCTGCTAACGCGTCCTTTATCATACTTGTTCAGCAAAATCATAAACACGGGACAAATACCTGAACAATGGAAGAAATCTGATATCATTCTGCTGTACAAAAAAGGTGACCCCCGAGATATAGCCAACTATCGTCCAATTAGCCTTCTCCCTAGCACTTATAAACTTTTTACCTCCTTATTACTTGGCAGAATCAGTGGATAAAATCGAAAATTTTCAACCAGTGGAACAGGCGGGGTTTCGGTCAGGTTTCTCAACTATAGACCTCTCTACATGTAACGCAGCAAGTAATAGAAAAATACAAGGAGTTTAACAGACCGCTATATGTAGCTTTCATCGACTACACTAAAGCATTTGATACGATATCACACAATGCGATATGGGAAGCACTGAACAAATGCCACGTCCACGAAAAGTACAATAACATTTTGCAAAACATATACCACAACAGCACCAGTTGTGTGAAACTAGAGAAACGAGGACTGGAAATACCAATTATGCGAGGAGTAAGGCAAGGAGACCCCCTGTCCCCAAAAATTTTCATAGCAGTGCTGCAAAACATTTTTGAGGATCTGAAATGGAAAAAGAAGGCATAAAAATGAGTAATCGGTACTTAAGTCACCTCAGATTCGCAGATGACATTGTTCTCTTTGCTGAGAGTAGCAGAAAAATGGAAAAAATGATAAACCTGTTAAGTGAACAAAGTGAAAAAGTAGGTCTTTTGATGAATGAAGATAAAACTAATCTTATGACAAATAACTACACACACACAATACAACTCGAAGGAAAGACACTTGAATACGTAAATAAATACACATATCTAGGAAAATAAATATCATTTGAAGATAGAAACGAAGAAGAAGAGGTAGAACGCCGAATTAAAATGAGCTGGAAGAAATACTGGTCACTCAAAGAGATTATGATAGGGGACTATCCGCTCCACCTAAAGAAAACAGTGATGGATAAAGATAAGATTCTACCGACTCTAACGTATGGTTGTCAAACGAGGACCTACAACACTAAAATAAAAACTAGACTAGTCAGCTGCCAGAAAGCAATGGAGAGGAGTCTTCTAAAAATAAGGAAAGTACATAAAGTCAGAAGTGTATTCATACGGAAGAAGACAAAACTAATTGACGTCCTACACTACAGTCTAATTTTAAAGTGGCGATGGGCGGGCCATGTATCACGATATAGTGACAAGCGATGGACAGTAGAAGCCACGAGGTGGAAAGGACCTAGTGGAAAAAGACGAAAGGGACGACCTATAAAACGATGGAGTGACGTCATCATAGCTACTGCGGGAAAAGAGTGGATTGAACGAGCTTAAGGCAGAGAAAACTGGATCAAACTGGAGGAGGCCAATACCCAAATAGGGGTTCCTATCCAAGAAAGTAGCGCTAGTAAATAACTTAAAAACGACAAAGAAAAACATTACGATAAAATCGTGTAAAGTGTAAACAGTTTTAACATTAAATATAACTATTTTCAACTCATAAATGTAATTGTAATACTTAGGAAAAGGGAAATAAAGGCTGTATTATTATTCCATTTATTTTGTAATATATTATACATACAATTTATATTTTAAAATATTAAAATATCAAAATATAAAACATTTAAAAATATAAATATAGCCCGGACTAGACACAATACCCATTTGGTCGGAGGATCCTCCCTTGTCAACTTGGAGGTTTGCGGGACTTTACACCCAGTTCCGCATACATCTAAAAACCTTTGCAATTTTTCAAAACACTTATTTTATTATACGTCGCTAACTTTACAAACGCTAGCATTATATCAATATAGAATAGATTCCTACCCTTTTTTTTTTGGGCGTGGGAAATCTTCCAATGACAAACCCCGCTCTGGATGGAGCGGGACAGCGGCGGCGTGTCAGACTCTTACTGACTAAAACTCACCCCTGTTTCTTCCCTGCCCTGAGTGCCCTGGGGCGCGGTAACTCTGTTTCGAATTTATCCACAACCCCTGGGCAGGCATCGGCCATGACGGGCCTCGTCATATTTTGCTGACAACTCTTTAAGGCGCGCGTGGAACACTACGCGCCGTCGACTCTCGGGCCTGGTGCTGATCGGACGGCGAGCTACCCACTACTCGCCGACCGCAGGAAAAATACGATTGATTTAGTGGAAATCGATACTGTTACAAATAATTAAATAATGCTCCATTGTTTTAGTATAATTGTTTTTACGTTAATATTTAAATAAATAAAAAATAAAAATATGGAATCTAATTGATTTTTAAGGTTAGTTGAGTAAGTTGATTGTCATGTCATGACATTAATATCATTCGCTTTTCCTAGTATTGCGCAAGTGAATGTGTTTTTCCGTATTTCTCGGGATTTATTATTTCATAAGACCTTTGCTCGAATGCTGCGAAATTGACTGCCTTCTGATCTGACTTACCCTCGCTTGAACATTGTACACCGTACTTTGCCAAATCTAAAGACACACACTTCAGATTTATCAGATTGATCATACGATTGATCTTACTAGCTTTATCTATTTTACTAGATTGATCTCATTAGCGTTTTTTATGTACCTAAAATGTCATCATGCGCTGCAGCGCCTGCAGCCTGCAGGCGCTGCAGCGCGCACATATGCTTTTATATATATATATAGTCCTCCTTATAGATTTCGATAGCGACGACACTTTGAAATTATTTCCTAGCGTGTGCCCGTTCCAGATTAACGTAGGAAGCAAAGCCTCAAAAGTAGAAAAATAACCTAAAATATAAGTGATCACTGTCTGATTTAAACAATTTGGCTAATTTGTTGTATTCGGCCCTAAGTATAATATAAATGCAATTTCATATATAAGTTGTGAGCCTGAGTCACCCGTATGAGCAGTCAAGAGGCTTTATAGTCATTGATAAAAGCCCATTCCCTGTCATAGAGAAGAGGCTGTGCCAGTAGTGGGAACTTTAAAAGACTGACTATGCTTTATAATAATATAATTATCATTTGGCTAGTTTAGTGAGAATGTCAGAACAAAATTTCAGAAACTTATTCATCCCTTTTTATAATGACCGTTGGTTAATTATTACTGATTTAACGACCTTATTTCATAATCAAGGTCCTTCCATTAAACTCAAAACTATAACCATTATAAAATACCAAAGATCAGTTTTTCAGTCCCCACGTTCAGTTACACACTCAGTATTTTAGTCGCTTTGAGTACCGACATTCTGTCGGTACTAACGCCGCGATTAAAATAAGAAAAATCTTTTAAATTAGAACAAGAATTATCTTCTTCTTAAAATATAACAACTTGTAAACATAAAGAAACTTCTCCCTGCAAAGTTTGTCGATCTTTGATGAAAAACCTTGCCCATATTTCAGCTAACGCAAATTTAATGTAGGTACAAATTCTGTACAAGGGCCTTTCCAATAAAACTTTTTTAATAACGTTTTCTCGTTTTTATCTCACTTATCCATCGATACGGCGGAGGTGAGATTAGTTGAGACCTTTGTCAAAAATGTGGGGCTTGTGGAAAATTTTGTCATTTCGTGACAGTGATTAGGATCGTCAATGATTTATTGGCTACGTGTTTGAATTGTAGGATTTGTCCGTTTACCTCTTTTACGTGTGTAGTATAGAGGAACGGAATATTGAGTGATAAAAAGTAAGTAAAATTGTTCACAAAATGTTATTTAGCTTTTGCGTGGTCTAGTCAACAACAGGTTGATATAAATTGATTAAATTCTAGCTTCTGCCAGCGGCTTTGCGCACATGGAATTAGTACTATAAATTAAGCATATGTGCTGTACCAGACTATAGTCTATCTCCTTGCCAAATTTCATCCACATCGGTTTTGCTGTTCTGGCGTGATTGAGTAACATACAAAAATCCATCTATCCATGCATCCAAACTTTCGCATTTATAATATTAGTAGGATTTGATCAATAGATTTTAAGATGAAGCATTGTGAGGGAATAACCTGTAACAACATTCCAGGCTCTTTTAAAATGAATATGGGCTGACTACCAACCTTCTTACTGCTTAAGTCGATTATCACAAGGTAAGGTCAGGAAATAAGGCCTGAAAGAAACCAGACCCTGTAGCGCAATTGATAGCTACGGATCAGAAGATTGCAGAAGGCCAATTTTCTTACTTAAAAAGCGTTCAAATTCAAGTTACAATACCCTGTATAACGTCTCAAAACATATCAAAAACTTGTCAAAATGTAGGGAAATCAGAGGTGTTTTTGAAAGATGGCGACGGGGATGGGAATGCGAACTTTCCTAAAAAATAAGACAATTATCTCTCTGGTTCAAATCCTGGCAGGGTTGCTAGAAAATCAAAACGAGAGTTTTGATTTTCTTAGATTTTTATCATAAACATTATTATGGCTGATTGTGAATCTCGAATGGTGTAAAATTCAGAGGCCGACAATCACTGTCAACGCTTGTGGCATTTTTGATAGACTGAGATTAGACTTTGAACGTTGAAAAAAATACAGGAAATGTTTTAACGTGAGAAATTTCGTCCACAGCCTACAAAACGATGCTTGGTTCAAGAAAACACTTCTCAAATCCAAATATTACAATAATTTACCAAAATTTTAACTGTGCCTGTTGCTAAATAGTTTAACGTGGTACCAAACGCGTGTCTGACGTTCTATAGCGCATTGGTATGTATATTTATGATAATAATAATAATAATAAATAGAAACCTTCAGTAACGCCATCAGGATGGAATTTGGTGTGGACAAATGTGCAGTCATGCATGTAAAGCGAGGGGAGATTATGGAATCCGTGGGAACTCAACTCTCGGATTCCATACACCTTAGATCCCTCTGCTCAACCGAAACCTACAAGTATTTGGGTATGTCGGAAGCGTTAGGCATCAGCACTGCTGACGTGAAACAGTCGTTGAGGGAGCGCTTCTTTGGCCGCCTGAATAAAGTACTAAATAGTCTTTTATCAGGCGGGAACAAGGTGCGCGCCTTCAACGGTTGGGTCATGCCGGTATTGATGTACTCTTTCGGCATACTCAAATGGACTCAGACCGAACTTGACGCCCTGGATAGGAGGGTCCGCACACTGCTGACCGCAAATCGCATGCATCACCCACGATCATCGGTGATGAGGCTGTATATCCCGCGGAAGTGTGGGGGTCGTGGCTTCTTAAACGCTAAGACCCTACACAACCGCGAGGTATGCAGCCTTAGGGAATACTTCCTCAAAGCTGACGTGGGTATGCATCGAGATGTGGTCGCTGTGGACAAGGGCCTCACCCCGCTCTCCTTGGCAAACGAGAACTGGCGCAAACCTATAGTACTGGATACTAATGACCGCACGGAAGTATGGCAGAGCAAGGAGCTTCACGGACGCTTTTACCGGGTCATACATGGGCCCGATGTAGATCTCTTAGCGTCCGTATCCTGGCTGCGTTTTGGTGACCTCTTCGGGGAAACCGAAGGTTTTGTCTGTGCGATTATGGACGAAGTTATGATGACGAATAACTACCGGAAATACATTGTGAAGGACGGTACGGTTGACATCTGTCGGGCATGCCACCGGCCCGGGGAATCAATCCGACACATTATTTCTGGTTGTTCTCGTCTAGCTAACGGAGACTATTTGCATAGACACAACCTTGTAGCCAGGATTATCCACCAGCAACTTGCTCTTAAATACAATCTTGTGGAATCTGAAGTACCGTACTATAGGTATGAGCCCGACCCAGTTCTCGAAAATGGCAATATCACGTTATATTGGGATCGATCTATCATCACTGACAGGACTGTTGTTGCCAATAAGCCTGACATAGTGGTGATAGATCGACAAGAGCGTCGCACAATGATTGTTGATATAGCTGTCCCTCATGACGAGAACCTCGTGAAAGCTGAGAAATATAAACAAACAAAATATCTTGATCTGGCTCGCGAGGTTGTCGACATGTGGGAGGTGGATACAGCTGTCATTGTGCCGATAGTCGTGACGGCCAATGGCTTAATAGCCAAGAGCCTCGACGAACACCTAAGGAGGCTCTCGTTAGGCGGCTGGATCAAGGGCTTGATACAGAAAGCGGTACTCCTGGACACGGCGCGTATTGTTAGGAGATTCCTTTCTCAGGAGCCCTGACCACCGGTAGCTTGGACCCTATCCCGATACCGGTGGGCTACTATTTTTTATATTTTTAAATGTTTTTATATTTTGATATTTTAATATTTAAAAATGTAAATTGTATGTATATATTATAAAATAAATGAAATAATAATAATAAATAGCCAACAGGTTCGACGTTTCCGAAAGGATCTGTCGACATGTTGGATAGACTATAAGAAGGCCTATGACTCAGTTCCTCATACATGGCTCATGAGGGTGCTAGAATTGTATAAAGTTAATGCAACACTACGCACCTTCATGATGTCATGTATGGGGCAATGGAGGACGGTCCTTCGCTATCCAGGATGTCAACAAATCCAGAGGAATAGCGAACCGATAAGGATCGAGCGGGGTATATTCCAGGGTGACAGTTTGAGTCCGCTTTGGTTTTGCCTAGCTTTGAATCCTCTAAGCATACTGCTGGAGAATTCAGGGCTAGGCTATCGGTTGAAGAGAGGTGGTCAGGTTATATCTCACCTCCTTTACATGGATGACTTGAAACTTTTTGCCCCCAGCAATCTGCAACTGATAGAGCTACTGAAGGTAACTAAAACCTTTAGTAGTGTCATCAGGATGGAGTTTGGTGTAGACAATTGTGCGGTCATGCACGTAAAGCGAGGAGAGATTGTGGAATCGGTGGGTACTCAACTCTCGGATTCCATAAACCTGAGATCCCTCTCTCCAACCGAAACCTATAAGTATTTGGGTATGTCGGAAGCGTTAGGTATCAATGTTGCTGACATGAAGCAATCGTTGAAGGAGCGTTTCTTTGGCCGCCTGAAGAAGGTATTTAATAGCCTTCTATCTGGCGGAAACAAGGTGCGCGCCTTCAACGGTTGGGTCATGCCGGTATTGATGTACTCTTTCGGCGTACTCAAATGGACTCAAACAGAACTTGACGCCCTGGATAGGCGTGTCCATACACTGCTGACTGCATTTCGAATGCATCACCCACGTTCGTCGGTGATGAGACTGTATATCCCGCGGAAGTGTGGAGGCCGAGGCTTTTTAAATGCTAAGACCCTCCACAACCGCGAGGTATGCAGTCTAAGGGAATATTTCCTAGCTGCTGACGTGGATATGCATCGTGATGTAGTGGCAGTGGACAAGGGCTTTACTCCACTCTCCTTGGCTAACGAGAACTGGCGCAAACCTCTAGTGCTTGACACTAACGATCGCAGAGAAGTATGGCAGAGTAAGGAACTTCACGGACGCTTTTTCCGGGCACTACATGAGCCCGATGTAGACCAGTTAGCGTCCGTAGCCTGGCTGCGTGTCGGTGACCTCTTTGGGGAAACCGAAGGTTTTGTCTGTGCAATTATGGACGAAGTTATCATGACGAAAAATTACCGGAGATTTATTGTGAAGGACGGCATGGTTGACATATGTCGGGCATGTCATCGTCCGGGAGAATCAATCGGCCACATAATCTCTGGTTGTTCTCGTCTAGCTAACGGTGAGTACTTGCATAGGCACAACCCAGGATTATCCATCAGCAACTTGCTCTGAAGTACTCTCTTGTGGAATCGGAAGTGCCGGACTACAGATATGCGCCCGACCCAGTTCTCGATAATGGTCATATCTCATTGTACTGGGATCGGTCCATCATCACTGACAGGACTATTGTAGCCAATAAGCCTGATATAGTGGTGGTGGACCGAATCGAGAGGCGTGCAATGATTGTTGACATTACCGTCCCACATGACGAGAACCTCGTGAAAGCCGATACAGATAAACAAATCAAGTATATTGACTTGGCTCGCGAGGTTGTGAACATGTGGGATGTGGACTCAGCGATCATTGTACCGATAGTCGTGTCAGCTAATGGCTTAATAGCCACGAGCCTCGACCAACACCTCAGGAGGCTCTTGTTAGGCGGCTGGATCAAGGGCTTGATTCAGAAAGCAGTACTTCTGGACACGGCTCGCATTGTCAGGCGGTTCCTCTCTCTGGAGCCCTGACCGCCGGTAGCTTGGACCCTGTTCCCGATACCGGTGGGATACTATTTTTTATATTTTTAAATGTTTTTTTTTATCCTTTATATTTAAATATTTAAAAATGTAAATAATATGTCTATAAAAATAAATAAACGGAATAATAATAATAATAATGTAATGAATAAACATAAAAACTACTGGACCGATTTGAATTATTCTTTCAGCAATGGATAGCTACATTATCAGCGAGTAACATAGACTATATTTTCGGGTGAAACCGCGTGACGTCTGCTAGTAGAATATATATCTATACAATCATTTTCATATTGTTACCAATATTTCTTCTTCCTTTCCTCAAAAACAAAACACAACCATAAAAATTCACGCACAAGAAGAATATTTTCTTGTCATAAACCTCATCATAAAAACATAACTTTTGATACGTGAACTTTGCATCAGTCAGGGGTTAGCACGGCAATAAAACCGTAACGACGCCGAAACGGTTCCGTATAATGCAATAAACGGTTCTTTATGCGGTACACATATTATTATATTAGAGGAATGTAAACAGGACGTGTCCTTGGAGATAAGAATATGAAAATGGCGGTTTTGGAACATTTTATTTGGATAAGCAAGATTTTTTTTAATTTTTTTTTTTCAAGCTTCTGCTACTTGTTTACCTAATAAACTTTTTTTGCAAGCTTTTATTTTTTATATTTATTTTTTAACTTGCAAAGTCTGACAACCAGTCTTACCCAGGGATATCTCGTACTACCCAGTAACTGGGTTGTGGAGGTCAGATAGGCAGTCGCTCCATGTAAAATACTGGTATTCAGCTGCATCCGGTTAGACTGGAAGTCGACTCCAAGATAATTGAGAAAAGGCTAGGCAGATTTGTTATTTTTTAACTTGCAACTGTCCGCTTCAAAATTTACAAACCCGATTTCGACCACTTGTTGGTTTCCGATTGAGCAGAAATTTTGGTTTTGGGATGTTTTGTCCGATGACAATGCCATATTATGATAACATCGAGCTGATCTGATGATGGCGCCGGTATGTAGGGACTAAAACTCCCTGATAGCAAATGGTATGACAATTGAATTTGGGTTAGTATGGTTTGTTATCGTGAGTATGTGTAGTATAATGGAAAGTCCATTACACTACACATTTTGACGAGGGCCTAAAGCTTGTTTAAAATAAAAAATATTTTCTATTAATTTCTTTATTTTAGAAAATAACAAGCTGTCGTTGACAAATTTATTCTTCATTGAAACAGGTATCGGGAAAAATGATCTATGCCAATCCAATGCAGATCATAGACCTCTTTTAAATAACTGCTATTTGCAAAGAAAGAGTGAGACTTAAATGAGGGGTATCATCAAAATTGGCAGTTAAACTTGTAGTTTTCAACTTTAGTACCTATTATATAGTGCGCCGTTTTCGAGTACCTAATGAATAGTTGGGAATACGCAGAAATACCTTCCATTTTATGTAGCATTCATGTCCCTAAGTTCAATACCAGTATATCCTTAAAAAAAATTCTTAGTATCGACATCTCCGTGAAATCGTCCCCAAATCAAACGAAAAAGACAAAAGGCAATCGAAGATTCCAATATATTTTTATTCGTTTCTCGAAAGGTAAGAAAAGTGATTACGGTAAGGCCACATTACTGTCAGACCAGCGTCCAAGGTCGAGGTTTGGATATGTCGCAGGGTTATTGGCAAAATCAATTTTTTGCGATAATCCTAGAATGATTGAAAAACACGGTTGTGCAAAAATAAACTTTATTACATTGTTATTAGCACATTAACAACCACAATATAACAGCAAGTAATAACAATATACTTTGGTATTATTGGAAGCTAAGAAATAATTTCGAAAAAAAAACTAGTCTGTGATTAGATCAGATTTTTGAATAGTCTATTCAAAAATCTGATCCAATCAATAAAATATTTATTCTAGTTGGCCAAAACATGGTTCTAATGTAGTTGTCAGTAGTTGTCAATCAGCGCACCCGTGAGTGTATAACGTCAGCCAATCAGCGTAAAAAAAAATTACAATATATCTTTCCAGTTTTCCAATAATGCGGTCTGTGGCAAAAATGGGATGTTTGCAAGAAAAACTATTTTTCCAACTACCCCGCTACAGCTACAAAAAGTCGGACGAGTTATAAGGAAGAGGATGGCCATTGGACTATAAATCAAAGTCTTTTAGTCCAAAGAAATTGGGGTAGGATTTTTATTTTTCTCTCGTATAGATTTGTATGTGCTGATAAGTTGGAATTGTAGGTTAACAAACTTTATTATTATTAGGAAATGGTTATTTTTGCATAATATTTAACACACTTTAATTAGTTTCACCTGTAACTTTCACATATACAAAAATCTTAGAAGTTAAATTTTGCCTACTTCTCGGTTTTCGATTGAGCTGAAATTATGCATACATGTTTATTTTGGATGCCAATTTATGGTTAGCTAAGTGACGTCATTCTAAATCTTATATGGTGGACTCCCAAAGTTGGTGGACTATTTATTTTTTATGCATTCCCATAATATGAGTAGGAGAGATGTAAAGAAGAACACGAAAAACGTGTTTATTAGTCTTTTTTAAACGTTAATATTATTACTTGGCAGCTTTTACATTTCTCAAGACACTTTTTTTAAGTTTCGGACCTTAGGAGCCTCATACGAGGGGCCGAAGCCAACTCGCAGAAGCCCCTTTAGACGATTTTATGTAATGAAGCACCAACCGACAACTTTCCTGTAGGTACGCGATACAAGTGTGACCTAAGGAGTTGTCCTTGCGCACACACACACACATTATCTTACAATAGTTTGTATGTGTTTGTGTTTTAGTTGTGAAACCATTGTAAGATAAGGAAAACAAAGATATCGGGCTATTGTTTTGGGAGCCTAAAATGTACTGGTTACCAAGAACTATGTAAAGACTATGGCCGCTGCCTGAACAAAGTAATTAAAATACATCGATAAAAATTGCAGGGGGTGACTTGCACACTCAATAAATGGGCCCCCAAAAACGGTCGCTAGCACGTAGCAACAAAGAGGCAATATATTCTGAAGTGCCCGTCAGCCCGTCAAGCCGCGGAATAGCACACACTATAAAACCTATTGTCGCGTCTCCGATTGGAGTCGCGCAGGGCCTGACGCATTAAGGAGCGAAGAGGTATTATTATTATTTATTTATTAAAAACAAACAAAGTTTATAAAAAGCAAAACCGTTTTCACGGTTTGTCTGTGGGAACGGAACAAACAGTTTATTATTGCGGACACTTAATATTCACTAATTGCACATCTATATGTGCAATAAGTGAATGTGTGTGTAGTATACTGTCTAAGGTATACCACGGCTATCAGGAAAATCCCGGAAGTACTCGTATGGTCAAGACCCCTATCACAATCTGGATTAATATACGAGTATATATCCTTCTCCCGAGCATCTCTTCTTGACTTGAGCCATCTAATAAAGGCAAGAAAGAGATGGGAGCTCTGTTCCTTGTCAGTGTTTATTACAATAAAGCCAATAAAGGCAAGCCGGAGATAAGGAACAAAAATTCGTCCGGGTGATCGGGTCCGTGGGGTCGCTACTGCCCGACAGTTCGCCACAAAACTGCCCGGCGGATATATTATTATTATTATGCTACAACGTTCTACTGCTGCCCGTTTAGACTCTATATAGCAGTGATATTCTATCCGCTAACGATTGTCGATATGGGATTAGTAAGTGCTACCGAAATGTAACGTAGTCAATCTCTTATATTTTGGCTTCACGAAAGTCGTAATCTCTGATACAATGACACTTTATATACAGGGTGTAACAGAATAAACGTAAAACCTGAAAAGAGGCCATCAACCCTGAACTCGACAAATGTATTAAACAACTGATTGTTTTTCGCGATTTCAGGGTCAAACTCGTGGGTCGCGGATAAATTCGTAACAGAGTTACCGCGCCCCTGGGCACTCAGGCAAAGAAGGAACAGGGGTGGGTTTTAGTCAGTAAAAGTCTGACACGCCCTCCCACACCACCCAGAGCGGCAGAAGTCATAGGATGATTTCCGAGATACAAAAAAAAAAGGGTCAATCTCGTGATAGTAGTTTATACAATGAGGAAAACTATTACGGGTATAAGTCACTTGTTGCGATAAAAACTCAAAGTTTGCATAACTTAGGGTTTGAGAGTCCCTCCTTAATTTGCGTTTCAGTTAGCTTTATTAGTTTAAGAGTAATAGTCGCGCAACTTATGAAATGTACGTACTTTGACAATGTAATACAAAATCATTAGAAAAAATTACTAGGTGAAGTTGTTTCCTAATTTGCCTTACAAAGTCGGATTGTATGACTCCTTCTTCAGAAACCATATATTATGTTCGTAGTAATAAACATAAATCCCCAGGGTAAGCATGTTGTAACGGGTGACTAAGGAACCCTACACTGCGCGTGGCCTAACACACACTTGGGCGGTTTTTTTTAATAAGTTAACATAACGTCAAGGCTAACAACACTCAGTTATTTCCCGAAGGGAAAGACAGATGTGTAACTTTGTACACACTCACAAGATTCATCATCGTATAAAATATTATACGAGTAGTTTAAAACATCTGAAAAACACGCTTAGAGTGACTTCATCTTATGTTTCGCATTATTCTCAGCAAATGATTTGATATTCATATCATTCCGCCATCTTTGGGAGTCCGCCATATTGGATTTTTTTTTTTTTTTAAAAGACGTTGTCCCACACTAGGAATTACTCCTGTATCGTGGGTGCGTTCACAAACATGTATACTCACATACACAAGACACCCAGACCCGGAACAACTATCTGTAGGTCATACAAATATTTGTTCCGTGCGGGAATCGAACCCGCGACACGCAGCGCAGCAGCCGAACGCACAACCACTGCGCCAACCGTGTCGTCGATTTAGAATGATGTCATTTAGCTAACCATGCATTTTCATTTAAACTACCGGCAAGTAGATCAAATTTCACTTCTAAGATTTTCTTCCAGGTGAAACTATCCCAAAAGAAGTCAAAGCTAAAAACCAATAACCCAATATCGGTTATCACAATTCATTAATAGTAATGTGCAGTCTACCTGACTATCGCAATCTTATATCAGTTCCCATAAATAACTGAAGGAAATCTTTTTCCTTTTTGTTTTCTTTTCTTATTGCTTCCATTGTCTCGGGAATTATTGGATTGTATCGTCGCCAGGTGCTTGTAAGTGCTATTAATGGCTTCAAGTGGGTATATTGATGTTTTCTTTTTTAGTTATAGGAATTCTACAAAAAAAGAGGAGTGTTATAAGTTTGACCGCTATGTGTCTGTGTCTGTTTGTGTGTCTGTCCGTGGCACCGTAGCTCTTAAACGGGTGAACCGATTTGAATACGGTTTGATTTTATTTGGAAACCGGTTTTCTAGCGATGGTTCTTATACATATTTTATCAAAATCGGTTCAGCCAGTTCCAATGTCATCAGCTCTTTTATGTTTTTTTTAACCGACGAAAAAAAAAGAGGAGGTTCTCAATTCGACCGTATATATATTTTTTAAATATTGGCTTTTCTTTTAAGCGATGGAGCGTTTTTTAAATTTTTAATTTAATCCGTCGGGCCCCTCGCGTTTCCTTAAGGAGACGAAACAATAGGTTTTTAATTCTGTCTGCTAATGAGGGGCTTGACGGGTTGGTATCTTGTAAGTTTTATAAGATTTGATTCAATCAATCTTTAAATTAAATACTTTAAAATATTTTAGCAATATATTTATGTTTGTAAAGGTTTGTCTCTGGAAGCATTTATCGGATTACAAAAACTAAACTGCACTATCACTGAGTGTCATACTACTACTTTTTATTCAAGAAAGTTTCTGTTGCATAGCCGCAAATAGAAGCTAGTTTTATGTAACTTGAACAAGATCAAGTTTAAATATCCTAATGGCTCAAGAAGTCGAAACCTTACTGTTTCAAGATTCATTAATATTTAATTAATATCATTTTATTTAATTATTTCCCATGAATGCATTTCTGCGGATAGTTGCGCATGTTTATCTCTGGAACGCGTCAATACTCTAAAATACCTTGGTATTATTTTAGATAACAACCTTAACTTTAAAGAACATGTAAAAGTTCTTTGTAACAGAGTACGAAAACTAATTTATGTATTTAAAAACTTACGTCATGTCGCGGACCCTGCACTGCTGAAGCAAATATACCTAGCCCTGTGTCAATCGCTTCTTAGTTACTGCATTTCATCCTGGGGAGGTATTTGCAAAACCACTATAAAGGCAGTTGAAGTCGCCCAGAGAGCAATACTTAAGGTTGGCACGTTGAAACCAGTGCGTTTTCCTACTGTTACACTGTTCCAGTTGTGCGAGGTTTTAACAGTCAGACAGTTATTTATACTTAAAGTCATCCTTCATGAACACAACAAACTGCCCTACAACCCAATATTATTACAAAGACGTCGTAAACATCATGTATGTGACAAATTAATCACAGTTAAAACTATCTTCGCTAAAAGATTTGCAAGCTTTCTAGGCCCTTACCTTTATAATAAGCTTAACAAAATAATAAATATATACCCTCTGACTAGAAAACAATGCAAACATAAAGTATTCCACTACCTACAGAAACTAAGCTACGATGAGACGGAACAACTACTTATTATACAAAATTAAAAAAAAAGAGCTCATACACATATACACGCACGCACAAACATATATACATACACACACAAATACACACACACGCAGAAACACACATACATACACACACACACCATCACAATCCATTAAATGATTACTTACTTACAAATTACTTACTTCTATGTAAAGAGAACTTACCCACTATAAAAGTGGCACCTATTATTGTATAATAAAAACGTGGGGAATGGTGCTGATAACCGAAATACAGGCTATGCCTAGTTCGGCTACAGACGCTAATCTCATCACCCTTTTTGAAATTGTTGCCATAATTCCATTGTAAAGTAGTAATAAGTTTATGGAATTAAATTATTATTATTTCGTATATTTATTTTTACACATATTATTTACATTTTTAAATATTTTTAAAAGAAAACATATAAAAAAACATTTAAAAATATAAAAATAGTAGTCCACCGGTATCGGGAGCAGGGTCCAAGCTACCGATGGTTAGGGCTCCAGAGACAGGAACCTCCTCACTATGCGAGCCGTATCAAGGAGTACTGCCTTCTGAATCAGGCCCTTGATCCAACCGCGCAACGACAGCTTCGACAGGTGGTCGTCGAAGCTTTTAGCCATCAGGCCATTGGCGGTAACGACTATCGGCACAATGACAGCCGAGTCCACATTCCACATATCGACAACCTCGTGTGCCAAGTCAAGATATTTAATTTGTTTCTCTTTCTCAGCTTTCACGAGGTTCTCGTCATGTGGGATGGTGACATCGATTATCATTGTGCGGCGCGCCAATCGGTCTATCACCACTATATCCGGCTTATTGGCAACAATAGTCCTGTCAGTGATGATAGACCGATCCCAGTACAACGTGACATGGTCATTTTCGAGAACTGGGTCGGGCACATACTTGTAATACGGCACCTCAGAATCCACAAGTTTGTATTTTAAAGCAAGCTGCTGATGAATAATCCTGGCCACTTGGTTATGCCTGTGCAAATACTCGCTGTTAGCAAGACGAGAACAACCAGAGATAATATGTCTGATGGACTCACCCGGACGGTGGCATGCCCGACACACGTCAACCGTCCCGTCCTTCATGATATGCCTCCGGTAGTTATTCGTCAAGATAACTTCGTCCATAATCGCACAGACAAAGCCTTCAGTTTCCCCGAAGAGGTCACTGAAACGTAGCCAGGCCACGGACGCCAAGAAATCTACATCAGGCCCATGAAGGGCCCGATAAAAGCGCCCATGAAGCTCCTTGCTTTTCCATACCTCCTTGCGGTCATCAGTAGTGAGTATTACAGGTTTGCGCCAGTTCTCTTTAGCCATGGACAACGGGGTGAGTCCCTTGTCCACTGCGACCACATCGCGGTGCATACCCACGTCGGTTTCAAGAAAATATTCTCTGAGGCTGCACACCTCGCGGTTGTGGAGAGTTTTCGCATTTAAAAAACCTCGACCTCCACATTTCCGCGGGATGTACAGTCTCATCACCGATGATCGTGGGTGATGCATCCGGTTTGCGGTCATCAGCGTACGGACCCTCCTATCCAGGGCGTCTAGCTCAGTCTGAGTCCATTTGAGTATGCCGAAAGAGTACATCAAAACCGGCATGACCCAACCGTTGAAGGCGCGCACCTTATTTCCGCCTGACAAAAGGCTATTAAATAGCTTTTTCAGGCGGCCAAAGAAGCGCTCCTTCAGCGATTGCTTCATGTCAGTAACGTTAATGCCTAACGCTTCCGACATACCCAAATATTTGTACGTTTCGGTCGAGGAGAGGGATTTAAGGTTTATGGAATCCGAGAGTTGAATCCCTTCGGATTCCATAATCTCTCCTCGCTTTACATGCATGACTGCACATTTGTCCACACCAAATTCCATCCTGATGGCGCTACTGAAAGTTTCAGTTACCTTCAGTAACTCCATCAGTCGCAAATTGTTGGGGGCAAAGAGTTTCAGATCATCCATGTAAAGAAGGTGAGATATGGCCTGACCACCTCTTCTCAACCGATAGCCCAGGCCTGAATCCTCCAGCAATGTGCTTAGAGGATTCAGGGCTAAGCAGAACCAAAGTGGACTCAAACTGTCGCCCTGAAATATTCCCCGTTTTATCCATATAGGCTCATCGTTCCCCTGATTTGGTCGACATCCTGGATAGCGAAGGACTGTCTTCCATTGCCCCATACATGACCCAAGGAAGGTGCGGAGAGTTGCATCTATTTTGTACAACTCCAACACCCTCATGAGCCATGTATGTGGAACAGAGTCGTAGGCCTTCTTATAATCTATCCAGCATGTCGACAAATCCTTGTGGGATCGACGAACCTGCTGGCTTATGGCCATGTCTATGAGGAGTAGCTCCTTAGTACCGCGAGACCCGTTCCTACATCCATTCTGAGAGGCAGACATAATTGAATTACTGTTAATGTGCAGATTAATTTTCGCTCTCAGAATGGATGTAAGAAGTTTATAAACCGTTGACAAACATGTAATCGGTCTATAATTCTTGGGTTCCGCGGGACTACCTGTCTTATGGAGCAGGTGGGTGACACCGGTTGTTAGAAACTGAGGCAGCGACCCAGACTCTAAGGATGACTGGAATTGAGATGCCAGGAGCGCGTGTGAGCTGCTGTACCATTTCAGCCAAAAGTTGTGCAGTCCGTCCGGTCCCGGAGATTTCCAGTTCGGTAACGGACGAACTGCTTTGGCTACATCTGATGGATTTATGGTGAATTTATCCATTTCTGGTATAGCGTCACACGCGCGCTCGACATCACGCATCCAACCACCCTCAGTGTGACAGACGGGCACCGACCAAATGCTGCGCCAGAATGTACTCGTGGTAACATCATCCGGACGGCACCCGTCAGTCACATTTTGTTCAGGTCGCTCCCAAGCTCTATATACCCACCTCTCATCGCTCTGGAACATGCGATTCTGCGAGTACCGGTCAACTCGCCGCTTATACCGCCGAATACGGTTTGCCCATGCACAAACTTTCTGCTTCAGGAAGTCGATGCGCTCTGTGACACGGGACATGTATTCTCGAGGACTAATTTCAGTCCCCGAAAATGCCCGCCTCACAAAGCGCATCACACGTGGTCGTGTATTGCCCTCCCTGAAGCAGAGTAGTTTGCCGATGAGTACCCTGGCCCCATCGATACGCCTCTCAATCCTGCATTGCCAGGCTGGTGCAGCAGGCTTTGGCCGAATAGCTCCTTCACTATTCGGAAACTTCACGTTGGCCAAACGACATGCTGCAACAGCCCCGCAATACAAGATTGAGTGCGTATCAACGAGGTCCTCGCTGCTTTCAAAGATGTTTTTAAGTAGCGAGTCCAAAGCACACACCAACGCCCTATTTTTTTTGTGCATGGGTAACCGTGGTAAACGGGGTCTAAGTTCGGTCGGAGTGGATCTATACTCGCGAAGCGCATCCTCCAGTGCGCTCCTCAGTCGATCGTTGCACTGGCTACTTACCGTGACAACCCTATCATCCCCCTCATCACTTACGTTAATGGCCCGCGCTGGGATTGCGCCCCTAGCGGGCGCTTGTACCGCGGTCTGTGTCGGGGTCGAGATGATAGGGTTGTTCAGTACCTCTGAGCGCAGCCTATCAAGTGCAGCATCGTCCAACTTGTGGTTACGTTGGATGACCCGCACCTGATCCGACAATCGTTGTGCCGAGACGTCGACGGTTGGTTCTAGGTCCTGGAACAGAGACAGCATCCTGACACGGTACGCAGTGAGGTTAGTTCCCCCCTCTGTAGACCCATAATATGCGCGCATGACGTTCTCGTTCATGGACTGAGTCCATTTCATGCGCTGCACACAACCACCGGCAGCGGGGACCCGGCTCGGGGCCGGTTGGCCCCTAAGTCCCAAGCTGTTCGGTGGCCGGCCTCTCCCCTGCCGACGTACAGGTGTTGGCGACGTCGGCGGGGAGAAATACTCGTCGCTTGAGCTCGACGCGGCTGCAGCCGCCGGTAACACTGGTGATCCAAGGTCCGGCGGCGGCGAGGCGGAGCTGAGCGGCGAGTCCGGGGGTGAAAGGCGTGCGCGACGGGCAGCTGCTCTGGTCAACATTTTATTTATTTCATACCATTTTCATTGTTTTCCTGTAAACATAGTCTGTCGTCGTTGACAGACGTCATTCTGTGATTTCTTGATTTTAGTTTTCTTCTTTTTTGTTTACTTTATTTGTTTGGATGATAATCAATGGTTTTGTTGTAATTTTTCAGTTTGCTTTCTGTACGGTAATATTAAGTCCGATTAAAGGTAAAAAAAGTGGGTTTTTGCGATTATAAATGGATTAGAAAAAATATGACTTGTGTTGCCAGTGGGTTGCCAGGTTATTATTATTATTATTATTATTATTATTATTATTATTATTATTATTATTAACCTCTTGCGAGTCTGGCGGACAGCGCATGGGCGGTAAGCAATTAAAAATCTACTGTGTCTACTAACTAGACGAGCGACGGGTTAAATCAAAGTAGGTTTACAATTTCTTAAATAAAACTACTTAAAATTAATCAATCGACCAAAAAATTATGCCACCACTCATTTAAAAACAAATACTTCAAAACTACTCGTACTCGTATCAAGCTTATTTATAAAACTCACTAAACATATGCTTAGTTTAAACACTGATTAGCGAATTTGAAACTCAAGATTACATACGTCTCATCCATCAAATTGTCATTATCATCATCATCATTAGCAATTTTTTTAATGTCCTCACTGTTAGGGGTCTGGCCTCGTCTCTGTGAGAGGGTGTGGACCGTTATCCTTCACGCGGGCCCAACGCGGATTGGTGGCTGTCACATGTCTTCGAATTTTTGGTTCTAGGACTTGCCGGTTTCCTCAAGATGTTTTCCTTCTTCCTTCTTCCTTTTTTAAACTATCATTACCTGAATTTTCACTTTTTCGTAACAAATTTGAAGTTACAAAAACGCAATGAGTATCAAATGTATCCGAGAAGTACCTACGCGGTTTAGAACGAAGGGGCGGGGCTTAACTTCGCCTGCCTGGATTCGCGTTACATTTCGCAATAATAATACCTTTTTTTCATACCTAAAAATAAAAGTCACCCAGCAATAATTTTTGCGAAAAGCTACTTTTTTAGATGTACAGTATGCGTAGTTGACAGCTTTGTGATGTGTTTTTTCACATCCTGTATATGGGGGCAGTATTTTTTTTTGTACTGTTGTAATTTAGTGTTGCCAGTGTTTTTGTTGTATTTTCGTTTCCACCTTGTAAATTGAAAAATTGTGTTTAAATCCTCTGGTTGATTTGATAACGTTCTGTTGTTGTTTCATCATTTTTTCAGCAGAAAGACGTCCACTACTGGACAAAACCCTCCCCAAAGCATCGCCCATACTACCTGTCTACCGGTCCTGCACTTTTCGCATCCTTCGGACTCGCGCGGCCCAGTTTTGTATGAAATAGTAGATTTTTTTAACATTTCAGTCTTGTTCCCAGAGTGTTAATTCACATTCATAGGTATGGTACAGCTGAAAACCGGACACACTATTATTATAATTAATCGTTTTAATAACGTTTCACTGTCGTTAGTGGGTCGGTAATCTAATTACACCCACAATGAACGAAATGTATGGTCCCTTCACACAGCTACTTGGCTTTTGTTCGAGTTACTTGACTTGTTTGTGTTCCAGTGACTGATTATTATTTATGTTGATTTAGAAGAATAATGACTGTCGTGCCGGTTGATCATTAATCATGCCAGTCACTATAATACGATGTTGTTTATTGTGGGTACTTTAATAAAGTATATATGTTTCTTCATTTACGCCATCTATTTTTGGAAACATGAAAACGACTGGCGCGCATTTGACCGCTTTCTCAACTCATTGGTAAGCGATGATGTGATTGCCTAAAGTAACCAATTCTTACTCCCAGACAGCTATGAGGCAATATAAACGCCGGCAGGGAGTTCAACTCAGCTGTACGCACAATGAAAGTTCTTGTACGGTAGAAATGTTTGTACGGTATTAAAACTAATCGGTTTAAACGTCGTGTTTTTGATAGGAATCGTGTAGAATTAGAATTAAATACATAGAACAGGTGTGTCTTCCAACAGGTAGAAATAGAATAATTTGATTTTAAGAAGCACAAGACAAGTTTCACAAACGTAGTAATGAACATATTTTGTAATTTATATCGGCAGAAAAACATATTTTCATCCTGAGAGTTTAGCGATCTAACCTACGTGATTAAAAACATGTTTACAAAATGCCTTCCACTATAAGCGTATCAGAGATGTTGCAGAATCTCACGTGAATAGTTGGCCATGTGAAAACGATGCGCATCCTTGGTTCGAAGGGTGCGGGCTAGCGCTAACAGCATCCTGATCGTTACAGCGAGCTTTTGGAACTGTGCTTTTGTGAACTACTCCTGCAGGGTTTTGGCTGAGCTTGGGAAGGTCCCGCAATAGTGATGTCACTAAATGTTTTTCTATTGTTTTGTTATGTCCTGTATTGTTTTGTAATGTTCTGTATTGTACTATGTTGTTCTTTATTGTCTTATAAATTTTTATTTAAATATTTTGTAACACTTTGAGTCTTGGAACTTGAGAATAAATATTAGGTATATATACCCATATATTAGTGTCAGCAACCTAACTAGCCAGTAATTAAAAACAAGAGGCGTACTAAACACACCTCAGCCCGAAATCAGGCCAGGAATGTGACATAATGTGGTTAGCTTGAAAAATGCAACGGTTGAAAACAACACAGGTTATTTAATATAGTGCTCCAATGTTCCTACTCGGGCTATTTGATACTCTTGCAGGTATGTTTGATTATAATAGTATTTCTCATTTGTGAACGGGATGTTGGGTGTTGGTCCTGGTTTTTAGCTTGATGAACTTCTACTTCAATTTAAATTTTGTTAACAGAGTTCTTTAAACAAACACATAAACTCATACAATGTCATTTCCCCACTGGGTTAATCAGAACCTACAGAACGCTACCTCTTTTTTTGTGCTGGTAGGAAATCATTCAATAACCTCTACCTCTCTGGGTAGAGCGGGAGGGCGTGTCATACTTTTACTGACTAAAAACCTCTGTTCTTTCCCTGCCTGAAGGCCCAGAGGCGCGGTAACTCTGTTTCGAATTTATCCACGACCCCTGGGCAGGCATCGGCCATGACGAGCCCCATCATATATTGCTGACATCTCTTTGAGGCTGTTACCTGCTGCGACCCTTTACTTCGTATATTGTAGCAGTTGTGAGTATTATAAAAAAAAATCGTCTCCCGCCGCGTCTGTCTATCTGTCTGTTTGCGATAAACTCAAAAACTACGGAACGAATTTTTATGCAATTTTGACCAATAGACAAAGTAATTCATGAGGAAGGTTTAATAATTTAGGTTATATAATTTGTACCTACTCATGCGAAGCTGATGTGGGTCGCTTGTCTATAAATAAATATCACAAAAATACGTATTTAATCATTTGTTAAGCTAACAAAAAAATTGAGGTATATCAATAAAAAGATTCTTGTGAATAAAATGACAAAGTCGATCATTCAAAGATTTACAATTGGGTAGGTTCTCACTCATTCATAATAAAATGTTTTCTTTATAAGCGGATCAATTAGTTCCTTCATTCATGTTTTGATTCTTTATTCATCTTTAGAAAGCTAAGATGTGTCTTTATGACACCTTTTCAATACATAAAAGACACACCTGCTTCCGCAATAATTATTACAATTGAGAAGTGTTTACCTGACACAAAAAATACTTAATTTTAATGAACTATCGAGTGAGTCCCATTAAATGCCTGACGACATGGCAGCAGACCAAGGCGAAATGGCGAGACGAGCTCGACTCCTACCGAAGGGACTGGCCCGTAGGTACTAGCAAAGGACTGAGTTGTGTGGAAGACGGAGAGGGAGCCTTTGCCCAAAAGTGGAATAAAATAGCTAGCCTCTTTTAGTTAGTTAAACGGCATACAAGAAGCTAATCATTTATGGTTTTGGTATTTTGTCAATGCTCCTCAGTCAATCAGCTGCATCTGGCTACATTAGAAGCCGACCTCAAAATAGCTGGGATATGCTTAGCAGACAGAAACATCGACAGTACAGTATTTCACTGAGTCAAAAATGTTAGGTCTACTTAATTAAGTTAACAAACTTACCAATAAAATTAATTTTAGAATCAATTTACAAATAAAACTTGCACAATTTATCAAAACAGCCTCCGGATTCAACACCCGTTACTTCCGATGGTTCACTAAAAATAAGATAAGAACCAACTTTCCTCGCCAAAGACTTTGGAACACTTGCCTCTACTCCTACCTTTGACTCTTCGGACACCGAACAAAATGTTTTTCAAATACTTCAACAACAGAGTACCTATAAGGGTGCCCGCAGGCATCCAATCTTTGATCAACTTAACTGTTTGCCCGACTTTTCTGTCTTTAAAGCTATGGGTGAAGCTCGGGTCACATAATTGTGTTGTTTCGTGACGTGGCACCTTCTGGTGCAATGAATTTGCTACAAAACTCGTTGTGATTATACGTAGGCCTCACTCAACAGATGCATTTGATCCCGACACTGTGATGTGACGCTTGACTCGCGTACTGGTGCAGCTCAGCTCAGTGGTTTTAGACTCAACACGTACAAAGTAGCATACCACAGAAGCGACAAAGTAAAATCTGGCGAGTAGACCCAGTAGACCATAAAATATACTCTGTTAATGCACCGAACTTACTATTACCATCGATTAACTAAAATTATAGTTTGGACGCTGGGCTTTAGTGCAGATGATGTGTTTATAGTGCCGTTACGGTGCCGTTGGTAAAAGAGATGGAACTATCGCTCATAAATAATACTGTCTCTCTCTATGTCTCAGTAGACCAATTATGGTTCTCATACGTGTAGTTAAGTATGTAAAACATTTCAATTGTCCGGGTAGTGCATTCTCATATAATATAGGTATATACACAATTCCAACTTGTGTTGTCGGCTGTCTGCGGGCGCCCTAATTCGCCTGAGGCTCAGAGGCTAATAAATTACTGCTTATCTTGTATACCATTCAAAAGAGATTCTGGGGGTTGCTCCCTAATCCCAAATAATGGAGGCCACCGATTTTTAGACATGGCTTAAAGCTGTTTTTATACAAAAAAGGTTTTTGAACGTTTTATTGGGACAGTTTTAACTTAAGGGCTACACAAAAAGATTTTTAAATATTTTGGCAGCTTTCTCGTATTTCGTGCGACTCCTATTTTGGTTTATGAAGTCATTGTATTCTTCTTCATCTTCGTTGTCGTCACATCAGGGGTGGTGGCAAGCTTCAAAACACATCGGCATTCCTACCTTACTGTAGCTCTTCTCGTACATTCGTGGAGTGGAGTGCACTTTTGATTTGGTCGATCCAACGCATTGGTGACCTAAAGCGCACTTGTTTTATGCGTCACTAGCTTCCGCCCGCGACTTCGCCCGCGTGAAAAGTATGATTATAAATTTGAGTGCTATTTCCGCACGTTAAAAAAACACAGTAGAAATCAAAATCCAAAGTCAGTTATTCAAATTAGGTTGTGAGCCAGAACTTTTTGAACGTCGTTCTACATAAAGACAGACCCTTTACCACTACTTAGCTTCTGGCTCATGACTCTATCTGCGTAGACATCCGGATTGAGTCCAGAGAAAAATCAAACATTTGTGAAAGATTAGAAGTTAGCACGGGCTAGGATCCTGATAAATTAGAATTTCCTACATTAGTAGGGCTTACCAAAGTTGGACGGCGATTTTTTGCGCTACGCCGAACATCTCTTTTCTATGGGCTACCTATTTCTTATTTTGAGTTTGTATCTACGTTTTTTTTTTCACCGGCCACGATGGGCCCCGTCAGTGGTGGCTGACACTAATCTCTTTGAGGCGCGCGTGGAACACTACGCGCCGTCGACTCACGGGCCTGGTGCTGATCGGACGGCGAGCTACCCACTGCTCGCCGTCCGCAGGCCCGATCTACGGTGACCGCAGATCGTCTCGCATCGTCCTACGCCCAGTAAGCCCAGTACCTCTCCTACGGTGGTAGCGGCCGAGGCCGTGAGTATAGTAGAGAGGCAGTCCGTTGAGCTTCCCTCACGCGTCCCGCCTCCCCCTTTGCAAGCATTAGTGCTTCGCAGAAGGCGGAGACTGCTTCCCATTCCCTCTCGCTCCGTACCATGGCCTGAACCAGGGCCGGGCGCGAGAGGTCGCCGCCACCTTTGTATCTATGTTTGACGTCGAAGTTTTGTTATTTATGTTAAATTAACTTTTTCATGATTTTGGCACCCTGATAGTTTACCTGCGGCTTCATCTGTGTGCAGGTCTAAAATTTCTCTTCTGCATGATTCTGTTTTCCTGGTAGTTTAAGAATTTATACTGCTCAGGATTTCAGCCCCGAAAATACTTATTTAAGATGCTTTTTTTTTTACTTCTTTTGAGCCCACCCTTTTTTTGGAATATTTTTTGTGATTCTGATCTCCAGTAGTGCGTGAGTCTATACCGCTCGGAAATTTTACTTCTTCACGTTTCTGGTCTCCTGGTAATTTTTAAATCTCTACCTCTCCTAATACCAGCTTCGGAATATGTTTTGTGCTTCTGATCTCCTGGTAGGTTATGAATTTATAGCACTCGGGATTCAAGCCCCGGAAACACTTCTTCTTGATTCTGGTCTCCTGGTGGTTTGCGAAGCCATACCGATTAGGATGGTAGCTCCGAAAATACCTCTTCATGATTCTGGTCCCCTGGTACTTTGCGAGTCTTTACCGCTCATGATTCCAGCCCTGGAAATACTTCTCATGTTTCTGGTCTCCTGGTACTTTGTGAGCGTATACCGCTCGTTCAGCCTGACTTTGGATTTCTACTTCCGCCTCAGCCTTCGCTAAGTCTTGTCTTTTACCGGGATAAAAAGTAGCCTATGTGTTAATCAAGGCTATGACCTACCAGTGTGCAAAATTTCATTAAAATCCCTTAAGCTATTTTTACGTTACCTTCATTCAAACATAAAAACATACTCGTACAAACAAACAAACATACAAACTTTCGCATTTATAATATTATATAGTAGGATTGTACTAAGTGTATATAAACTTGGTACGGGGTTAGTACGTCCTGGTTAATTAACTCAATGCTCTCTTGGCGTGTCGTTCTATGTAGAATACAGTTAGACATATCTAGAAAGCATGGATCTACAATGGCAAGTATTTTATTTTATTTGGGAAAACAAACAATCGTACATTGTATACATATTATGTCAAGATACACAGTATGCTATAAGTAAATGTTTGTTCCACTACGTTTCCACAAGTTACTAGCTTATATTAGATACAGTTTAGGTAAAATTAAATAAAATCAATATAGGTATAACAACAAAACAATAAAATAAAAACTCACTTCAACACAGAATTTTAAAATTTAATACATACTTAAACAATACATAACATTTAAACATTTTGAGCAAGGTACTTAATAATTTGTTTTTTAAATTTATGTTTAGTTAGGGCAAATACATCAATATCGTTAAAATGATTACTGAAAGCTTAAATCTACTACTCTCTCCTGCATTTGTGCGACAGGGAGTTGTAGCAAACAGTGGATAAGAGCGCGCTTCTCGTCTTATTACTGTTCTAGGTGCATTATAGCATATTTTACTAATCAATTCAGAGCAATCAAACCTATTATGTACAAGTTCATAGAGCATCATTCCTTGAAGCAACAAGCGTCTAGAGCGTAATGTCAATAATCTTAATTTATTCAAAACGTAACTAATAAGATAAACATTTGATGCAACATTTGTACTGCATTATACTGAGGAACTTACGCTGAACTCTCTCTATTGCAGTCTCATATTTAATATAATAGGGATCCCAGATCATACAAGCATATTCAGCTTGTGGCTGAACTAAAGAATTAAATAAATACAGATATGTGGTTGGTCGTTTAAAGTATGGTCTCTTTTACGGTGTTTATTCAAGTCTGCATATTTTGTGTATGGTTTTAAGTAAATGCAGGTAATGTCATGCATGTTTGTAATATTATGACACGTTTTGGAAACTTTTTAGAAAACTATAGAAACGCTATAGGTCATTTTTAACCGACTTCAAAAAGAGGAGGTTCTCAATTCGTCTGTGTTTTTTTTTTGTATGTTTGTTACGCGATATCTCCGCCATTTGTGAATAGATTTTGATGACTCTTTTATGTATGATAGATAGGTCATACTTAAGAGGTACCTTATAAATTATATCGAAATAGATTCAGCACTTTTTGAAAAAATCAACAGAAACAAAAAATATGTATACACAGATGACGTTTTGGTTGGCTCCAAATGTTCAAATTCCATGTTATTGGTGTTATCTATTCGGGCATAACTTTAATATTTAGTTTTACTTCTGGTGTATAACAACAATAAAAAAAAAGTTGAGAGGTGTCAAGGGACACCCGGATGGAACGAAGTTCCTTTCGATTAATTAGTGAAGGAATTGTAATATAATTTTATTTTTTTTAATTTATAATATTTTTTTTATTATTAACTACGCACACACGCACGCACGTAAGAAGTTATACTTAATCATCTCATCTCATCGCAGCTCATCTCATCGCAGCTCAGCTCAGCTCAGCTCAGCTCAGCTCAGCTCAGCTCATCTCAGCTCAGCTCAGCTCAGCTCAGCTCAGCTCAGCTCATCTCAGGTCAGCTCAGCTCAGCTCAGCTCAGCTCAGCTCAGTACAGCTCAGCTCAGCTCAGCTCAGCTCAGCTCAGCTCAGCACAGCTCAGCTCAGCTCAGCGTTCCAAGCTCCGCTAGATTTAACACACGAAATTGGTTAGATAATGCTTGATCTGCTTGCAAACTTTGTACCTACCCACCAAAAATACAAGAAGTTTTTATTAGATTGTTTTTCCAACACAATCTTTTTGGATGGACAGCCTCATTAGTGTCGTCTCGACTTTTCGTAAGAATTTTTTCCGTCTAGCCCCCATTCACAACGCGCGATAAGGAACTTCGTTCCAATAAATGAAAAAAGTGAAAAATAAAAAACTTTTTTCAAAAAATACAACCGACTGCTATAAATTGTAAAATTACTTTAATTTCGGCAGTCGGTGTCAAATAACGAAGAAACAAAAAATATGTACTCCGACTTCCGAAATTAAAGTTATTTTGCAATTTTTAAAAGTCGGTTGTATTTTTTGAACTTTTTTTTTATTATTCACTTTTTATTTTTTTTTTATTTTTTGTATTATTATTCATACTCGTACCTATATCCTACAAAATGTTTTTCCACTCATTACGAACCGTTGTCGTCAACCAAACTACGCGTCTTAAAATTCCAACATGTAACAGTTTAATCAAGACTCAGCTACCATCGCTAATACTCGGCAATTTACAGCGATACTTTTTTTATCGTCGAGGCAAGGCGCAATTATCCATCAGTCTGCCACATCCGTTTCCGAATATAAATTCATCGCTATTTATGTTCCCATTTGCATCCCAGTTTCATCTCAGTTTTACGAGATTTGGCTGTTTTGTTTTCCAAACGAGTTTTCTTTGAATTCTGCAATTTGGGATTTTGAATTTTAAATCCGAACAATTTCAGTTTGGTTTGTGTAGTAGTTTTTATGACTAGGTTTCTGAAGTAAGTGGTCTGAAAAGCAATCATGGTTGTGATAAGCTATTTTAACTGGAAAAGTTTAATTAAGATTAAGGTTGGTAAATCGTTAGTCTACAAATTGGTTTTTCATCATCATCATCATCATCATATCAGCTGAATTCGTCCAGTGCTGGACATAGGCGTCCCCCAAGTGTCGCCACAACAACCGGTCTTATGCGTCTCGCATCTATCAGATTCTTGCGACCCTTACCAGGTCATCGGTTTACCTTGTGGGAGGTCTTCCATTTGGTGATTGGGTTTACTTCATTTAAAATGTTGTCGTTACACTATAGTTTAAGTGTAGTGCTAAGACGAAACGTGTACCACAGATAATAACGGGACGGGTTTCGATGCGTTCAAAACCCATAAAAAGAAGTAAGGAAATGAGATTTTTTATGTCAAATTATGTCAAAGCTAAATTATTTTACCGGCTCCAATAAAATAAGTGGAGCCCCGTAATTTAATATACATATAAGTCACTATTTTTTGATGTATCACTCATTGGTGTCCGTTTCATATTTCGGTTAGGTCGTATTTAGGTTTCGGTTTAGGTTGTATTTAGCCGATGCTTTTTTCTATCGATAAAAAAAATACAATTGAAACAAAAAAAAATATTTTATGAAGCCACAAATGATGAAATTTATAAAAATAATTAACTTATGACAAAAATATAGTACCTATTTTCTTGTACAGGAACCAAATAAAATATTAATTTGCGTTAAGTTTCCAAGAATTACTGTTTTGATAGACCGAACCTACAAAAATAAATGATTTTATATTGCCAAGTTCCATTTTTCTCGAGCTTCCCTTAATATAATTAGGACAAAATAAAATTTATCATTTCGGTAAGTTTATTTTTTTAGATGAAACTTGTTTCAGCATCCATGGATAAGTAGGATAAGTCCGGTTAAATAACGCAGCAGCTCATATTATAACTTTTTAGGGTTCCGTACTAAGCCTCCGCTATCCGTCCGTCCGTCTGTCTGTAAGCGGGCTTTATCTCATGAACCGTAATAGGTAGGCAGTTGAAATTTTCACATCGTGTATAAATGTATTGCCGCTATAACTCTAAACACTTGACCGATTTTTTTATCTTCACAAGTTTTTTTGGGTACAAAGGATACAAATTATGTTTGCAGGGTGGTTTTTTTATAATTATTTATAGACACGCGTTTGACCACCATCTCACCTGATGGTAAGCGATGATGTGGTCGAAGATGGAGCACGCTTGCCTAGAAGTAACCTATTCACTCTTGACTTAAAGACTCCCAGATTGTAGCTATCAGGAAACACAGACTCCGGTAGGGAATTCCACTCCCTAGCTATACGCACAATGAATGTTTTCTCAAAACGCTTTGTGCGTATGTATGAGATGTCCACCATGAACCGGTGGCACTTAGCCGTACGTCTTGTGGTCCGTTGATGAATCGGGCTTGGCGGCATCAAATTGTGCAATTCCGTCGCACACTCCCCAAAATGTAACCGATAGAAAACCGACAGGCTAGCAACTCGGCGTCTATGTTCTATAGACTTTGTAGTTTCGACAGGAGGAGTTTGGCTGCAGTGCCAACACTGACGGGGCCCATCATGGCCGGTGCCTGCATGCCAAGGGGTAGCGCATAAATTCGTAACAGAGTAACTGCTCCCGTTGGCACTGAAGCAAGGAAGGAACAGTAGGGGTGGGTTTTAGGTAATTGAATGATTTCCTACACCAAAAAAAAAAAATGTCTGGCTGCTGGCGGTAGCAGCTGGATGAGAGTTACCGAGAAGCGAGCTGAATGGCATACAATTGGAGAGCCGTATGCCCAGCAGTGGACTGCTATATAGCAGTTCACTGCTGGGTCATCATCATCAGCATATGCTGATGATGAATACAAATTATCATCATCCGTCTATCTTGCGCACATAGGCTTAAAATTTTCAACCAAAATGTATTTCAACGAATACTTAGTTAAGAATAATTTCGTGAATTACATTCTCTGCCTACCGCTCGCCTTAACACACAAACATTCAACTGTTCTTTATCCAAGCTACCCTTATCACTCATTCTCTCACAAACGGCCTCTACGTCATCGGACCGTATCGTGGAAACGCACTGATAAGTCCTACTAACTCGTCGCCCAGGGTTGTCTCATCACAAATCAGAGGAGACAGCCGCTAATTGTGAGCGAAACATTTTTATTTAGCTTCTTTTTTTTAAAGAAGGTTTTTTTTTAGAAGAAGAATTGGGTTGATGACTAAAAAATCTAATTATTAGATTACCGAAAAATATTAGAGACGTATTTTTCCTTTTGTCACGTAAATAAAAAACCAGCCAAGTGCGTGTCGGACTTCGCATATTTAGGGTTTTTTTTATTGGAACGAAGTTCCTTATCGCGCGTTGTGAAAAGGGGCTAGACGGAAAAAATTCTTACGAAAAGTTGTCACGACATTAAAGAGGCTGTCCATCCAAAAAGATTGTGTTGGAAAAACAATCTAATAAAAACTTCTTGTATTTTTGTGGGTAGGTACAAAGTTTGCAAGCAGATCAAGCATTATCTAACCAATTTCGTGCTATTGTAAGCTGTGCGGCGTCGCAGGTTTCTCTGTCTGTCTCTCTCTCTCTTATAGAAAGCAAGCCAGATATTGCTAAAGAGTTGAGTTGAGTTGAGTTGAGCTGAGCTGAGCTGAGCTGAGCTGAGCTGAGCTGAGCTGAGCTGAGCTGAGCTGAGCTGAGCAGAGCTAAGCTGAGCTGAGCAGAGCTGAGCTGAGCTGAGCTGAGCTGAGCTGAGCTGAGCTGAGCTGAGCCGAGCTGAGCTGAGCTGAGCTGAGCTGAGCTGAGCTTAGCTGAGCTGAGCTGCGATGAGATGAGATGATGAAGTATAACTTCTTACGTGCGTGCGTGTGTGCGTAGTTAATAATAAAAAAAATATTATAAATTAAAAAAAATAAAATTATATTACAATTTCTTCACTAATGAATCGAAAGGAACTTCGTTCCATCCGGGTGTCCCTTGACACCTCTCAAGTTTTTTTTTTGGGGGTGTGAAATCATCTTATGACTTCTTCCGCTCTAGGGTGGAGCGGAAGGGCGTGTCAGACTCTTACTGACTAAAACCCACCCCTCCCTGCCCTACATGCCCAGGGGCGAAGTAACTCTTTCGAATTTATCCTCAACCCCCGGGCAGGCATTGGCCGTGGCAGGCCCCGTCCTTTGCTGACAACTCTTTGAGGCGCGCGTGGAACACTGCGCGACGTCGACTCTCAGGCCTGGTGCTGATCGGGCGGCGAGTTACCCACTACTCGCCGTCCGCAGACCCGGGTCTACGGTGGCCGGAGATCGTCTCGCGGCCCCTGGCGTCTCCTGCGGCGGCTGCGGCTGAGGGCGCTAGGGCGACTCGGCTGTTGTTGAGTCTCCCTAACGTATGCCGCCTCCCTCTTCGCGGGCATTACTGCTTCGCAGAAGGAGGAGACGGCTTCCTATTCCCTCTCGCTCCATACTACGCTACGCTACCATGGCCTGAACCAGGGCACGGCGCGAGAGGTCGCTGCCGCTTATCGCATCCACGAGGGCACGGCGGTGCTCTGCCCAAGCGGGGCAAACCTCCACCGTATGCTCCACCGTGTCCTCTGGGCGATCCTCGCAGTGGAAACACCTGGGGGTCACCTCCGCCTTGATCCGACACAGGTACCTACCGAAACAGCCATGTCCGGGGAGCACCTGCGTCAGCCGGAAGGTGAGGGCGCCGTGACGCCTCTCCAGCCACTCCTCAGAGAGGGGCACTACCGCCGCGATGGTGGCGTGCCCAGCGCTGGGTTGCGACAATCGCTCTCTCCATGTCACCATGAGATCCTGCCGGAGCTCCGTCCGCCGAGCCGCGAGTTGTCGCGGCAGCGGAGTTTCGCCCTGGCGTTCGCATATTTAGGGTTACGTACCAAATGAGACAATTATATATTGGTATTTGTTAGTAAAATAAAGGTACGTAATAATAATCATTATCACCTTTCAAGTTCATAGGACAGTGGGAAGTTAAAAAATTCGTCGGAACAAAGTTTTGTGACAGACAGACGGACACGTGAGTGACAACAATAGGGCTCCGTTTGAACCCTTCGGGAACGGAACCCTAAAAACTGGCTAAGTTAATGTCGGATATCACACATTAAGGGTTCCGTACCAAATATTTGTATTTGTTAGTATAGTATACGTAATATAATAAATATTATCACCAAAATTCATGGGGCAATGGGAAATAAAAAAAATCCTCGTAACAAAATTTTGTGACAGACGACGCACGGATAGACGGTCACGTGACTGACAACAATAGCGCTCCGTTTGAACCCTTCGGGTATGGAACCCTAAAAATTAAGACGATACATTGCGTTGAAATTTCGCATGACATCACTCTTGAGTTAAAATTGTACCACTTTTTACTCAAAAGTGACGTAACAAGGGCACACTCCTAACTCCTAACTTTGTTGTGTTTTATTGATTTGATAAAGTAAAAAACGTGTCTAATATTTTTTGATAATCTAACATAAGGACGAAATAGAATTTTTTTTTTACCCTGTAATTATCGCTACTGGCACGGATTCTCTTGTTCAATATCTAAACTAAAATTAGAGAATTGCTATCTTTTAGTAAAAGGCAGTGCGAGAAAAGGACGGCTGTAGCTATGCACTAAGTTAGAGATGTCAAACTAGTTTACGCCTTGCGCTTCGCCGTGTTTTTAGACGACATGTTTTTACGTGTACCCTTAATTTGTATGGAAATATTAGTTCAAACTAAATTTGACAGCTCTAATTTACGTCCGTCTCTTTCTTGTTTTATTAGAGAGAAAAAGATAGCAATAGCCTAAATTAAGTTTAGTTTGTGCATAACAGAATCAACACCATTGTATTGTACCTTTTTTCACTAATGTGTGCGGTACTGGGGAATGCTAGTGTCGCCGGAATGGAGGGGCATAGAAACACGGGTGGGTTTTAGTCACTAAGAGTCTGACACTCCCTCCCGTTCCACCCAGAGCGGGAGAAGTCATCTGATTTCCCAACTACACAAAATGGCCTGTCTCATCACAAATCAAAGGGGACAGTCGTTTGTTGTGAGCGAGACATTTTTATTAAGCTGTCTTGACAGAAGAAGAATTGTATTGTACCTTTTTTCATTAATCTGTCCCAACTATAATAGTAGGGTACTGAGGACACATTAATGGAAAAATATTTACAATGATTCAGCGAAGCATGGCTTTTTTTTTGTGAAAGAAGGCTTTTGTAAGGTTCCGTACCCAAAGGGTAAAACGGGACCCTATTAGTAAGACTCCGCTGTCCGTCCGTCTGTCTGTCTGTCTGTCTGTCCATCTTTCGCCAGGCTGTATCTCATGAACCGTGATAGTCAGACAATTGAAATTTTCACAGATGATATATTTCTATTGCCGCTATAACAACAAATACTAAAAAAACAGAATAAAATAATTGTATATCTTATACGATAGACGAGTGTAAAATCTAATGTTTCTTGGAGAAATTTTATTCTTTAACAATGACTGTATTGAGTAGCAAATTAAAATAGCGAGTGTCAATTTTTTTGAATTTTTAGCTGGTTCGATTCGAGGTTTAGGTAAGCTTTTCGAGAAATTTGTGAATGCAAGCTTGTTTCTTTTTAAAAGTTTCCTTTAAGTAAAATAATCTATTTTATGAATTTAAAGTAGTTTCCCTTCAGGGCCCATTGATATTTTCCACCCTGTATATAACGAACTTTGAATGAAAACTATCACGGTTAAAAGTTAGTTCTGTTAGTTTAAGAGAAATAGGAGATCGTCTCACGACCCCTGACGCCCAGGGCGTCTCCTGCGGCAGCTGCGGCTAGGGGCGTGAGCGCGACTCTTGTGTCTCCCTCACCCGTTCCGCCTGCTCCTTCGCGAGCATTACTGCTTCCCAGAAGGAGGCGACTGCTTTCCATTCCCTATCGCTCCGTACAATGGCCTGGACCAGGGCCGGGCGCGAGAGGTCGCTGCCGCCGATCGCCTCCACGAGGACACGGTGGTGCTCCGCCAAGCGGGGCACAACTCCGACGTATGCTCCACCGTGTCTTCCGGGCGATCCGCACAGTGGTGACAACCAAGCGTTTCCTCCCGCCTAATCCAACACAGGAACTACCCGAAACATTCGTGTCCGGTGAGGACTAGTGTTGCCCAAATGCAAGACCAAGACGAGACTTAGGCCAGTCTTGGTCTTGGTCTTGCGTCAATACACCTGGTCTTGGTCTTGGTCTTGGTATTGCGCTCTCAGTCTTGGTTTTGGTCTTGGTCTTGCAGCAAGAGTCTCGCAAGTCTTGCAAGTCTTGCAAATACCTATTAGCCTATTGCTATTTATTGAACACGTTAGTTTAGATTTTAGATTATGATTAGCGCTGTAGGACGTATGTAGTTACAGAATTATAATCATCAAAATCATCAATACAACCCTCCAAGTTCATAAAGGTCGAGGAATTATTTAAAAAAAATGACTTTTTCAAGGTCAAACTCATTCCTCGACCTTTGAACTTGGAGGGTTGTATTGATGATTTTGATGATTATGATTCTGTAACTACATACGTCTTACAGCGCGAATAATATTTTAATCAACAAACAATCTAGCACTGGCCTGCAAATTGCAAAAAGAAATAAGATTTCGCGGGCTATTCTGGAGCATTCACCAATGTACAATGTTAATTAACCAATAAAAGAAGACTACAGGCAAAGCCTACCTATGCGGCCAAAATAAGGAAGTGCGTGTGTGTTGAGATTAGCAGATTTCATTACAGTGTGCGTAGGTAAATTTTTTAGGCAATTTGTCGTACTCGTGACTGGCGCGCTTTGCTACGTAGGTACTGTCGTAAGTATATGTGTAAGTAAGAAACGATGTAGGTACCTACTACAACGAAATTGTATTCCTTAGAAAAATAATCGTCGTACCTACACGACGATTATTTTTATTTATTTAGTAAATCATCGCTGAAGACAATAGACAATAGTATTCAGCGATGATTTACTAACTAATAATAATTAGTTTGTTTAAGTAATAATTAGGTTGTTCGTCACATTTTCCCAATCAACCTTGAACCTTAATTCTTTAGCAATAAAGTTAAAAATCTGTTAAAGAAATTTGACAGATTGTAGTAGCTTGATGTGCTGGCGTCTGTACCATAACATTGGCTGCCGTAGAAACTGTTACTAGACCTACTCGACTCGCTGTTAGTTTTAAATTTTGCTCAATAGAAGAATAATATAAACTTTGAAACATAAGTAGGTACCTACATAATGTTTATACATAAAAAAGCATAATATATTTTTATAGGTAGATACCTACAAGGTATGAACTTTGCTAGAAAGTTATTCTAGGTACATTTTATCACATGGGATGATGGGAACAGATTTGTGAGTATTAACACGCTACCTACTTAATAAACAGTTGAAATATAATAAGTACTTACCTACCTAATCAATACAATACCTTTTAGGGTTCTTTCAGACGAGTGGCACGTTGCTAACTGCAGATACAACTGCAGCCCTTAGTTTAGTGTTATGACGATACCTACGGTTTTGATACTGGGGAACGTCTCTCAAAATCGGGATTGAAACCAAATACCTACTTAATAACGCCCAAATCTCAGTTTGTCTTAACTGCAAGACGCAAGAGTCTTGCAGGCTTAAGTCTTGTCTTGCTCAAGTCTTGCAGGGTTCAGTCTTGGTCTTGGTCTTGCTAAAATAAGGCGGTCTTGGTCTTGGTCTTGGTCTTGCGAAAATGCAAGAACAAGACCAAGACTGCAAGACCAAGACCGATTTTGGGCAACACTAGTGAGGACCTGCGTTAGGTGGAAGGTGAGGACGCCGTGGCGCCTCTCCAGCCACTCCTCAAAGAGGGGCCTTAGAGCCGCAATTGCGGCGTGCCCAGCTCTTAAGATACCTGAGGTACAGGTTTATCCTAGTACAGGTTAGATCTACCATTTTAGTTCTAGTTTAAGGCCGCACTAATGCTAAACACGCACTTTATTTTCTAAAATAGAGACTATTCTAGAGAGCACTGGAAGATTTACAAACATTTTCTAAAGCTATGATGCGGGACAACCCTACTTATATTGCCTAAGGGACAGAACAACAAAAGTTGTAAGGATTGTGAGTGAAATACATGGCCACTGGTATTAAAATATATGGTTAAACTAGACATAAGGTCCCTTCACGAGGTTGTGTTATTGGTTTTTGTTGTTCTTTATTTACTGTTTGATCTAGTTTTACTTTGCTTATTCTTTTACTAGCTGTTGCCCCCGACTTCGTCCGCGTTTGTTCACAATTTCATTGTTTTTTTTTGTGCGGAACTCTAGTTATTTTGTCTAAAGTTAAAGTAGCCTTAAATACTCCTGATTACATTAATTTAGCTATCTTCTGTGTAAGTCTTGTGAAGACAAGTCTAGCCGTTTCGCAGATTAGACGGAACAAACCGACGGATTAACAGACAAATCGGTTAGCAATTTTTAATCTTTATATATAAAAGGAGAAACTGACTGACTGACTGACTGACATATCAACGCACAGCCGAAACTACTGGGACTAGAAACGTGAAATTTTGCACACGGCTTCCGTCTATAATGCCCCCTGCATTAGTACCTATTATTGTACTAAGAAAGGGCTTTTGGAATTTATCTCCTAATGCGCCAAAGTGACCCGGGCCTATGGACGGCGCCAGGCCCGAGAGTCGACGGCGTGTAGTGTTGTTGTCAGCAAAACATGACGGGGCCCGTCATGACCGATGCCTGCCCAGGGGTTGTGGATAAATTCGAAACAGAGTTACTGCGCCTCTGGGCACTCAGGTCAGGGTGGGTTTTAGTCAGTAAGAGTCTGACACGCCGTCCCGCTCCACCCAGAGTGGGAGTTGTCATTGGATGACTTCCCACCCCAAAAAAAAAAGAGCTTAAAGTGAGAGTTGAAAGTTAGTATATAGTAGGTACTAATTCCACGCGGGCGAAGCCACTGGCAGCAGCTAGTGTTTAATAAGCATAAATTATGGTCTTTAGGCCAAGAGTGAAAAGATTACTTCTAGGCAAACGTGCTCCATCGTCGATATCGCTAACCATCTGGTGAGATTTATAAGTAAAAATGGGGCATTAGATTTATATACAGCAATTCCTTTCTTAAACATAGACTATTAGCTTATAGCTTTACAAAGAGAAAGAATAGTGGGCATCGCCTTTATACCTAGTCAAAGAGTAAGGGATGTTAAAAGCGCTTGGGATCAAAGGGCTCTAGTTGCAGTACAATGCCTTGACAGCTCACTGGCTCCCTGACTACATTAGGAGATAATTAGACTTATTCCTGGTTCCTCGCAAATGTTTTTTTAAACGTATTATGGCTTAAATATTATTGAGCAACTATTTACACCTCTTTTTTATGGCAACACTTTCTAAAATAATCTAAATTATGCAAAATTGCCTTTTTTCAGGATAAGCATTTGAAAATGTATGACTTTTCTTGATTAAGACAAGATGAATAGGTAATAATATCCTCACGACTATTTTTAACTGTATAATGAGCAAACAAATATGACTGAATATTATTTTAAACGACGATGGCAGAACCATATCCGCCAAATTGGGGCCTCTGAGAATGATCGAGGCATTCCATTGACAGTAATACACGTCAAAACGACCGGATGATGCGTTCGGACGATTTTTTTGTTCGGACGCCGTGAAGTGAGCAGTGAAACCTAGGCTTGAAGAAAACTATGTGAAGTGAGTTGTATTTTCATATACTGGGTGGTAATGGAATTTAAAACAAACATGATTTTTAACCATATGACAAAAAGGAGCCTTTCTAATTATGGCATAAGGACAGACATAGTGCTCATTCATGCTCTCTGGATGTACATATATCATGCCTTCTTTATTTACCTATATGTATATATATAAATGTAGTGCTGTTTCTATTTAGAGAAGTACACAAAACTCAATGTTTGTATATTTTTTCCTTCCTGTTACGAGGAACCAAAATTGAAACTACACGCTATAACTAAAAGCAGACAAGGACATGTATTTTGAAACGAGCGTGATATCGCATAGTAATAGCGGATCCATCTCGAGAACGTAACGTGTGATAAAGTGGATAAATAAAAGCAATATTGCCGACACAGTTCGGTGCTTTGTCAACCGTTGTCGACGATAATGTGAAGTTTAATGGTTAGAGAATAGTCTTTTACTTAGGATTAGCATTTTTTTAATATTATTAGTCTCGCGCTTGGCCACTGTACCACCTGATGGTAAGCAATGGTGTGGTCGACGATGGAACACGCTTGCCTTGAAGTAACCTATTCACTCTTGACTTACGTGGATTGCCTTGATAGCAATGGTGGCCCTGTGGGTATATTTTATGATGATTATGCTATTATGTACAATGCAACCGAACTACAAGGATATAAAGATCGTACATACATTGCTAAATTAAGACAGACACTCTTTAATCAGCCAAGCCTTTTCTCAACTTTATTAGGGTCGGCTTCCAATATAACTACATGCTGATGATGACCTGATGGTTTAAATTAGTACAGTAATGGGTGAAAAGATACAGAAATTGGAGCTAAGAATATAATCCACCAATCCGAAGTTTTTATCACACAATGGCATACAAGCTACTGACTTCTGTATAAAACAGTAGTTTATCCATAGATTTAAATAGTAAAGATAGGGCCGTCCGAACGTATGCTCTCATAACTTCGCCCGAAGATTGCCGACAGCTCACGAAGATTCCAGGAAAATAACAGACGAACTTGTAGCGTCAGAAAAATACGTGGTGTGTATTTATTTATATCAATGGGTTATCACACTAAATAATTTTATTTGGCAAGTTTGGAAAGAAAGAAAGAGTTGAGTGGAGATCTAGCTACGACTGCTACGAGAAGCTACGCCGTAGCTTGTAGTCTTGCTAAGTAGCGGAGCAAGACCTAGTTGTTCTATCTCACCAAGGCGGCTAGGTCTTGGACGTGTGTATAATGTTCTCCAGTACATTTGTTACTGTTGGCGTACGCTCGGAGCGCTCGGTCATATAAAATAGCTTACGCACACAGAAACAACGTGTACGTGAATCTACAAACACACCCAAGACCAACCCTCCGTCGTGAAACAGAATATCTGAGGATATTTAGAATCAAAGAAATAAAATTATAGTTTTTGCATGCTCAATCGCTACCCAGAATTAGTATGATGTTCAAATTACAACTCTTCCTGCAATCCTTTGAGAGAGTTTTAATAATAGTTTGATAGATCTTCAAGGCAAGTGCCTACTATTACCTACTTGTTTATTTATTAGTTACTAACAAATATAACAAAAAGAAAATAAAGCTCTTTTTTCGTGAGCTTATTTTCAGATTAGCTTATTCGAAGGTGATACAAAATTTATGACAGCCACTTTACGACAGATACCATAAACTGGCATTTATTGCTATTTACGATTAGCAAAATATTTAGTTTATGGCACATTTTATGATACCTAGGTCTCGTGAGTTGGAACTTTGGGCTCTTTTTACGGCTACTCATAAGTTCTGAGTTCGAACCTGACTGACGCATTTTCTTGGAAAACAATATAAATGGTGTTTATAAAATCATTAAAGTTCCAGTAACATCATCATCATCCGCCTAGCCTTTTCCCAACTATCTTGAGGTCAGCTTCCAGTCTTGCCGGATGTAGCTGAATACCAGTATATTACATAAAGCAACTGCCTATCTGACCTCCACAACCCAGTTACTGGGGAATACGATACCCCTAGGTAAGACTGGTTATCAGAGTTAAAGCAACATATAACGGGTGTAAAAAGACAGTTTCTGAAGCCGAAAGCCACTACCCATTATTTGGATCATTTTTTTTCCACTAGACCATACCTGGGAATCCACTGGTTCTGGATATATTGAAGGTCAAAGTCGCAATATTTTTTATAATAATATTTACTACGAACATGAATTCCAAGAAAAAAAAAAGTGTTATTACAAATTTCCTAACAAACATTACCTGAATTTTCGAAAAAAAAATTCGTAATTACGCATTTTTTTTTTTCGTTGTTAACGGCTTTGTGATAAGGTCTACCGAGGCAAGTGTGACATAAATTCATTTGTACAAAAGTTTGTATATCAATATTTCTATGCTGTGATAGGTTAGCATATATAATTTAGTTTTAATACGTTGATTATTAATTTATTTTATGTTTCATAAAATATTTCAGTATTTCCTACTAGTTTTTCGTGACTTTAAATAAGAAAAACATTTCAATGTCAACGACTGACACACTTTCCCCACCAATGGGGCAAGTGTAACAATAAGCATTTTCGTTGTTGTATTCTTTATATTGCTTGTGGTATTTGATAAATCTGATGAGATGTTACTAATTTTAACACATTATATGATCTATTTCAATAACTTTATGATATCTTTTCGCGTAGCAATAGATTTATGACGTCATGGGGCAAGTGTAACAGATTTTTTGACGAATAGTGATGTGAACTACGATAAAATCTTGTCACACTTACCTCAGGTACTTTTTTGCATAATAAAACACAATTAAATTAGCTAAAATAGGATTTTATTTGAAAAACCATAAAGTTTAATAAAATAAAACGGTAACACTTTACCACTAAGTTTACAAAAAGTATACATCATTGAGGTCGTCGGAAAGAACAAAAACATTTGAATTTTCTTTAACTTCCAAAAGCTCAATTTTTTTTTACAATTAAATACATGAGTTTTCGATTTCATACCCCGATCACCATTTAAGTGTGAGATTATTGTTGGTCTAGGTACACCATAAACAGTAGATGCCTTCAAAGCCGTCATCTGCTGCTCCCGTACTGCATTAACAGCTGCCAGCAGAGTTTCTCGAGCATATTTATCGGTAGTTTTTCTTTTATAATTTCGTACCATCTAAAATAGAAAAAAAAATCTTTCAAAGGCATCGTAGCAATATGTTTACTATGAGATCATACTTCCTCATAATAATTTGCTCGATGAAATAAAAAAAAAATACGTCGTCCCATCACTAGTAATGATATTCTCATACAAGACCACTGGGGTAAGCGTGACACTGTCACACTTATACATGCAAGGTATTAGGCGGGGTAAGTGTAACAGGTCTCGTATTTGAACAGATAATGGATTTTAAGTCACAGAAATATATCACACTTCAAGTACTTATCAAAATTATTCTTTACCACTAACCTTTTTGTTAAAATAACTTGAAAATCAACACAAAAATACTTCAAACATCACTCTCGAATTGCCGAACGCCCGTCACCAGTCGTTTAGTTATTCAAAATGGCGGGTGTCGATAAAGCAGTTCAAGTTAGACCATTTCTTGTTGTTACTATCAATAGAGTAAAAGTTCCTCCGTTGTTCAATAGATGGCACTTAAACGAAAAACGTGTTTAAGACGCGTAATTTAAAAATGTTACACTAGCCCCACTGTCACACTTGCCTTGGTAGACCTTATGTCTTTTTACACCGTGTATTTCGAATTTTGTAAGTCTCTCTTCTTCTTCTTCTTTCGAATTTAAGGTTTCCTAACTTTTTAATATTTTGGGCTTGAAGATGGCCACATTAATTGCAGCGTCAACAGCGTTCATCAGGTCCTCCATAGTGTTGGTGTATGGCCACTTGGGGCATTTCAGTACGTGAGTCATGTTTTGGACATGGGCACCACACACACATTAGGTTGTAAGTTGTAAGTCATCGCCCAGGTGTTACCACTGCGCGGATCGCCCAGAGGACACGGTGGAGCTTTGACGGAGCACCGCCGTGTCCTGGTGGATGCGATGGGCGATAACGACCTCTCGCGCCCGGCCCTGGTTCAGGCCATGGTACGGGGTGAGAGGGAATAGGATGCCGTCTCCTCCTTCTGCGAAGCAGTAATGCTCGCGAAGGTGGAGGCGGGACGGGTGAGGGAATCTCAACAGAATGGCCCTCAAACCCGCGGCCGCTACCGCCACAGAAGAAGTACTGGGCGTAAGACGTCGAGAGACGATCTCCGGCCACCGTAGACCCGGGCCTTCGGACGGCGAGCAGTAGCAGATAGCTTGCCGTCCGATCAGCACTAGGCCCGTGAGTCGACGGCGCGTAGTTTCCCACGCGCACCTCAAAGAGATGATTGTCAGCCACCACTGACGGGGCCCATCGTGGCCGGTGCCTGCATGCCTAGGGGTTTTTTTTTTATGCCTAGGGGTAGCGGATAAATTCTTAATTGGATAATTTCCCACAACGCCAAAAAAAAAAGGAAAAATGTTGTAAGTGATGCTTTTGAAAGAAACAAAACTATTTCTTACTGCTAAAGCCTTTAGGTCTCTTTTAATCTTATTTTGATTAGTAAGCTCGTCGAGTCAAAGCTCCTAAGTCTTGTGCATCGACGCCGAGTAGCTAGCCTGTTGATTTTGTATCGGTTGCATTTTGGAGAGTATGCGTCAGAATTGCATAGTTTAATACCGCCAAGTGCTTTCCATCATCGGACCTCAAGACATACGGTGATGCGCGCCAGTGTGACGTATGGAGGTTACATGGGAAGTAATAAATGACAACACGTAAGTACCTCGGTCAACATAAAAAATATATATTGTATAGAGACGCCCCTTGCGTGGGAAGGTTTGTAGTCACGGTATTCGGCACTCCCTGGGAGATGGCCCGGTACTATCCTGGCTCAACCTGGTGACGGATGGCTCGGGGGAACCACGTTGCGTTCGCCCCGGAGATGTGAGCCGACAGGTGGTAGCGCCGGCTCGTAGGGTCGACAGGAGCCAAGAAGAATCGGCCAGCAGGTGGTCGAGCCGGCTCGGAGACGGCTAGCAGAAGCCACGCGGGTAAATAAGTGCACGGCGTGGAGGCCGCCGTTGTGGTAAGTGGCCTAGTGGTGACGGCACGAGGCACTGCGGCAGGATGGCCGCAATGGAGGACGATGCAGGTGCGTGCTTGGAGCGTAGGGCTCCAAATCTTCCCCCTCCATATTCGGGTTTTCAAATCTGGGAGCTTGGACCTGGGACTCTGAATCTGGGACTCCGAATTTGCGACTCGGAATCTGGGACCCCAAGAACGGGGTTAGTTCTCACACAATTTCCTAAGGTTAGCAAGTATTTGCCAATGTAAACTGCCACTTCCAGGATCGGCGGGAGGTCACGAGTGAAGTCTCAGACGTGTTCAACAGAACAAAAAGAACGTGAATCCTCCGCCAGCAGTCCGAATAAAAAAGTGGAATTCCCTTCCAGAGTTTGTGTTTCCTAATAGCTACAACCTGGGAGTCTTTAAGTCGAGAGTGAAAAGTTACTTATAGGCAAACGTGCTCCATCTTTCACTACATCATCGCTTACCGTCAGGTGAGATAGTGGTCAAACGCGAGCCTATAATATATTTAAAAAAAATCTAGGAATTTTTATGCTTCTGTGAAAACAATTTAGCTGAAGGATGCAAAGAAACCAACTAAACATCCTACACAATTGCGATAATACCTAACAACCTGGGAGTATTTAAGTCAAGAGTGAATAGGTTACTTCTAGGCAAGCGAGCTTCATCTTGGATCATCATCACTTGCCATCAGGTGAGATAGTGGTCAAACGCGAGGTCTATCTTTGATAAAAATGTAGATTGCTTGACATATTTTACACTTATCCCAATTAAATGGGGTTAGCGCGACATGTCTTCTTCTTTTAGATCTTTATCCGACTCCCCCAGAAAGATGGTAATGTTTTTCTATTAGTTGTCATCTCAGTAGTCACCTCTTTTCTAAGTTGGAAAAGGGGTGACTACTGAGATAAATTATATTTATTTATTTATCATAGGCGCACCAACGACCCATTTACAAATTTACTCTCGGTATGAATTTACAAAACGATGCTGTGTAAACAGATCACTTATCACACATGCACATCATTCGTGGGTAAGAAAGATAATTAAAGAAAGAAAATACAAAGCTAAAATTAAATTGTCCAGAAAAAAAATAAAATTAAAATATAAAAAAAAACAAAAATACAAAATGTCAAGAAAAAATTAAAATCAAAATATGAAAAAATATAAAATTAAAATGTCAAATAAAAAACAAAATAAAATAAAAATAATGAGTTCTACCAAATCGTCTTTCACACAATCCATCCTTCGTTTCTTTAGTCTTCACTAACTCTCAACTCCCCACATTACAAAACTCACCAACTACAACTTAAATTATCTATTTCAAAGCCCACCTCAATTTATTCACATTTTTAAAGGCACGAACCGAATAAAATAAAAATCAATTGAATTGATACCATAAATTGGTTTCCGTTAATTCAATTATAAAAGTTCCGTGAATAAATATAACGTTAAACGAAATGGAACCAATCTGGAAATAATGAACTACAAAGTCCGTTTCGCGTTAAAAATAACTTTTTAAAAGGTTTGATCAAATCCGTTTGAATAAATTCCGAATGGTTGAACGAGGCTGAAAAGATCGCTGACGATTTTTTGAAAAAAATCTATTATGGGCTTGTTTTTACAGCATCCGATTGGATGAATCTCAAGTGAAAATACAGATAGCGATGTTTTTTTATTTCAGTACTGGAAAATGGTAACGAAATTGCAATTTTGATCATTTGTTTTGTTCTCCTTATTTCAGGGCAGTTCGAAAGCGTAAATTAATTTTATATTTAACTAGCTCACTCATCAGACGTCGTTCTATCAAAAGCTATATTGATCTCAGATCGCTATCCCTAGCATATACAGCTAACCTTAAAATTGACAGCTAGAAACAGGTTGAATGTAACAAAGAAAAATATGGCGTTCCGGTTCCGTAAAATTTCTCTATTTTTTTTCTTCCTAAGAATCTTCCTTTTTACAAATAGTTTTAAAAAAAGTTCATCTACAGTGGTCCAGCCGTTCTCAAGTTTTTCGCTTAGCAACACATTCAGCTATTAATTTTATTAGTGAAGATTAATCTGATGCCAGTTTTCAAAATCACGTGAAACTCACACACAAAAGGTGCGTCTCAAACGGGAATACTACGCTTTTTACTTTATCAGATAGGAATATTATAGATAGGCGTTTAACTTAATAAATCACCAGCGAGCTTCCTACATTCCATTCATCACTAAAAGTGCGTGTCGGATTTCCTACATTTAGGGTTCCGTAACAAATGTGTTTTTGACTATTTGTATGACTTTGGGTCAACAAGATGTTTATACTGTGAAAATTTGAAGACTCTAGCTCCAACCGTTTGGCTGTAAGATCTGTGTGACAGATCTCGGACAGACAGACGGACAGACGGACACTTGAGTGACAGCAATAGGGCTCCATTTGGACCCTTTGGGTACGGAACCCTGAAAATAGCATCCTTGATAAATAAAATTAAAATTAAATCAAGCTACATAGTACGGTGAGAACGTTTGGGTTCCGCGGTCCATTCCACCATCCCAAATAGAGTCGGGCTTTTTCTTGCAAAACTAACTTCATTTTTCGAGTACTCAACCGTAAAAGGGACGTTCAACCTTCGGGAAAAGGGAAACACCCCGTGTCGTTATTAGAATTTTGACAGTTTCCTTAGCACCAACGCCTTCGAGTTTATTGGAAAAAAAAACCGGTCGGGAGCGGGTTGGACGTGTGTTTAAGGGTTCTTGTCCAAAAGTATAATTGTTTCGGTTTCAGCAAATTTTTGAAATGAAAACTTTTTTAGCTGCGTTGAGCTATTTTGGTAGAGGCAATACATATTATAGGTCCACGTCACCGGTATGCTAGTGATGTGTTGCACTAGACTGGCGACGCGTAGCGGCCTGTATACATGTACCATGTTCCTGTTGTTGTCATTTTGGATGGAAAGATCTAGTCTTTTCTCGTCACCGACATGCCGTAGTAGCACTAAGTGAAGTTAAATTGACCACTTGAAAAGTTTTATTTCTGTATACATATTAAGCATTGTTAAATTGTGTTTTAGATAATTAAACCTTAATTTAATTTTTTTTTTTTTTGTTAGGGTGTTGATTAAAAATCAGACTAAGTTCGCACCGATTCTGAAATAGTGCAGAAAAAGAACGGTTGAAAGGATACTTTTTTCGATATTACTTCCGAAAGAAATATGTCTAGTCTTTATAATTATTCTCATGGGCTTGGTTACTCAGGCAGGGAAGAAACAGGGGTGGGTTTTAGTCAGTAAGAGTCTGACATGCCCTCCCGCTCCACCCACAGCGGGAGAAGAATTGGATGGTTGGAGTTACGTATTTTTATTTCTACTTTCTTTTGCAATTATAGCTGCCATGATCTTGTGATTAGATACATATTTTCTGTGATAAGTGTTAAGTATTTATTTGCAAATTGGTTAAAAATAATATTTATGTACCTACGTGTATTATTTTTGTCAACCCGATGAGGCCGGTGAAAATTTTAACTTTCTATGATTCAATCCTCGGTGTTTCGTTACAGAACCCTAAAAAATAAAGTTTATTCCCTGAGAACCCTTACATTGTTCAGAAAACAATTTCTTTGGGGCTTTGACAGTCGCTCGATTTTGACTCAAGTACATGTAGTAGAAAAGTCTAAGCGTCTTGTTTGATCTGTGAGTCTTTTTTTTTGCCAGTTGTATAAGATTTAGTTTAGCTGCTGGAATTTGTTTTTTTTTGTAATGGAACCTAAAATTATGTAGAAAAATCTCTTCACCATTTTTTCTAGTAATTACGACAAGTTCTTCGTGATAAATCATGTGGTAGATTTGACTTTTGTCTAGCAAGACTGTAATAGGTATGTAATACGTGGGTTCTGCCAGCAGTTTCGCTCGCGTGCAAGTCGAAACTAATCCCAAGCGAATTTACTCCCGGGATAAAAAGTATTCCAGACTATAATCTATCTCTATGCCAAATTTCATTTTGATCCATCCAAACTTTTATATTTATAATATTACAGTAAGATAAATATTTGTTCAGAAATTTGTAAATGGAAAATTCAGCAAAAAGAAAATGCGTCAATAATAACAATAAACTTGAAAGTAAAAAGACTCAGCAAGTTTTATTTATCTGTATTTCATTTTCCATTAACACTGTATTAGTTAGTAGTTATTTTCACAAAATTGTCAAACTCGTCAACATTCAAAACTTGATACACCCCTAAAACATAGAAAAAGTTTTCCTTCGCAAAGTATTTTATATTTCGTAGGTTTGAAGCCCGGAAAATTTTCATTTTGATCTCTCCAGGCGGCAAATTAAGTGCTAAATGAAAGGCGGGTTATTTAAGACTCCGGTCTGGGTGACGAGCTTGCGCTGGTACTTAGGCTGGAGCGAAGCATCAAACCTATGAAACTGCCGTTGGCGTGTATACTGAAGTAACTATGGTTGGCGCCTAGTGCGTCGAGACGAAGCGATTTATCCGCTACCCCCAAGCATGCAGGCACCGGCCACGATGGGCCCCGTCAGTGGTCGCGCGTGGAACACTAAGAACGTGCGTGGAACTACAGAAGGCGGAGACTGCTTCCCATTCCCTCTCGCTCCGTACCATGGCCTGAACCAGGGCCAGACGCGAGAGGTCGCCGCCTCCTATCGCATCCATGAGGACACGGCGGTGCTCCGCCCAAGCTGGGCAGACCTCCACCGTATGCTCCACCGTGTCCTCTGGGCGATCCGCACAGTGGTAACACCCGGGCGTTTCGTGCCGCCTGATTTGATGCAGGAACCTCCCGAAGCGAGTATTCGTCTACTGTTTGCATGAGGACCCTGAGGAAGCATGTCTTACCTCTACTGCTCACCACAAAACTCACGAATGCACTGTGGTCACCTAATCGCGCCTGCACTCGCTCTTGGCACCGCGCGTTCAGCTTGAAGACCAGCGTGAGATCGTCTTCTGTTATACATATAGGAAATACGTCTAGCCTCTACAACCCTCTACTGCTCGCTATAACAATTCGCGATGCTCTGTGGCCACCTAACCGCGCCCTAATCGTGCCCAAATTGCGCCCAAATCGCGTCCTCAACTGCTCTAGTCACCGTGTGTTTATATTTGGACAAGGGCTATAGCAAACGAAAAGCGCGACGTGACGGAGCGGCTTCGCCCGCGTGCAATCGTCTATTGTTTTACCCTGAGGAAAAATGTCTTGCTTCTACTGCTCGCTACAACAACTCGCAATGCACTGTAGCTACCTAATCGCTTCCGCACCCGCCCCAGTCACCGCGTGTTAATTTTTGGACAAGGGTTATTATACAGGGTGTAAGGGGAACGGTTCCTAAGCCAGAACGTATATACAACCTAAATGCAAACAGATACCAGTGACCTTTCGCTTTATTTCGGTGTCGCGTGCACGTAAGGTCGTTGGCTGCACGACTATCGGCGAGAGCGCACGCACTTTGAACTCGAAGAATGCGCGGGCGTCAGCTGATATTGTACGAATATTACATTGCATGATAAAGTTAAAAGAAAAATGTGTCTTTAACTGCAAATAACGGTTTCATTTAAGTGTTCTCACAGCATAGTGAGAAAAAAAAAACTTTCTCACATTTTTTGATGGTATCGTATCAAGAATCACTAGCCTTATCACCTGTCTCCGTTTATCTTACAGCCTGTATAAGGAACGCTAAGCGCGACGTGACGCAGCGGGTTCGCTATGGCGGGCGCTTAGTGCGTCGAGTGATTCTCTATTTTTTTATCTGTAACAAACACGTCCAGCCTGTACTGCTCGTTACTACAGTTTTCTTGCTCCACCTAACCGTGCCCTCACTTACCCTAGTCACCGCATGTTCACTTTGGACAAGGGCTATGGCGATCACCTAGCACGACGTGATGCAGCGGCTTCGCTAGCAAGCGATCGTCCCTGCCCGCCACAGTAACTCGCGATGCGTTTTCGTCAGCTAATCGTAACCGCCACCGCGCCCGCACCCGCCTTAGTCAACGCGTGCTCACTTTGGACAAGGCCTTAAACCTAAACCCGTGAAGGACTGTTGTTTGGACTTTAGGTGTTGTAAAATGATGTCCTGCGTAATATTGTTTGCCCTTTTGTGGGTAACTTTGCCTGATAAAGTTGGAGGCGACAGAAAATTTTCAATTTGACGGCTTAATATTTTTGAGAATGGAAAAGGAAAATAATGAGCCGAGGGTATTAGGTTATTATTTTACTTTCTATATCTGTCAGTGGCAGTGGAAATAATATTTTGTTGATGATCCAAGAAGCGTTATGCAGTCAACGCACACATTCTTTTTAAAGAGCCAAGCAAATAATATTTTAACTATATATGTCCGACTGCTGCTTGCCAGTGTCACGTTACTCTAATGACTGTTTCCATAAAGATTCGACGTAACAATGCGACAACAAGGCGACATTACGTTTTCAAAGAAACTATTCTAATAAATAAAATATTATAGTTTAAAAAACTCTCGTTTTCGTATTCTTTTTATTAAACCCTTTAATTTTGATACCTCTACCATGGGAATGCATACAAATAACAAGTCCGCCATCTTTGAGACCCGCCATACTGGATTTAGAATGACGTCACTTAAGACAAATATAACCAAATACGGCCGTTTCTGACACTTTTGCCTACTACTTTGGATACGAAACATTCTGAGACCTGTTTTAACAACGTAAAAATACTTTATCCTCTTTGTAACAAACGTGACTTTGGATTCTTTAATATTTATTTTCTATGCTATGCTACGATTTTTCATTAAATGAGTGCACCACTTGGCCAGTAGTAGACCCCTAACTAATTTGGCATTGCCATTCAAACTAAACAAATGCAAAATCTGAAACCGGGAAATGGGTTAACTTTAACTTCTAAAATTTTTTACATAGTAAGTTACAAGTAAAGCAAATTGAAGGCGTGCTAAAAAGAGCTTGACAGAATTCTGTGAAAATGCGTTGTCGCGTGACGCCAGAATGCGGAAGCAATAACGCTCACCCAATTACAGTCTTCAACAAATGGCTTAAGGAAGTAACTATCTATATATCTATTAATATGTGAAGGAAAAGCTTTCGACCCCTTTTACAAAAATTATGCGGACGGAGGAGAACGAAATTTGGCACAGTTAAAGTTTATATGGTTCTCCATATATCTTTAACTGTGCTAGTATCCGGAGTGCACAAGCTAATATTAATATAAAATACGTGTTGATTCATCAGCTCAACGCAGCGAGCGAGTGGACCAGAAGGGGAGCGGGGAGAGAGCGGCGCGGCAACAGCTACGTCATCGCGCCAGCCAGGGCCCAAAATCAATCGACATCGAAAGATCGCGCTCGCGCATCCTAAACTTTTTACTTGTTTGCCATTTTAATTACTTAGTGTGTCAATAGTCTCAAATCGTAATATACGCATCATATTTAGACAGTCCACGCATTTCTCTATCTCCAGCTACGCTGAAACCTAGTAATCCAACTGTAATGCATTAAAAATAAAAACAATCAAAAAAAAAAAAACATTACACACACTACCATCCCTTTGACACGTATAATTATACTCATTTGTTTATGGTTCGCAAACATGTTGACAAAATAACACCTTAATGGTCGAATTTCGATCACCGGGCGACCACTCGTAATCATAAACTCTTCAAGTTCTTCCAAGGAAAAATTTAATATTCTTCTCATTATAATAACAAAAGATAAACATCACTTCTTTTGTTATCCTACTTTAGTTGCTTCAGAATGCAGCAAGCGCGAGATTGCAATAACTATGCCATAACGCCCGCGTCTAAGGCCCCTGCAGACTTTTTCTTTGAAAAGTTTTATCTCTTTTTAACCGTAAAAGAGTCTGCCCAGTACACCGTATCATACCACGAGCGTGCTAAGAATTTATAAAGCACGGAAGTAAACACGCTGCTGACTATTAGGCCCCCTAGAACTTCAACAGCGTATCATACCCGTGTATAACGGTCACCATACGCAGTTATAACCCGTCTGCTCACCGTTTCGCCACCTGCACACACCAATTTGGCATGCATGTATATTTTACCGATGCCCATATGTTCTGTGCATGGCACGCGACGGGGTATTCCAAACATTCAAATCCATTCTTGTGATTGACTAACAAATCAACATAAATGACTATCACACAATCACACATTTAGAATTAGTAAGATTACTGGTAAAATATAGTATTTTATCATTTTCCAAAAAACGTATCACCAATAATTTCATGGTCCAATAGAAGCAACAATAACCAACTTCCTCCACAAAATACGGATAAAATAAATCCGTTTCCGCACCATAACATAAAATATTGAACAACAAAAACTGCGCGGTCTACAAAATTCCTCTAGGAGGACATTTATTTTCATTCGTTCATAGGTTCGGCAGAAACCATTACGTTAAAGCCGAAAATTCCCTATTCGGCACTCGGCCCAAATAAATGGCAGTGCAAATAATTTTGGGGACAAACAACGCTGGACTAAATTCTTATAGACGTCTCTAAAGGTGGTAGCGTCGGCAAAAACAATATTGTTGATGAAATTTTAAATGAGATACATAATAATTCCCCTCATTCCTACATAATAATCATCCCACATAATAAATCCCCTGTAGGCGACGCCGAGCCCGCCTGGAATATGTGTGTATGTGTGTGTGAAACGTGTGAACAATGACAATGAACAAGTGATTACGTGGTAATGTGATTAGGGTTATAAATATGTATGAATATGATAAGTATGGACTTTTAATGGTTAACATTTTATAGGATAGATTTTAGTTGCACTATCAGAAATATGTATAGTTTATAGTGCATAGGAAGTGACGCCGCGTGCTCCGGGCCGCCGCACACAGAGCGCCCTAGCGGGACGCGGCGACTATTAAAATAGACAAAGGATATTCGTGTAGGCTAGACTATGTTAGAATTTCATGAATGAATGTCTCACGAATTGTATAAAGATAAACAGTAAATAGATTCATAATGATGTATGAACGATATTCGTTGTGAATCTCCTGGCACTAGATGGCGTTGTGTGATAGTTGTGGAATATTATTTATTTATTTATTTATTATCTCCCCACGTGGTGAATTAAGAATAGTTAGGGCGCCGTCCGCGCAAGTAAGGCAAAGAACAAAGAAACAGACGCCGATCGTACAAGGCGAACTATGTATCATGGTATTTAATGGACAATCGGCTATGTATTCACCTATAGTATTTTACGAAATGTATGTCCTACTATTTGTATGTTTGAATAGGTCACATAGTGGCTTGAATCGGGACTAAGCCCTATGTTGACTTAGATGTAAGACAGATGCTAGGAATACTATAGGATGAATTGTATGTTAGACAGGTCTTAGCTTGAATTATGACTAAGCTCGGTGAGGATTTGTATGTTAGTTAGGTCAGGAACGTTGTATCATAACTTGCATGTTAGTTAGGTCAGGTACTCTGTATTGTAATTCATAACCTGTATGCTAGTTAGGTCTCATAGTAGTTATAATTAGGACTAAACTCTATGTTGGCTCACCTATAGAACAGTTTGTTATCAGATATGTCGTACGAATCATACAACAAGAATTAAGAGACAAACCGCCGATCGCGCAAGTAACGAGCCCGTGGTATTATTTGTACGACATAAGCTGTATGTACTAGGAAACAGATAGAAGTAGATTTCCCACATAGCTGCATGTTAATTTGACGTAGATTAGAAAATTACATTAGCTTTGTGTACATTAGCTAGGATAACGAATTGTATAGCATCATACAATTAGGTAGAATTATAAATCTAATTTATACAGCAGCTAGAATAGCATTTTTGTGCTATTCTAGTCTAGGTTAAGGACATAGACCACAAGTATGGACCGATCTATGTCAATACTAGTTAAATGCATGTTATATGTAAGTAGAATAAGCTAATAGAATATTGTATAGATTCATTTGATATTCAAGTTTTGTTAGTTAGTAAAAATGCCACGCTGTTTCACATTTGGCAGCCAGATGTGAAACTTTCTAACATAAGCCGGCCGTTGACCAATCAGCGGCCGGGTGCGAGCGCGACGCCGCGGACCGTAGAGGGGCGCGCTCGCATTCAATAAAAGAGGGCTGGGTGGCCGGTTTCAGCCCTTTCGGCCTCCAGCTCTCCTACAAGCAACATCTCCGGGATTAACAGGGAAATACAATCAAGACACCCGAGAACTAGTTGTTTTATTGTCACAAGCGACAAACCGGTTTATATACAGTATATATACGGTGGTATACGGTATATTACATCATTACCTACGAACGAGCGTCGCTTTTATATACAAGAGCGACAATATAATAATATAATACAGTCCACAACATTCCCCTAATTCCTACATAATAATTCGGTTAAAGTATTATAAAACAACGAAATTATAATAATATTCCGACAACAATGTGTTGATAAAATTCTGATATGATAATAGATTACCAAATTACCGTTCAAAGAATAGAAGTATGATGTTGTTTTGCAATCCCAGCTAGCCACGTTACGAATTTTGCATATTGTCGCCTAAAATGAAAACCTCGGAAATATTTTGGTAATTTTAATTTATAAAAAACTTTTGTTACAAAAAAATAAAACCGACTTCCAAAAAAAGTGCAAAATAACTTTAATTTCGGAAGTCGGTGTTCCTGTTTTGTGTCTTCGTTTTTTTTTTGACACCGACTTCCGAAATTAAAGTTATTTTGCACTTTTTTTGGAAGTCGGTTTTATTTTATGTAAAAAAGTTTTTTATTTTTCACTTTTTAGTTGTGGCTCCCCATTAAACTGTGTTAACAATTCATAGACATACGATAGCAGCAATTGCGGTTGATTTGCTGTCAATTTTTGAAGAGTTCCGTTGTCTGTCTCCGAAACCCATCATCAGATCTTTTTGAAATTTAAATGGGACCATTTCGGAATAAACCCCTTTCGAACAAAAAAAGAATTTTGCAAATCCGTCAATATATGACAGAGTTATGCCCGAACATACATTAAAAAAAAATAAAAAAAATACAAACATCCGAATTGATAACCTCCTCCTTTTTCGAAGTCGGTTAATTATATTTTTAGAAATAAAACCTCGTGACACACGACCCAATTTCACACAAAAAAAGTTAAGTAAAATGTAACAGTATCAATGACGGTGCATGAGAACCTCGTAAAAATTCGATAAGTGTATTTACGAAAAGCTCGCAAAAGTAGTATTTGACATTTTTACGACAATAACTAGAAATATGTAACTTAAATGCATCTGAAAACGTATCCAAATTGCAAACTGAATTACACAGTCATGTATAAATAAGCTGTGGTAATTAAATTTTACAAAGCGCAGTTTTTCTTATTCCTAATAAAAGTTACCTCTTTCGCATTTTGGGTTTTCACTTTAGAACGACGATATGCATCTCAAATCAGTATATTGCGATTATCTACTAGATTTAAGTCCTCTACCATCCTCACTCAGTCACACCCCCACATCGAATTTATCGCAAAAATTTACCTATTTTTCTCAACCTTTTTACCGCCCGTTTTTCCTGCCATTACAGGAAAGATATCAGCACTACTACATTATTCAAGTTGTAGTGGCCATACCTTATATTGGGCCGGCACGCTCATAGTTGGCTACACTGAATATTTTACCTGCTGGCCGCGTTGTCAATTTTGTAGTAGCTGGGCGACTAAATAAATTACGTTTCGCTGACAACACTGCTCGAATTTAGTTTGCGATGAATGATGTTTAGTGTTGGGGATGTTTTTATGGGATATTGTATAATGTAGCAGTACGTTTGTAAACATTAGGTCTGTATAAAATTACGACGGACGCATCTGGTTGCTCTTTAGACCTAAAATAATAAGTGAATAATATTTCAGTTTGTTTTTGCTATCATAAAGTAGGCTGTTTGGTATATAATTGATTAGGTTAAGCCTAAAGCGGACGCCAACCAAAGAAGGAATTTTGGTTTCCAAAAAAAATTATGTCACATCAGTTGGCGTCACTAAGGCGATAGGTCTTTTACTTTGAAAATGAATAATAACGTAAATATGACGTTGACGTCAATTTAACTAATGTCAGTTTTTGAGATTATTTGAAGCGTTTTGATAGGTGACGGGACTCCGGTGACAGGGGGGGGATCTTTTTTTTTAATTTTTATTCGTGGCCATAGATACAAGTCTTTCAGTCGGATACATATGTAGTAATTAGATACAGAATACATTTATTTTTCCATTAGAATGCAGATGTAACACATTCTAATGTATTCTGCAGTATTTGGCAACAAATGGCCGAGTCAGCCTTCTCGGCAAACTTCGCTGAGGTAGTCATTACATAATATATAGTATAAGCGGTGCACATCCCTGGTGACTAGGGTGCGGCCAGCCGCAACAGTGTCCTGTGGGCCTAGTGTGAGTTTTTTAACGCTCTCGAACGCGTTTGCATAAACGTTCGCTTAAGTCAAATCGTATAGGAAAAAAGAGGTTACCCGTTATTGTCACCAGGCAGCGCTTATACAGTTTTAGTACAAATTGACGTTTACGCAAACGCGTTCGAGTGCGTTAAAAAACTCACACTAGGCCCTCTCGCCCTCTGAACGCTTTTGCTGAACGTTTCGTACGTGAATCACTGCTGCATGGTTCAGGGTTCATGGTTCATTACTTTGTTCTCATTTTGTTTTATTGTACTTACTGACATTTAATCTGATTATATTTTTATTTTAAATTCTAATTTATTGAAATTTTTAATTTAATTTGTGTCTGTATTAGTCCCATTGTACTGTATCAGCAAAATGTCATTTTGTTTATTGTAAAATTGTATTTAAATTTTATGGGCTTCTATAGCCTGAAATAAATGAATTTACTATTATTATTAACCTGTAAAGCCCGGAAACTCACTGGTGAGCTACTTAGGTTTTTTTTTGCGCACACTAGTCTGTATTATAGGAAACCGACCAAAAATTGTTGGCGATTAACTTCCGCTGAAATTAGTGGCTTTGACCGAAATTGGAGGGGGGTTCCATATCTGATAAGTATTCAACCTTGATTTTAACAATCTACAACTTTTACGCGGGGCGTGGGTAGCTTCTTCGCGTCCCTAAATCCCAAAAATCAAATCACCCAATCACAGGAATAACTTACCTAACAAATCAAATAGTTGAATAATTCATCTCCTAATACTTTGAAGTTATTCTTACGAACGAGAGATACAAATGTCAGAAGTTATTTTTGAGAAGTCCAATTATTTACGAAGACAGAGGATTAGGACGCTTTATCAGAGATGTATGAAGTAGCTAGGCGGTGCGAGGATGTAAAGCGGTGTTGTGAAAATGTGTGATGTTTCTAAAGCTGTGCGAATAATTTTAGTAAGCTGTAACTGTGTGTGGTAAGCTGAGAAGTGCGTGAATGAGTGGACTCTGTTCAGTAGATGTGTGTGGGTGAGCGGAGGCGACGGCGAGCCCGCAGCTCGCTACTCGCGTACCTCACTCGTATTCCTCATTCCTCGCTTGAATCCCTCGCAAGCATCTCTCGCTTTTTTGTATATCCGAATCCCTAGCACCGTTGGCCCTATTTTATCAAAGCTGCGCTTAGTCATAGGCTATGAAAATGAAGTGATCCCATTGGTGAATTATTTTCTCGCGCATCGCTTCGCTACCTCGCACATCTCGGGCGGAAAAGTTCCCTATTCCGACTGAAGTCACAATCTAATAAGATTGATTGTCATTCATCATAAGGCTTTAATATTATTTATTTTAATAGCAATACCTCATTTGTTTTCGCGATTCGTCTGTTTTATTTAATGGAAGGAATAAAAGATGGCTGTCGTTTGTTTGATCTGCTTCGTTTATATTAAATCGTAAAGCCTTTGTTTTTGCTCGAAGCTATAAATAGGTAAACAATATTTTTGTGAGGATTGTACAGACATAAAGAACTTTTATTCTTTATTCAAGGGCTTATTTAAAATATCAATGGCAATCTTGCTCGTGAATTCGTCGCATTGTCCCTCATTGAGCTTCTGATTGACAGTGCTACTAAAGCATGAGGTTCTGAGTTCGATTCTTGGGTCTTGCAAAGTGATATTAGGTTTTTCCATCTGGAATTTTTCAATAGCTCGGAGTCAGGATTGTGCGTGGTTGATGACGATAAGCTCGCCAACTAGTGGATGGGACCTAAACATAACAAGAGAAATGAGGCTATGCTGATCCGTCTCTGTCTAACACTTTGGAGAATAAAAGCGTGATGTTTATTTTATTACAAAATATCAGCTTTTGCGACTCTCGAATAGCTCGTGAAAAAAATGTACGCAATTTTAAGATGCGACCGATAAAAGTTCACGAAGTATTAATAAGGCCAAGCGACAAAGCCCAAAGAAATTGTTTTTCATTAAAGTTTTAAGTTAAATCAGCATGTTATTAATATTTTATCAGATCCAAGCAAACTTCTGTATGAGAAGCTTTAGGCCTCTAAATATTTATAATTATTTACAAATCGGTTTAAGGACAGATACTTCCAAATATTCTATTTATTTGTAAGGTTTGGAATTAGTTTCGATTTGTTTTATGGAAATTGTATTATTTAAATAAATAATGAAACGGGATTTTATAAATCTTATTATTTTGTTTAAATGACCTTTTTTGGGAGAAATCCTCATGCATACTCTCTGTTTCGGAGAACGGAGTGTTATGTTGGACTTCTACCGTCTCATTATCAGCCGTTTGATGTCCCCACTGCTGGGGCACAGGCCTCCTCTCTGTGAGGGTATGGGCCGTAATCCACCACGCGGGCCCAATGCGGATTGGTGGATGTCACATGTCGTCGAATTTTTGGTTCTAGGACATGCCAGTTTCCTCACGATGTTTTCCTTCACCGTTTTGAGAGCAGTGGTGATGAAATAACTTACACAAAGTAAAGCGCCTGCCTGGGTTTGAACTCACGACATACAACTTGTAAGTCGCGGCTGCTCTTACTGGGCCACCACTGCTCTACCGTCTAAAACCCCACAATTCCTACCGCCACGAGTCGGGAGCCCAGGATACAATTAAATACACGCGCGGGTTGCGCGTGAGAAATACTAACAATTTATCTTTAGCATACTGTAGCCACATCGGCCGGTCATGCGTTTCTCGCATCCAACAAGTTCCCGCGATCTTTACCAGGTCATGTGGCGGCGCTTAAGGCGCTATTAGCTGCCAATGACCTTGAGTAGTTAGCTTGCGTGTTCTGTGCTGAGCTCACGTAACGCGTCGTACGTCCACCCAGTAATAGGACTCCCCCATCAAGGAGCGCTGTCCGAAATTAGACGCATTATTAATTTGTTACACATAAAAGAACAGGTATTAAAATAAAACACTGAGACTAAATTATAAATAATTAAATCATCTTTAAAATGGTGAAGGTTTTTGTGTGTAGGAAGTGATTCTCAATTTTTTATCCGCATTAGACATAACTTTACAAATTAATTACAATAATTATGTTATAAAAATATATTTTCTAACATTCACATATAAAATTACGAAGAAAATTGTCTAGAGTAACACATTTTTTTTTCAAAGAAACAACCAAAAAAAAAACCATTATAAGTCGTTAAACCCAAGATTGTTTCTTCGAAGTCATTCACTTTACTTTTTCCAAGTTCGATAGCTAATGTTAGTTTTTCTTCGCCCTATTACTATAAAAAATGGTTTCAACTGTAATCTATCTTTATAAAGCCTACTGTCCATAATGGGATCAGCAGAGTCCCATAAATCTTTATTTGTAGTTCTTGTCTTAAACGGAAAAAAGGGTCCGCTTTCTAGTGTACTAATGGCGAAAGAGTTCGGTGTACACGGTAACTGTCATTGGGAGAGCAACTGTCATTTATTGTGGTGTTATTTATATGTTTCCTTATCCTACTTCCTACTAATATTATAAATGCGAAAGTTTGTTTATTTGTATGTTTGTATGTTTGGCTGAAGGTAACGCAAAAACGGCTGAAGGGATTTCAATGAAATTTTGCACACAGGTAGGGTAAAGCCTGGATTAACACATAGGCTACTTTTTATCCCGGTAAATGACAAGACTTAGCGAAGGCTTAGGTGGAAGTAGAAATCCAAATTCAGGCTGAACGAGAGGTATACGCTCACAAAGTACCAGGAGACCAGAAACATGAGAAATATTTCCAGGGCTGGAATCATGAGCGGTAAAGGCAGGGCACCAGAATCATGAAGAGGTATTTTCGGGGCTACCATCCTAAGCCGTATAGCTTCGCAAACCACCAGGAGACCAGAATCAAGAAGAAGTGTTTCCGGGGCTTGAATCCTGAGCGGTATAGATTCACAAGCTACCAAGAGATCAGAATCACAAAATAAATTCCAAGGCAGGATTATGAGAGGAGAGATTCACAAATTACCAGGAGACTAGAAACATGAGAAGTATTTCAAGGACTGAAACTATGAGCGATAAAGACTCACAAACTACCAGAAGATATTTTGATATATTAAGGTATATAGAATTTACGAAAAAGTAGTTCCGGAGTTGGAATCATGAGAGGTATAGATTCCAATACTACCAGGAGACCATAGTCTTGAACCAGTATTTTTGGGGCTTAAATCAAAGCGGTATAGGTTCACAACCTACCAGGAGATCAGAATCACAAAATATAGTCTGAGGCTGGTATTATGAGAGGTACAGATTCACAAATTACCAGGAGAACAGAATCATGGAGAAGTTTTCTGAGCAGTACAGATTCAAGAACAACCAGGACATCAGAATTACAAAAAAAATTAAACCAAGGCTTTTTTTGTATTTATAAGAGGTAGAGATTCATAAATTACCAAGACACCAGAATGATGAAGGAGTGATTTCGGGGCTGGAATCATGAGAGGTATAGATTCTAAAACTACCAGGACACCAGAGTCGTGAATCAGTATTTTTGGGGCTAGAATCTTAAGCGGTTTAGATTCACAAAATATCAGTAGACCAGAAACACAAAGAGTGTTCCGGGGCTGAAATCATGAGCGGTATAGATTCTAAAACTACCAGGTAGGGGGCTGGAATCCTGAGCGGTATAGACCAGGAGATCAGAAGCACAAAACATATCCCGAAGCTGGTATTAGGAGAGGTAAAGATTTACCAATTACCAGGAGACCAGAAACGAGAAGAAGTAAAATTTCCGAGCGGTATAGATTTACGCACTACCAGGAGATCAGAATCACCAAAAATATTCCAAAAAAAGGGTGAGATCAAAAGAGGTAAAAAATAAACCATCTTGAATAAGTATTTTCGGAGCTGGAATCCTGAGCGGTATAGATTCTTAAACTATCAGGAAAACAGAATCATGCAGAAGAGGAATTTCAAACCTGCATGCGGATGAAGCCGCAGGTAAACTACCAGGGTGCCAAAATCATGAAAAAGTTAATCCTACTAATATTATAAATGCGAAAGTTTGTATGTTTGTTTGTTTGTATGTTTGTATGTTTGGCTGAAGGTAACGCAAAAACGGCTGAAGGGATTTCAATGAAATTTTGCACACAGGTAGATCATAGCCTGGATTAACACATAGGCTACTTTTTATCCCGGTAAATGACAAAATTTAGCGAAGGCTGAGGTGGAAGTAGAAATCCAGAGACGGGCTGAACGAGCGGACACGCTCACAAAGTACCAGGAGACCAGAAACATGAGAAGTATTTTCAGGGCTGAAATCATGAGCGGTAAAGACTCACAAAGTACCAGGAGACCAGAATCATGAAGAGGTATTTTTGGGGCTACAATCCTAAGCTGTATAGCTTCACAAACCAACTGGAGACCAAAATCAATAAGAAAAGTTTCCGGGGCTTAAATCCTGAGCGGTATAGATTAACAACCTACCAGGAAATCAGAGTCACAAAATATATTCCGAGGCTGGCATTATGAGAGGTAGAGATTCACAAATTAACAGGAGACCAGAAACGTGAAGAAGTAAAATTTCCGAGCGGTATAGATTCACGCACTACCAGGAGATCAGAATCACAAAAAATATTACAAAAAAAAAGGGTGGGATCAAGAGGTAAAAAAAAGCATTTTGAATAAGTATTTTCGGGGCTGGAATCCTGAGCAGTATAGATTCTTAAACTATCAGGAAAACAGAATCATGCAGAAGAGAAATTTCAGACCTGCATGCGAATGAAGCCGCAGGTAAACTACCTGGGTGCCAAAATCATGAAAAAGTTAATTTAACATAAACAACAAAACTTCGACGTCAAACAAACGCAAAAAAATATATATATATAGATAGCCCATAGAAAAGAGATGTTCGGCGTAGCGCAAAAAATCGCCGTCCAACTTTGGCAAGCCCTGCTAATGTCCCGGGCCTGCGGACGGCGAGTAATGGGTAGCTCTCGCCGTCCGATCAGCACCAAAGAGTTGTCAGCATACATGACGGGGCCCGTCATGGCCGATGCCTGCCTAGGAGTTGAGGATAAATTCGAAAGAGTTACCTCGCCCCTGGGCACTCAGGCAGGGAAGGAACAGGGGTGGGCAGAGCGGGAGAAGTCATTGGATGATTTCCCACATCCACAAAAAAAAAAAAAACCCTGCTAATGTAGGAAATTCTAATTTATCAGGATCCTAGCACGTACTAACTTTAAATCTTTCACAAATGTTTGATTTTTCTCAGGACTCAATCCGGACGTCTACGCAGATGGAGTCACGGGCAAGAAGCTAAAAAGTGGTGAAGGGTCTCTCTTTATGTAGAACGACGTTCAAAAAGTTCTGGCTCACAACCTAATTTGAATAACTGACTTTGGATTTTAATTTCTACAGCGTTTTTTAACGTGCTAACCTCAGGATATAGCACTCAAATTTATAATCATACTTTTAACGCGGGCGAAGCCGCGGGCGGAAGCTAGTACTTAATATACTGAACTAAAAAGATCCGGTAGGAGTAAAATGCCTTTATGCCTCTTGTACATATTTTATTTATTAAGTTATTTATTAGTTTAGTATAATATATTGTATTGTATTCACTAACGGAGAAACATATTTTTATATTTTAATGTTTGTACATTGCATGAACATTTTAAATTATGTTACCAAACTAAAGCTTAATATCTAGTAAACTACTATAGGTACAAACAAACAAAAATTTGTGACATAGCTGCAACTATAGAGAATCGATGTAAGTGAAAACTAATACGATAACGTGTTCTAAGTACTTCAAAAAAAATGTAAACCTTAACGTAACCGTTAGCGGCATACGTTAAAATTGGTTTCACCTATGTTTTTACCAATAATTTTGAAGTTTGTCTTTTTAAAACCTACTTATCATTAAACTAGACTATATAACCTTTTTTTTCGCCCACTTGTTTTTTTTTTTGTTTTTTTAAATTCTAGCAAATAAAGTTATCATTCATTCGCCCGCTTGTTTATTCGGCAATGTTTATTCGACAATGTTTATTCGGACATGTTTATTCGGCCATGTTTATTCGGACATGTTTATTCGGACATGTTTACTCGGACATGTTTATTCAGACATGCTTATACGGACATGCTTATTCGGACATGCTATTTCGGACATGCTATTTCGGACGTGCTATTTCGGACATGCTATTTCGGACGTGCTTATTCGGACATGCTTATTCGGACATGCTATTTCGGACGTGCTATTTCGTACGTGCTATTTCGGACGTGCTATTTCGGACGTGCTTATTCGGACATGCTTATTCGGACATGCTTATTCGGACAAGCTTATCCGGACATGCTATTTCGGACCTGCTATTTCGGACATGCTTATTTGGACATGCTTATTCGGACATACTTATTCGGACATGCTTATCCGGACATGCTATTTCGGACATGCTATTTCGGACATGCTTATTCGGACATGCTATTTCGGACATGCTATTTCGGACATGCTATTTCGGACAAGCTATTTCGGACATGCTAATTCGGACGTGCTTATTCGGACATGCTTATTCGGACATGCTATTTCGGACGTGCTATTTCGGAAGTGCTATTTCGGACGTGCTATTTCGGACGTGCTTATTCGGACATGCTTATTCGGACATGCTTATTCGGACATGCTTATTCGGACATGCTTATTCGGACATGCTTATTCGGACATGCTTATTCGGACATGCTTATTCGGACAAGCTTATCCGGACACGCTATTTCGGACATGCTATTTCGGACATGCTTATTTGGACATGCTTATTCGGACATACTTATTCGGACATGCTTATCCGGACATGCTATTTCGGACATGCTATTTCGGACATGCTTATTCGGACATGCTATTTCGGACATGCTATTTCGGACATGCTATTTCGGACATGCTATTTCGGACATGCTATTTCGGACGTGCTTATTCGGACATGCTTATTCGGACATGCTATTTTGGACGTGCTATTTCGGACGTGCTATTTCGGACGTGTTATTTCGGACGTGCTTATTCGGACATGCTATTTCGGACATGCTTATTCGGACATGCTTATTCGGACATGCTTATTCGGACATGTTTATTCGCCCACTTGTTTATTCGCCCACTTGTTTATTCGCCCACTTGTTTATTCGCCCACTTGTTTATTCGCCCACTAGTTTATTCGCCCACTTGTTTATTCGCCCACTTGTTAATTCGCCCACTTGTTAATTCGCCCACTTGTTAATTCGCCCACTTGTTAATTCGCCCACTTGTTAATTTGTCCACTTGTTAATTCGCTCACTTGTTTATTCGCCCACTTGTTTATTCGCCCACTTGTTTATTCGCCCACTTGTTTATTCGCCCACTTGTTTATTCACCCACTTGTTTATTCGCCCACTTGTTTATTCGCCCACTTGTTTATTCGCCCACTTCTTTATTCGTCCACTTGTTTATTCGCCCACTTGTTTATTCACCCACTTGTTTATTCGCCCACTTTGTTATTCGCCCACTTGGTTATTCCAAGTCAAGACTAGGTATTTATTTCTTTAAAGCACAAAGACAAGACTAGGCATTTATTTCCAATAGGCTTGTCATCAATCGAAATCAAATTGCCTGTTCGCAAAACTAGGTCTTCGTGGAGAAGAACGAGGCAAGAAACTCCACGGTAGCTCTCTTTTATTATTACGAGTATATCGACACATCTCAAATAATCGTTTATCACAATAAATCTAATTATAGGACCTATCACATAAGCCATATTTACAACAATAATAAAATAAGTTGCAACATTTACCTCGATTAGACAACTAGCATACAGCAACTCAAACAATATCCTATCACTCACCACTACATCTCATAATAATATTATACAAATCACGCCATACTGTAAACCTTTATTACTGCTTCTCTTACCTGAAAACCAAGAATCACTTTCCGAACTGTCCTCTAAGCCGTTATTAACGTTTTTATTTAAACATTCGATCACATAAACTTGTTAACCTGGACGAACGACCGAGAGGTAACATTTTGAATAAGTATTATTTTCGGGGCTGGAATTCTAAGCGGTATACATTCCCAGGCGTATAGACTACCAGGAAACAGAATCATAAAGAAGAGAAATTTCAGAGCTGCACGCGGATGAAACCACAGGTAAACTGCCAAAATCGTGAAAAATTTAATCCTACTAATATTATAAATGCGAAAAATTGTATGTTTGTTTGTATGTTTGTATGTTTGGCTGAAGGTAATGCAAAAACGGCTGAAGGGATTACAATGAAATTTTGCACACAGGTAGGTCATAGCCTGGAATACATAGGCTACTTTTTATCCCGGTAAATGACAAGACTTAGCGAAGGCTGAGGTGGAAGTAGAAATCCAAAGTAAGGCTGAACGAGCGGACACGCTCAAAAAGTACTAGGAGACCAGAAACATGAGAAGTATTTCCAGGGCTGAAATCATGAGAGATAAAGACTCACAAAGTACCAGGAGACAAGAATCATGAATAAGTGATTTCGGGGCTACAATCCTAAGCTGTATAGCTTCACAAACCACCAGGATACCAGAATCAAGAAGTGTTTCCGGGGCTTCAATCCTGAGCGGTGTAGACTCACAACCTACCAGGATATCAGAATTACAAATCATATTTCGAGTTTGGTATAAAGAGAGGTAGAGATTTACAAATTACCAGGAGACCAGAAACATGAGAAGTATTTCCAGGGCTGGAAGCATGAGCGGTAAAGACTCGCAAAGTACAAGGGAACCAGAATCATGAAGAGGTATTTTCTGGGCCTAAGCGGTATACTTTCACAAACAACCGTGGGTTTTAGTCCGACAAGCCCTCCTGCTCTACCCAGAACGGGAGAAGTCATTGGATGATCAATCCACAAAAAAAAAGAAAAGGTAGTCTATTGAAAAGAGATGTTCAGTGAAATCCGCAAAATTTAATCGCCGTCCAACTTTGGTAAGCCCTGCAAATGTAGAAAGTTCTGATTTTCAGGATTCTAGCCCTAGCTATTAAATTGAACACAGTAAGAGTAACAAGGTAGGTACCCCGAGACACTGAGCGAGTGTGTGTGCGCCCCAACAGTCTTTATGTAGAACTTTGACGTTCAAACAAATTCTGTCTTCCAGCCTTAATTACACTTTTCACGCGGGCGAAGCCGCGGGCGGAAGCTAGTTTAACATAAACAACAAAACTTCGACGTCAAATATGGATACAAACGCAAAAAAAAAATAGATAGCCCATAGAAAAGAGATGTTTGGCGTAGCGCAAAAATTCGCCGTCCAACTTTGGTAAGCCCTGCTAATGTAGTTACGAGTAATTCTAATTTATCAAGATCCTAGCACGTACTAACTTTTAATCTTTCACAAATTTTTGATTTTTCTCTGGACTCAATTCGGATGTCTACGCAGATTTAGTTACGGGCAAGAAGCTAAGAAGTGGTAAAGGGTCTGTCTTTATATAGAACGACGTTCAAATAGTTCTGGCTCGCAACCTAATTTGAATAACTGACTTTGAATTTTGATTTCTAGTGTTTTTTTAGGTGCTACTTACTCTCTGGAAATACCACTCAATAATCATACTTTTCACGCGGGCGAAGCCGCGGGCGGAAGCTAGTTCCCAATAATTTTCCTTTTAACCGATTGCAAAAAGGAGGAGGTTCTATGTTCGACTGTATGTATTTTTTTTTTATATATGTCCACCGATTTTTGTGTCAGTTGTGGACCGATTTTCAAAATTCTTTTATCCAAAAGAGTATATTGCAGAGGTGGTCCCATATAAATTTTATCGAAATTGCTATAGCGCTTTTTGAAAAAATCAACAAATACGTGTATACGTAGATGACGTTTTGGTCTCCTCCAATTACCAGTATGTTCAAATTCCATGTTCCATGTTATTGCGGTTATCAATTCGGACGTAACTTTATTATTTAGTTTTATTTCTGGGGTATAACAACTAATAAAGTGAAAAATAAAAAACTTTTTTCAAAAAATACAACCGACTGGCAAAAAAGAAAATACACTTAAAATTAAAAATAACTTTGATTTCAGAAGTCGGTGTCAATCAACGAAGAAATACTCGTAAAATACAAACACGTATTTTTGTAAAAAAGTTTTTTGTTTCAAACGTTTTCATTTTTCAGTAATCCTCAGTTACGCCATGATCAATAAATAAGCCCGCGTTGCGGGGGTAGACCTCGCTTTTTTTCTTTTCTCGTGGCCAACTTTATGTTGCTCTATCACCTGTTAGCAACCCCAGCAATTTTTTGTATATGCTCCGGGTGATTTCACCGCTAACATAGTGAGAGAAGCATTGACATAATCAGGTTTCTCATTGAATAAAGTTACAAGACCTTTAATGGTAAATTCTATATTTTAAATGGAAGCGGTGATACAGTCAGTGTAACCTCTTCTTATTGTCTATAGCGGTCAGGTAAAGCAGGTAACACAGGGTATTGACACGTGCTCTTATCTAATCGATGCATTTCAGTTTACAGCACCCACGCGAGCGAAGTCCCGGGCACAGCTAGTTTATATACAGATCGGAGACGCGACAATAGGTTTTTAATTGTGGCGGTTATTCCGGGGCCTGACGGATTAAACACTGATTAGCAGGTTATTATTTCGGGGCCTGACGGATTAAACACTGATTAGCAGGTTCTTTTTTCGAGGCCTGACGGATTAAACACTGATTAGCAGGTTATTAATCCGGGGCCTGTCGGATTAAACGCTGGTTAGCAGGTTCTTATTCCGGGGTCTGACGGATTAAACACTGCTTAGCCGGTTCTTTTCCGAGGCCTGACGGATTAAACACTGATTAGCAGGATCTTATTTCAACATTTTCTATACGGAAATCATTTAATGGAGGTTTTGTACAGTTGAATTTAATGGATAAAACGTATGTTTTCTTAAGTTTAGAATCCACTGATCAGTGATAAAACTAAGCCTATGGTTATAGTAAATTTTGTAAATAAGGCTTTATGCCTCGTCATAAGAGGTAAATTATGTTGGTTGTTGTTGTTTTGATCGACTTAATAGGTCTTACTTCAAGGCAGATGAGCTCTGTCGTAGACCACATCATTGCTTACCATCAGGTAAGATAGTGTTAAGACGCAAACAATTTTTTTTTTTTTAAATTTGAATATTTTCTAAAAATCCGACTGTAAAAAATCATCTAAAAAGTTCCAAACAAGCCACTTTTCAAGCAGTCTGATGCAGTTGGTGGAGGTTATTTTAGTTAAATTATTGATTTCATGCCACCGACTGTATCATAAGAAAATAACTATTAAAAATATATATTTCCTGCTTTAAAAAAAGGACTTGAGGAGACTATTCTAAAAATATAACTTACTCTTCTTCTTTAGCCTCGCCTTATCCCGTTACACGTTACGTTAAAAATATAACTTACTGTAGGAAATAAAAAGAAAATGAGTATTTAAAGAAAACACGACTGCATAAACTAATAATTTCAGAACAAGTCACTTTTTAAGCAGTCTGGTGCAGTTGGTGGCAATTGATGTAATCTATGATTGAACAAAATAAAATTACAAGTTACGGCAGTCAGTGGCACCACAGATAATATAATACTGGTGGCACCTATCTACCTAACCTATCTACCTACCTAAAAATGCTTGGCGCAACGCTGGTCCTACTCTACAACCACTGGGGCGCACAACCTCATTGATTGACATTTGAAAACATTGTTATTAGGACGATGTTTATACTACATAGATTCGACTGACAGTTGTAAGCCGTATTTCATTAATTATAATATACTGACGTTACTGTCAACAGTACATATTAGAAGTGGTCTTGTTTGTCAAATGTAATCGGCAATTATTTCCAAGCCTTTTTTTTGTTTTTGGCGTACAAAGTCAGTCGCAACAGACGCAATAACACCATGCTTTGCTCACATGTTCAAAATAGCATTCATGAGGCAAAGTGTATTTTGCATGGCGACTTTATTATTTAAAAAACTTGCAAAGGAATGGAGGGAACTAAGCGCACACATATTAAAAAAGCGGCTAAAATTATAAATCTAGTTGGGAAAGCATACCTAATACTGTATTTTAGAATTTTTAAATGACAAAGTGTAAATTATTAATTTAACAAATATTTTGTGACATTTTATAATTGTGATAATTTATAATTTGACTATTTATAATTAGATTATAGGACAATTTAATTCAAATTTATTGTTTATTGTTTAATTCAGTCTATAGTTTTGTGAAATTTTTTATAATAACTTTAACTTTGTGAATGACCTTTCTACAATTTCGTATGCCACAAAAGCCGAACATGACGGATCTTTTTTGTTTATGAACAACCTGCATTCCTTTTATGTATACTCATGTTTCTACAAATAAATGTCTTGTCTTGTCTTGTAGAACTGTCGAAGATTGTTAGACTATCTTTGCATTGTACTTATAGATTTACTATATCATTATATAAGTTTCATGCATTAATAATTTCAATTTAAATGATGTAACCACTATATTGTAGGTTTAAAAGAGTGTCCGTGATGTTTCCTGTACGTTCTTCTCCATAGAGATCTCCGATTTGATACATGCCACTAGTTTCATATTTTTATTGACCGACCTTGACAATTCAAAATTGCCTGTTAATAGTTTAATTGAAATAACATTATGGTTTGAGTTCAACATTTAAAATTATGTAAACAACACAATGAAAGGCAGTGAGCCTTTCAAGGGCAAACTGCGGTCAACTGACGTGTGATTGTCACTATTTACACAAATTTATAAAGGTAGTTCTGTGAGAGTCATACTCGTATGTATAAATAAAGCAAAATAACATTAATTGTGGTTAAATTAAACGTTATACGAGTGTCAATGGCGTATGCATGACCTAAATAAAAAAATAAAAAAAGAATCGAAAAAAATAAAGAAATCGAAATCGAAAAAAAAAATCGAAAATCAAAATTAAAATCGTAATATCTTTATAATTAAAAAATATATAGAGCCTTATTTTTAAAACTTGCTAACCATGTTTAGTTTCGATTCTGTTTATCAGTTAAGGCGATGCTTCCCCCATAAAACACGAAAACCCCATAAAAATAGATGTTTTTACTCGGTGGTCAAAAATATATATCCTTCCTACTATTAAGAATAAAATCAAGATCTCATTCATTAAATTTAGCAGGTCGATTATGTTAACAGCTCACCGTGAAAACTTAGATGAAGCCATTCCACCTTGATTGTAATGGATTGACAGCCCACGTCACGTTCATTTCGCCTAAGTTTTACGGTGAGATATTATAGAATAGCACCGCAGCTGTCTTAAGGACAAAACCTCCTTCATATCATCAGTCTGTGCTTTACTACCCACATTTATCCTTTTTGCGGATAGAAAATGTTGACATTTAGCGGTGTTTAAACTAATCACATTGTATTTTTTTTCTATGTAAGGCCTGTTGCCTTCTGCTTGCTGTTGTCTTCTAAGCCTTTTACTTTCACCCAGTTCAAGTCATGAATGCGACTCTCAATCGGCTGGATGCGAGACGCACAGGGCCGGTCGATGTGGCAACGCTTGGGGGTGGCCTATGTCCGGCAGTGGACTTCTTACGGCTGAAATAATGATGATGAGTCACCACGTCACATGCCAAGTGTAAAAACAATTGTGATTTCTCACTAGTTGTTCATTATATTAATATATTTTCACATGAATCCAATTTAATTCTTTCCAAGCCAATAAAAATAATTTCATCAGTAAAGTGGCTCGAAAACAAATTGAATACCAAATTGAAAACAAGAATCTAATTGAAATACAAAACAGAACGACCGAATGTTGTTTCATAATGAAATGAAATGACATTGAACTATTTAGATGCAAGCTTCTGCCAACGTACTGAATAATGAATTTGGGGACCGTCCACAGATCATGGAATTGTCGCGCCAGCAGCGACTAGACACGGTATTACTAATAATAATATTCGAGCCCTACGCAAATTCAACTATCCTACCATTTGCCATCAGGAAGTTCCAGTACCTGAATCCCGGTGCCATCATCAGATCAGCTCGATACTTACACGTATGCCAAATTTCAGTAACTAACAAGTGGTCGAAATATGAATTGCAAAATTTAAAGTGAAGTTACGAATTGCAAGAAAAGCTAGTTAAAAAATGCAGCAGAGGAACTAATGAAAAAAAACCTCTTTAATTATTTTTTTTACATTTTCCGTGGCGGGATCCAAGACAGTTGATTTGTTACTCCAGAACTTGCCTAGCTTCATTGCTTAGGTGCTTTTCTGATTATTGTAACTGTTGTTTGTGGATTTCAGAAGTGGTAGTTTGGAATAAAGTAGCGGGCTTTTTTTTGAGCATACATACAATTTCTAAAATTACGAAACGCTATTTTAACCTGAAAAATTATGTCATTACAGTGGGGTTTGACAGGTTGCTAAGTCTAAATACTGAGTTTTTGGCGGCATTTTTTCGAGTGAAGTTCAGTGGCTGATTTAATTATTCGCAAATTGATTCGTAGTGGATATTGTGATGTAAAATTAGTGTAGTTTTGTGTCTCAAGTATCTACGCAACTGGACAATAGGAATGTGGAATCATTGAAATAGGCGCGACCTCGTTAAACTGACGCTCAAAATTAACTGCACTATTGACTACCTGAGGGGATCTTGCCAGGAAGGCTAACTCCGATACATTTGCTACCAAATACTGCAAAGATATTAGAATTTGATACATCCGCATTTTAGTGGAAAACTTGACACTGGCTACAGCACAACCCTGCGAAGAAAAAAAAAACAGTGGCACTCCGGGAGTGCCGACAGAAGTGAAAACTTGAACAAAAATGCCCAACGCGCCTAAAGAAGTTTTCACTTCAATCCGCTATGAGGTCCGCTACGAGTGTCACTCGTCGTAACACTCATAGCGGTTGTCGTTGTAGGTGCGAGTTCAATTGTTTTTTCCCCATTCCAAAAATGCCCAACGCGCCTCAAGAAGTTTTCACTTCAAGCAGCTACGAGTGATACTCGTCGTAGCACTTATAGCGGTTCTCGTAGCAGTGTAGGTGTCACGGGAGTTCAATTGTTTTTCCCCATCTCAAAAATGCCAAACGCGCCTTTAGAAGTTTTCACTACAAAAACTCCAAATACTCAGTTCTGAAACCATAGTAATCATTGTCATGAGCCATCACTTTCTATGAGTACCTAAACGATGACATTCACTGACACCTTTGATTTTGATGGCAAGTTTTGTAAGTCACCGCCTCTAGCAGTATCCGTAGAGGCGTCTCAATACTCTGTGGCACTGACTATGAAAATGAGTATAAGTAAGGTTGGCAAAATTGGGTGAGGGTTTTTCGCAAAATTTTGTTCTTGTAAAGGTATTATACCTACCGCTTCGATGTGGAAATGAGTTCAAAATGTTGTTGAAAACTGGAATGTGGGTTCCCAAATTCTGGGGTCTAGGCAAAGAAATGTGTGTAAATATTTTAGTTGATTTTTATATAATATCATCATGCTTTAAACATAACTGGGGAAATATGGGTGTACTAGGTGTAGCCATACCACCTCTGCCTAACTATTGGGGCAACGCAGGGTTGAATTTTATGTACATTATGTCCACAAGTAAAAAGAAGTGTGAAACACACCTGTTTTTAGTCGTTTGATGGCTCGCGCTTGACCATTATCTCACCGGATGATAAGCGATGATGTGGTCGACGATAAGGCACGCTTCATCATCATCTCAGCATTTTTAATGTCCCCTTTGCTGGGGCACAGGCCTCCTCTCTGTAAGAGGGTGTGGGCCGTAAACCACCACGCGGGCCCAATGCGGATTGGTGGATGTCACATGTCTTCGAATTTTTGGTTCTAGGACATGCCAGTTTCCTCACGATGTTTTCCTTCACTGTTTTGAGAGCAGTGACGATGAAATAATTTACACAAATAAAGCGCCGGCCTGGGTTTGAACTCACGACTTACAACTTGTAAGTCGCAGCCAATACCACGGGGCCACCACTGCTCTAAGCACGCTTGCTTGGAAGTAACCTATTCACTCTTGACTTTAAGACCTCCATTGACGTGACACGTGACCAGAGGACAGGCTTTTAACGTGGCAACGTGGTAGCTTTTATGGCCTTTTTTACCAGACTGCGCGACGCAAGGTAGGATAATGTGTTTATCAGAATATTTATTTATTTAAACTTCATGTACAATAGTGGTACATAGGCGGACATAATGCAACAAGGCATTCTCTACCAGTCAACCTTTGGGTTAAATAAACAACTCTGTGGTAGGTGTACAACCACAATTAGAACAAAATTTAAATTCGAAAATACTAGACCGATAATAAAATAGGAGTACATATATATACAGCATATGTATGTATGTATATTTCCTGCTTTGTGGCACTTTAGAGACCAAATGCGTGGGCCGATTTTGATAATTCTTACGTCAATTGTTTCGTCTTAATCTTGCGAGTGCTACTAAAGATATGACAGTAATCAAAATACAATATGGCGACAACCAGACGCCATATTGTGAAAAAGAAAAAATGAAAGTCAGAGAACAATATTAAGTGGAGTATCAAAATAAAGGGTATACAATCACATTTGGTGGCATGAAATCAATAATATAACTGCCACCAGCTGCATCAGACTGTTTGAAAAGTGACTTGTTTGGAACTTCTTAGCTGTTTTTTACAGTCGAGATTTTTTTTTTAAATTGTAAATTTTTCCATTGCCAAGACTGCGGACGAATTTCTTTACCCTTAAACTAGCTTGTAAACTAAAATTATGGAAGCTGGAACAATGTCTTTTTTTTGTCCTATTAATATTATAAAACCAAGAGTTTGGATATATTGATGTTTGGATGTTTGTTACTCAATCACGCCAAAACGGCAGAACCGGTCTGTATGAAATTTGACACAGAGATACATAGATTATAGTCTGGAAGAGGTTGGAGCTATCAGAAAAGACAGACTCCAGCAGGAAATTCCACTCCATAGCTGTACGAAATGGCAACACTTGTTTTCTTTATAACAAACCAAGCTGTTTTGTGATGTTGATATATGTAGTTTCAAAGCGGCTGTGGCGTCATAATAATACTATTTACTGAAGGCTTGAAGTAGGAACTTTTTGCTGCCTAAGGAGGCAAACAAGTGGCATTTATTTTTCTATCACAGCGGTCTAGACCTATGTTTTAAGTTTGAGTTAACTTTCTGGCCATATTTATAGCTTTATTTACTTAAACTTGTAAAAATAATTCCAGATAATTTCAATACAACGCCACCAAACCAAATATTGACTTTAATGAGTTAAGTTAGTTTTCATGAAAAGGCGATATAAAAAGTATGGGTTCCAATGGTATTTAAACTTTATCTGACATTAAAATTATCTCGAATTATAAATTCAAGTATAAATTAAGCAATTAAAGACTAATTTGCGACATGGGGCCTAATTAATTAACCTTATTTCTCTACAGGTAAGCCCAGTAAGAAATCTTCTCTATCATTTCTTTTAGATTTCGTAGACGTTATTTTGCTGGGCTGTAATTCAGTGCAGCAATTTTTTAGGAGGATCAAGAATATCCTAACAACAGGACACACCATAAAAACCAACCATTTTAATTTCCCACCTTGTTCACTGACCATACTAACACCCAAAACGCAGTACCTAACCGCACAGTCGTACGAATTTTCAATTTCGTACAACACGCAGCCAAATTGAATTCTTTGTCGTTTACCATGTTCTGCGTATTGCTTTGTTCATACGCAACGTTGAACGCTTTCATTCAGTTTTATTGTATTTAGACAGGCAAAAAAGGATACTTGGAATGAATAATTTTGTTGTTGATATATGTATCTATCATTACACCTTAACATTTTTTTTTTGGTTGGGAAATCTTTAAATAACTTCTCTCGCTCTGGGTGAAGTGGGAGGGCGTGTCAGACTCTTACTGACTAAAACACTCCTGTGTTCCTCCAGTTTACTTTTGCGTTCCTGAGCCTTGGTGACTCTTTTGAACACTCTCGCTACCCTGACCGGCATCGGCCCTAGCAGGCGTCTTGCTAACTCAGTTGACATCAATTTGATAGGCACTTTTCCGTACATTGCTCCTTTGACGTATACGAAAACCGTAGTGCCTATTATAATCGATGTCCACCGAGTAATGTACTGCATACTGCTCAGTGAAATAGATGTCAGCTGAGTTATTGAATACACCCGCTGGTCCTTATCGGACAGTGAGCCATCCATTGCTCGCCGTCCGCAAGCCCAACTTAACATTATGGGTTTTATTTATAAAAATACTCATGCGTATAAATAGGTAACAGTCAGGTAATCAGTGTTTAAACTGGTTAGAGTTTAAACACTGATTTACCAGGTTCTTATTCCAACAATTTATATCCAGAAGTAGGGTATATCAGGGTGGTAACTTGCTGACTAATCATTTAAAGATAGTTCTGTCCTTTAAACAGTTGAATTTGATGGCTTTTTTTTAACAGTTGAATTTGATGGCTGGGTTGTATATTTTCTTGAAAATAAATTTCACTAATCAGTATTAAGACTAAGCATATGGTTAGAATTAATAAGCTTTATAAATAAGGCTAAATTTCATTGTGTTTTATCGTTGGGCCAAAAAGTAAGCAGAGCCTCTCTAAAACGCGAGGGATTTTCGATGTCGTCAAATTCACGGTAAATAACCGGTTGAGCGACTGATCAGAGGGGTTGGACAAAATACTTTTCTGTTAACGTAAACGCTAATGCTTTGTGCAAAATGTATGGCAACGACATTACTGGGCGAGAGTCACGTGATAGTTCTCTCCGCAGGTAATGTCTTTGCCATACATACGTTAGCGTTAGCGGTATTATAAAAGTTATTTGGCTAAGAGGGCTGAACTGAGCAGTGGGTTATTCCGAGCTGAAAGGTGATGATTACGAGTAGTTGTTTCATAATTTACTGACACCTAACCTAAGTGCATAAATGCTTGAACCTGACAAAAAATGCTCACGCGTCCTCGAAGATATGCGGGGAGCATACCCGATCCGTAAAGAAAATGCCCGAGACCGCGCGGGGGTTATTCCTCTCTGTCTGCGCTGACCCTTATGTGCGTCGTAGCACTCGTAGCAGATCGCGAGACGCGTTGGGCATTTTTGTTAAAGTTTTTTGTTTTCACTTCTGACGGTAACCTATTGTACTGGTTTCTTGCAAATGTGTTGAAAAACGTTGTATGACACACGTGTGGAAATTAATAATCTTACGTTGAACGTATATTTTATTGCTCTGGTTATTAAACCCCTGAAATTGCCTGAATCTCTTAATAAGCAGTGCCCACTTTACGTAAGTCTTCATGTTTACTAAAAAATCACATTAAATAATATTATAGTACAAGAAAACTAAAGTGACGTCATTTTGTTTTTCATATTCTACTCGGTAAACCATTTCAAGAGATAGACATGGGAATGCATAAAAATAACTAGTCGGCCATCTTTGGGAGTCCGCCATATTGGATTGGGAATACCGTCACTCAGCTAACCATACATTGTCATCAAAACTAAACATGTATGCAAAAATTCAGCTCAATCAGAAACTAGGAAGTGGGTCAAATATAACTTGTGTGTATGTATAGTAGTTCCATAAAAGCGTGTGCAAAATTAGGCAACAATGCAGAAAATACTAAAATAGATAAATTTAATAATAGCCCACCTTAGACTATAAAAGGATAAAGACGGAACGTCATTGGACATTAAATGATGCAGGAACGTTAAAATGTGTGAGTGACCTTGTCGAACGTAACGATGACGTATCGGCTTTTCATTTTGTCTATGTGAGCATATTTCGCGTGTACAGATACAAGCCGGCTTCTCATTCTGGTACTTCAGACTGGATTTTGACACTCCGTCTATAACCTTTCACAGTCTAAGTAGCATACAGCCATAATCATGTAAAAGAGCATGAAAAAGACAATAACCGTATATGGGCATATATGGTTATTGTCTTGTTCATGCTCTTTTATTTTATTGTAATAGACAAAAATCTCATTATACGAACAAGCAATATCCGACTATCGACTTATTAACTATTAATAATATGGTTCACGTGTTCTTGAGGCTATACTTGTCTTGTATCTTCGAATTACATCTCTCTGATATTTTTCTATATGGATGATTATTATTTCGTCTTTGGATTAAGTGGGCGAATGAAATCTGTAGTAAGTACTGTACTCGTGTTTTGTTTCAATATTAAAATGGTTATAATAAATACTTGTATCGTCTAAAAGTTCAAATACAGGTGTATCCTATCGAGTATTCGTATTCAAAGTATGGACACCTACTTCGACTACATCGTATCACTGTCTTATTGTTCGTTGTGTTGTGCCAAAAACCACGTCCATACTTAACGATTCTGTATCTTGTCAGCGTGGCGGTGTCGTGGCCAGATCTTAGAATTAAACACTTCATGATGACATAGAACTGTCCCCATTGGCCACATCATGATAATGGCTAGCCAAATCAATGAACATTCTGCGTTTAACGATTTATGCAGCTAAACGCAAGACCATTTCATGATATGGTCAAACATGGATCATATCGTAAAATAGTTATATTGTTCACCGGTAAAGGTGCTGATGTCATTTTGTTTTTGTGATCTATCATGACTGCAGACAATAATTCTGTATCAAAAGCGAAATCTAAATAATGGTCAAATGGAAGATAAAAGTGCAACGAATTATTTTACGATATTTCAAATGCTAATTGCTGGTTCAATCGAATAACCGATTAAATTGAACCACCAAGATACTGTTTTCAGAAAACAAATTCCTTTTTAGGGTTAGTTGTTTCGTATAAAATATTGTATAAAAACTAAGCAATAGAGTATTCTCCTGAAATACTCGATTAATAATAATTTTCTTCATATTTCCCTACATATATATGTGGGATCGAATAATTATAAAGTGACAACACACAAGATATGAGGAATGTTAGAGGATGGGTATGACGGCACTGTACGAAAGGGATGGCAGATATGATGAAGGACGATTTATTAAAAACAGACTTATTGTAACGGGCACGAGAAAATTTAAATTAAAGAGCTAGTTTGTTTCTTATTTTCAACGATCCCTACATTATACCTATAGATACCTTATATAACAACTAACTAATAAACAGAAAAGGGTTGTCCATCCAAACGATCAGTAGTCTAGGGTTGACCCTTAACTTCTGAAGCGGCGGCAAGCCGGACGGAATACAAATAGGCTGCTCAAAAAAGCCGATACTTTTGTGAGGAAAATATGGCGGCCGGATTATGGATGATAGCGCTCGGAGTAATGATTCATTGACGCTGTATTTGGGAACGGAACGTGGAACTATGTTGTAGATATGATTTGCGATGAGGATATACACCCCCCAACCCGCATTGGGCCCGCGTGGTGGATTACGGCCCACACCCTCTCACAAAGAGGACATTAAGAGGCCATATACGAAATTTTGCTGATTTACGTGATTTTACAGCCGTTATTTTACTGTTAAAATAATGTATTTTTATAAGTTTTAATGCACAACATGAAAGATCATTTCAATTATGAATAATGTAGCTTTCTACTGGTGAGAGAATTTTCAAAATCGATTCAGTGCTTCCAGCGGTTACTTTTTTTTTTTTTTTTTAATCTTTATTTATTAACGAGGGTTTGATCACATAGTGAACATGCCACCCTCATAGGAAACCCTTGTTACATGCAAAACTTAACATCTACGTTTAATTCCTAAATTAACTAATTTATATATTATTCTAGCGGCTTTGGATGCTGGAAAAGCTAGGATGGTATTACATTCTCCAAATTAACAAATATTTATATTAAATTGGTCTCGAATCAAATATCTTTCCGCCCCGTTCCGGTTACACTCCACCATAATGTGAAAAACGTCTTCGACCACATTGCATTCCGTGCAGTTTGGAGACGCAACTTTGCCCATCAATGCGGTTACTTTAAAGCGGTTACTTTAAACAAAACAAACTTTACCTCTTTATAATAATAATATAGATAATAACTTTATGAATTGAGTAAACTTACACGAAACTGAAGTATATTAGTCATATATCTAATTAGCAGTTTGATTAAAGTTAAGGTAATCCTACGCAGAATCTTTTAGTTTTCTATTTTGCATCCCACGCTAGTCGTAAAAATACATATCTTCAAGAGAATAATCGCATAAAGATATTTTTCTACTGACATAAATATAACAAAGGAAGTACGCTAAGGGAAGTACGCTACTTATAACAGTAGCGTACTTCCCTTGGCCTTTAATAAAGACAGATCAGAAATAGCCCTAGAATAAAATAATATGGAGAGAAGTAGAAGAGAGTACGGAGAAAGTAGAACGCCGAAAAATATGCCTGAAATGGACAGAAACTACTATAGTCCTTAATTCTACTTAAAATAAAATAATAATTAAATAAAAATAAAAAAATCTCTAATCAACAAAAAGTTTGTACAGGCATCTCTAATCAAGAAAAAGTTTGTACAGGCAATCTCCTTAAATATTTTAATCAAATTAAATTTACACTTAATGTATGAAAAGAGTGCTTTTTCAAAATCAAAAGTCATTTATTCAAACTAGGCTGAGAACCAGCACTTTTTGAACGTCAAAGTTCTACATAAAGACAGTCCCCCAAAAAACGCCCGCCCGTCACCACTTCCTAGTGTTTTAGCTGTGAAGAAGAAGTGGCCAACAAACTCCCCAGCAACACATCTGTCTGTTAAGTTTTAAGAACTTGAATCTATATAATTCTAAGCAACAATCTCAACATTATGTAAAACAGAAAAATAAATATATGTCGTCTAAAATATAATCATAAAATTAAATAATCCGCCACTTGCCAGCTAGCACACTCAATCATGCCATTAAAAACCAACTCAAGCATAAACACTAAACCAAATTAAAGAAGCCTCCATACATAACTGGTGTGCCTGCTTACAAGAACAAAGATTGAAACTATCAAAGGGCTGTGATTCGAAGCCACAAGTGATGAACTAGGGCCATCACACTAAATTTGGTAGACAATTATTATATGAACTCATATAATTTGTTATAACCATAAGCTAAATATGGAGAAAGAACATCAAGTGTAACATTGTCTTGCGTTCAACACAGCGACCAACTATTATTATCTTCTAAGTAGTCGTTGATGGAATAGTATGCTTTCGAACAGAGACTAGATTTAACTTTAGTTTTAAATGAATTAAAAGGCAAGTCAAGAAAAGAACGGGGTAGCTTATTGTAAAATTCGATACCGAGACCCTCAAACGAACCATGAACCCTACGAACACGGTGGGAAGGAACATGAAGTTTATACTTATTTCTGGTGTTAAAATTGTGGATATCACTGGTCTTTTTGTACAAATGTATATTTTGTCTAATGTATAATATGTTTGCAAAAATGAATTGAGATGCCACCGTGAGAATTCCAATCTCTTTGAAAATTTCTCGTAAAGAAACTCTTGACCCTAACCTATAGATTGCTCGTACAGCACGTTTTTGTAAAACAAATATATTTTGTATGTCCGCAGCTTTACCCCACAAAAGAATACCATAAGACATAACACTATGGAAATAACTAAAATAGACTAACCGTGCTGTGTCAACGTCAGTATATTGTCTAACTTTTCTGACGGCGTAGGCGGCAGAGCTGAGCCTTCCTGATAGGCCTGATATATGTGCGCCCCATTGAAGTTTGGAACCAACAGTTATACCCAAAAAAACTGCCGAGTCCTCAGTTTCAAGCACTTCTTTATTTAAGATGACATTAGGTCCTAGATTTATAACATTAGGTAAGGCAAACTTTATACATTTAGTTTTCTTAGCATTAAGAACTAAGTTATTTGTCGTAAACCAATCCGTAACCATTGAGAGAGCGCTATCTACGTTATCAAAATAATTTCTATTCCTATCTACTTTAAAGATAAGAGAGGTATCATCTGCAAACAGTACTACGTCACAGATACCCTTTAAAAAATATGGTAAATCATTAATATACACCAAAAACAAGAATGGTCCCAATATCGAGCCTTGAGGCACACCTAAATAAACTGGTAGCCCGGAAGACTTAACACCATTGATATCTACACATTGGAACCTATTACATAAATATGAATCAATTACATTTAGAGCTTCGTTTTGGAGACCATAATGACGCAGCTTACGCAAAAGCGTGTCATGGTGTACGCAATCAAAAGCTTTGGAGAGGTCACAGAAAACTCCGATTGCATTTTGCGAGTTCTCCCATGCGTTGAATATGTGTTTTAGGAGAGCAACACCCGCATCTGTAGTCGATCGACCTTTTGTAAAGCCATATTGATCATTATGAAGGAGGCTATTTACATTAAAATATGTTAGCATTCGTACTAGGGTTACCCTGTATCACGAATGCCGTCACCTTCCTCCGGGCCCAGTGGGTTAATTCTTATAATGTATTAAGTAGTAGAGAAGACTATACAAAATTAAACAAGACTACGTATAAAACTAAACAGAACCAAAAAAATACTATTATAATGAAATAATTTCTAAGTTTGTTTATATAGGCTAGGGCGATCACTTTGTTATCCGCCTTATATTTTTATTGGAGCTCGTGTTTATTTGACAAGAGTAGTGACATTCAGCCAAAGAGGAATCGTAAAATAATCCTTATCGAACTATGTATTTTTAGAGAATTAGAACACAGTTATCATTAATTTACTATATTTCGACCTATGTGTACCGTAAATCTAATTAAAATAATATAATATGTATGTCAATATAAAATCAAAACAATTATCTTAAAAATTGAAAACGTATCGTAGGCTGTATGAATCACATGTCCTTTGCTTTACTGACAGTTTCACATTACTGCATTCTTTGTTTTTACTAAGTTTATCAGCCTATGTATGTATGTTTATTTCTTTGTGGCGCTTTAGAGACCAAACGCGTGGGCCGATTTTGATAATTCTTACGTTAATTGATTAGTTTTAATCTTGCGAGTGCTATTATAGACATGACGGTAATCAAAATACAATATGGCGACAACCAGACGCCATATTGGGAAAAAAAAAATGAAAGACGACGAACTATATTAAGTGAGGTATCAAAATGAAGGGTTCGAGGAGGCAATTCCAAAAATATAACTCACCTAAAACGTAGAAAAAAAATATTTAAATATATTTACATAATATTATTTTAAATATGTACTTATATTTTCAAAAAACCCGACAAAAAACATAAAACATAAAAAAAACACTTTTCAAGCAGTCTGATGCAGTTGGAGGGATGAAATCAATAATTTTAAATCTATGGTAACTACAGACTATATTATTATCATGCCCCGAGTGATTGAACCTTGCCACAGGATAAAAAACCTTGCGTTGTAGTAATAATAGAGGTTTAAAACTTTTTAGTTGCTTTTTACAGTCGTTTTTTTTATTGATTGCTTGATTCAAGGTTATACGTTATAAACTTATAAGGCAGATATCAAGTTAAATATTTTAGTGGTTGTTATATTTTTACCCTAGTAAAAAAAACTTAAGAAATAATTCCATATATATATTATATTCTTAATAGAATAAAGGACTATTAATAGCTTCTGTTCATTTCAGGCATTTTTTTATGGCTAATGTGCATTCCTTTTTACCCTGCAGTAGAAAAATTCAGGAATAATAAGCCATCAGATACACCATGCTTCTGAAAATGTTGCACTTTAAAAACTGAGATCTAAGTTTCATTGAAATAAGTTAAATATCCAGTTATCAATACCTCATTAAATATATGGAATTTCTCCTCCTTTTAGAATCAATTAAGCTCATAGGAAGTTCTTTGACCTACCTTTTGAAGTAAGAAGTAGAAGTGGGTAAGAGGATTTTTATTATTATTTATTTATTATTATTTATTTACAAATTATATTTGGCTTACAATACATGTCGAGGAACCTCCATTTAGGCATGGAAAATGCCTGTATTTGAAGGTTCCGCTCCACCCTTACATTTTAAACTTCTAAATAGTTACAAAGGAAAAAAAAAAAAAGTACATATTATAATTGTATGTGTGTGTGTGTGTGTGTGTGTGTGTGTGTGTGTGTGTGTGTGTGTGTGATGGTGTGTGTATGTGTGTGTGTGTGTGTGAGAGAGAGAGAGAGTGATATTTTGAGTGTACATGAGTGACAAAATAAGCAAATAACATCAATATAGATTATTTATTATTAAGTCACACGTTGCAAGAGTAACTCTGTATCATCATAATTTAAACTGTGTAGCCATATTATTAAGTTTTTTTTACATTCATATTTTTTTTTTTCATAAATGTATATTAGTTTATTTATTTTATTGTATAAGAAGGCTGAGCGTTTTTTATAAGGATTAGATTCAAGGAAAACGGTTCAATGTAATTGCATCCTTGAATGTCTGTGATCATTTCTGTGTAGGTCCGTGGTAAGTACGAGTAAGTAATAGGAGCTTCATTTCACCTTACAATAGATACTGAAACGGACATCGTTGGTTTCATCTAAATTAATATTTAAAGAAATAAAATTGTTTGTTTAAAGGCAGTATTCTTTCCTTTTCATTCGTAAAAGTACTGCCTACGTACTGAAAGAATTTTTGTAATCGAATCTGGAGTCCTACTATGACGTCTTCTTAAAATCATCAAGAATTAAAATCATCACGAATTCGGTGAAAAGCTGTTTTACAAAAAAATACGACCCGACTTCCAAAAAAAACACAATATATTACAAAATAGCTTCAATTTTGGAAGTCAGTGTTTCTGATTTTGGCTGACTTGTCCAGCACTGTTCTGCTCTAGGAAGGGGAAAATAAAATGGACTTAAGGCCTGAGAACTAAAAATGGAAGAAATCATTCAAACGGTTGTCTGTGTTCCCTAAATTTTTTTGGTTGGAGCCGGAGAGCGTGTCAGACTTTTACTGACTAAAACCTACCCCTGTTCCTTCAGTTGCTTGTGCCAGGGCTGCGGTAACTCTCTTTCGAATGTATCCGCGACCCAGACAGGCATCACTCCTAGCGGAAATTATATGGATATATTGGGTTTCAAAAGTTCATGTTTTTCAGGTTCTCAGGGATTATTTATTTTATTATTGTAATAACAGAGAGTAATATCTTCTGAAAAAGTGAGTCTAAAAATAAACAGAGACAAAACCAAGGTCATGGTAAATACCCATGTAGCCCCCACTCCTATATGAGTATGTTTACCTGGGACAAAAGGTCCAGTTAGGTAGGGCTAACTTCGAGAAAGAGGTCAACTGTCGAATACGACTCGGCTGGGCAGCGTTCGGGCAGCTGCGCAGTATCTTATCGTCCCACAAACCACAGTGTCTCAAGACTAAAGTCCACCAAGTGAAGTTGTCACTCACAATGGGCCTCACCAGAACGCTAAAAGTCACCCAAAGGAGAGAGCCATGCTTGGAGTTTTCTAACGTAATAGAATCAGGAATGATGATATCCGCAAGAGAACCAAGGTTATTCACATAAGCCGAAGAATCGCCAAACTGAAATGGCAGTGGGCAGGGTACATTGCTTGCAGAACAGATGGTCGATGTGTCCGAAAAGTTCAGAAGTGGCACCGCGTACCGGAAGACGCAGTGTTGGAAGGCCTCAAGGTGGACCGATGACCTGGTGAAGGTCACGGTTAGCTGATGGATGCGAGACAAACAGGACCGGTCGTTGTAGCGACACTTGGCGAGGCCGATGTCCAGCAGTCGATGTCTTTCGGCTGAATTGGTGAGTGTGCGTGATGAAAAAAGAGCAGTGAAAAGTAGAGAAAAAAGAAGAAGCAGAGAAAAGATTTAAATGAATAAATTCAGGAAATGTCCTTTTCAATCATGCGTCTTAATCATAACAGTGAGTAATTGCGAATCATCTTAAGTTATTAAAAATAATGAATACCTAACTAGGTTACAAAACATTTTAATCAAAACCAAAGTGCATCGAACCAACAAACACCGTAAAGGAAAATTTCTAATTCTCATTAAAACATATTATTAAAACAAGCAATAAATAATAATAGCACTCAAAAACAAAGCAACCACGCTTACTAAGTAAAAGCATCTTCACTTTAGCCACAAAACATACAGGTACCGAAGGTCCGCTCCATATAAAAACCGAAAATACACGCTTCGTGTACAGCCAGTGCAAGTCACTCACAATAGATATTTGTGTGTGCTCGCATCGTTGGTTTATGATAAATCCCGTAAAAATGTAAACTCTTCAGTTTCAGTAAAGCTCAGATACATTGTAAATTGTATGTAGGATGAGATTTATTGTATTTTTTTTTTAAATGATTTATTTACAATAAATGCATCGAGGTTTTAAATTCTCGGCAGATTTATTACACTTCTACAGTATTTTCAATCATCCATACATCGAGATTTTAAATTCTCGGGAGATTTATTACAATTCTACAGTACTTTCAATCATCCAGCCCGCTTTACTCCTCGATCACATTCACTTTTGTCAGCGATGAAAGAGGTCTATAATAGAACCAGCGTACTCCAAAAATGCCTTAACAGCATAAGGGTGACAAGAAACACGGTTCCGCACGTTTGATACTATTAACTGTGGAGGTGCAGTGCTATAATGATTAGGCGGTATATTAGCCAAGTGGGCGGTATTCCTCCTTCGCTGACTCTTCGAAATACAGTCTGTAGAAGACCAACAGAGAAACAACGATTCACCGATGTGCTAGGTTGTAAAACATGGTCACCAGCGCTTATGGACCTTTTTACCCGACTTCCCCAGAAGGAGGGTAATGTTCAGAGGTCGGAATTATTTATATACTTGCATCAAAATGTTGATATTAATATGGATCTTCCCGCTCTTTCTTTTTGGTTCTTTCCTAATGAACAATCCCGTTTGGCATATTACAAATAAATAATAATAAAAACCTTTAGTGTTTTCGTTTGTTTTCACATGTTGTGTGAACTACAAATGTGGCAACATCGCGTATTTCTGTTCTGGTGTGGCGAGTTGCCGCCACTCTGCAAGTTGGGTGGGGTTGGTATCACGTCGCGTGTGTGTCTCGCTTTAATTTGTCAGACAGACGTGAGTGGCCGGCTTTACGACGAGCTATAGACAATTTAAAATGCAACAATCGACGTCACGTCAGTTTTGACGTCAGTGTGTGTGTGTGTCTAACGCCACGAGGCACAGCGCGCATCTCACCGCAGACTAAATTAATGTCTTAAAATAATATCGTCCCCGCAAATACGCTAAAATCCCGAGTAAATCCCGTAAACTTTGGGGATCCTCCGGGAATAATAAATAACCCATATTTACCGCGTCCGTTAACTACTGAACAAGCATAATCAGGAGTGTTGGTGTGAAGAGAACGAGTGGCCACTTGACAATTCGACGTGCAACCATCGAGAACAGCCCGGAAAGTAAGGTACCACTTGTTTTACAAATTGTGAGTAGGGCCACATTCGCCGACTGCTGCCGACCACTCCTAACTTGAAGTTATACAGACAAATATAGGCAATTTTGGGCCAGCATTCCCTCCAAGTGCTTGGTCGTACTTCTGTTCTACATCCGCAGAGACCCACGGCTATTTACACGCTTGGGCAACTCCATAAGATGGTCCTTCGAGCAGGATAGGCATCAGTAAAATTCAGTACAAATTAAGTACAAGTCATTACGGTAGGCACATAACTTTATTAGTGCCCCAAAATGGCGTCCCGCAAGCAAGAAGCTAAATTGGCTCAGCTTACCGCTAAAAAACAAATGATTTTCGAGCGAGTTAATCGCATATATAATGATTCCAGAAACATCTCGAACTATGATTCACGTTCAAATGAGACATTCTTAGCGCAGTCAGAAACAATTACTGAGCAATATAACAAATTTGAGGAAATAATAGAACAAATGAATGAATTGCAATTCGAGATTGACCAAACCGCACCAGACTATTCGAGTCTATATTCTATTGAAGACTTATATTCTAATATTAAATATAAACGTAATCTCATACTTTCGAAAAACGAAACATCGGAACACAAAGTGGGTACTCGGATAAAATTACCGCCCATAGATTTGCCAACGTTTGATGGTAAAGCGGAAAACTGGCCCATATTTTATGAAATGTTTCGAAGCAATGTTCATTTAAATACCGATCTGGTTGACTCGCAGCGTGTCCAGTACTTGATCAGTAAATTGACTCATGATGCCTTGAAGCTGACCGCGGGCATTGTTCCTACAGGTGATACATACAACGTTATGTGGAACAGTCTCGTAAAAAGGTATCAAGATAAGCGTAGTTTAGGGATTCATTATCTCAATAATATACTGGACATTAAACAATGCGCCGGAAATGCCGCGAGCCTCAATACTTTTGTGGAACGATATTCAGCGTCCGTCGCAGCCTTGAAGCAGTTAGACATTCCAGACTTACTGGATTTTGTTTTATTACACTGTGGTTTAAGAAAGGTTGACGCGCAAACTGTCTTACAGTTTGAATCACGTGTGAGTGAAAAAGAATTACCTTCCTATGCGGAGTTTATAACATTCATGCAAGAATATGTTAAGGTACTACAACGCTCATACGGTAATAATTTACAGACGGAACCGCGCGCTAAGTCTAGTTCAGCGAATCATCAAACAAAAAATAATACCGCTAAGTCATTCGTATCGCGTAATGAACCGGTTTCGAATGGCAAATGTACGTTGTGCGATAAGGATGACGTACGACATCAGCTGTTCTATTGCCCGCAGTTTAAAAATATTAGAACACCGCTTGCACGTTTTGAATTTATTAAAGCTAAACGTGGCTGTATAAACTGTTTAAGTCTATCCCATTCTTTGGTTAAATGTAGGTCACGTAACGTTTGTAAAATTTGTAAGAAGAACCACCATTCTCTCTTACATTTCCGAGAAAAACATGAGTCATTATCGCCCGAGCCGCAAGCGCCTACTAAGGATACATCTGTTTCGCTCACTACAGCTGTTAAAACTGGGTCAACCATTTTGCTAGCGACCGCGCAGTTATATGCATACTATAGCGACATCAGAGATAAGGAGGTGGTTCGGTGCCTACTAGATAACGGATCGCAAAATAATTTAATTACTGTGGACTGTTGTAAACGTTTGAACTTACCCATAATTAAATTACGCAATTCATTTTTACAAGGTGTTGGAATGTCATCGAAACCAATACACGGTTTTATTCATCTCAACATAGAATCTCGGTTTGACCCTCATACGAAGTTTTCGATACAAGCGTTAGTTGTTGATTGTATTACAGATAGACTTCCCGCGAAATTAATTAGGTTACATAACAATGATAACATGTCATACTTAAGTAACTTGCAGCTCGCTGATCCGCTTTGGAACGTGCCGGGCACGGTAGACGTCGTGCTTGGAGCACAATTGTTCCCCTTTATTTACCTGGGAGACAGGGTCGAAACAGGTACCCGCGCACCCCCTGCTGTACTGACTAGCTTCGGTTATGTACTTATGGGTGATATTGATTGTTGTAGTAGTGATGTGACACACATTGCATCTTCGTTTACCGCGCAGGCCGACATTGAAGTCGAGTCAAATTTACATAAGTTTTTTGAGCTAGAGGAAATTCCATCTCAACGTTTTATTAGTCCGGACGAATTAGAGTGTGAAAATAATTTTAATTCTTCAGTCTTATTTGAAGACGGCAGATATTTTGTCGATCTACCTTTTGCGCGCTCACCCAGCGAGCTAGGTAGCTCGCGCGGTTACGCCCATCGGCGCTTACTTGCTCTCGAGCGTAAGTTCACGTTAATTCCGACCCTACGCGAGAACTATAATAAAACTATCGCGGATTATATAACTCAGGGGTATTTAGCGGAAGTGCCCGACTCTGAATTGACAGAGGAGGGTTATTATATACCGCATCATGCCGTCATTAGACCGGACAAGGACAGCATTCGAGTGGTTTTGGACGCTAGCGCCAAAACTCACTCAGGGTTGTCGCTCAATGACATTTTGCATGTCGGACCTAATTTGCAAGCAGACTTGTTTTTGTTATTGCTTGATTTTCGTACATTCCCTGTCGCGATGACAGCGGATATAAAACAAATGTTCTTACGTATCGGTGTAAGAGAGCACCACCGCAAATATTTACGAATCTTGTATCGTTTTAGCAAAGGTGAGCCTATTCGCACCTTTCATTTTAACCGCGTTCCCTTCGGACTAAAACCTAGTCCTTATTTAGCGATGCGCACATTGCGTAACTTGGCGTGTGAGCAAAGCGACCGCTTTCCTGAGGCTTCTAAATTGGTAGAAACTCAGTTTTACATGGACGACTATGTCTACTCTGTTTCGGACGAACAGACAGCTATGCGTCTATCCCGCGATTTAATTGATTTAATGAAGGTAGGTTCCTTTGACTTAGTCAAATGGGCTACCAATTCACCCGCTTTATTAGAGATTCTCCCAGAGTCTCACCGCTTACCAGTTAATTTTTCTGGCATGGATAATGATGTCCATAATTTCAAAATCCTTGGATTAACCTGGGAACCCGCTGATGATTATTTTTCTTTGACAACAATCGCCGTGGATGATAAATGCACGAAGCGCGCGATTCTATCGCTAGTTGCCCGCTTGTTCGACGTACTGGGCCTTGTAGGACCCGTTGTGCTGTACGCGAAGGTATTAATCAAGGAACTTTGGTTAGCTAAAGTAGGATGGGATGAGGTTCCACCGGAATCTATCACAAATCGGTTTGCCGCTTTTACGCGCGATTTTCCTTCACTCTCTTCTCTAAAGGTTCCTCGCCACATTGGCGTCTTTAGAGAAGCTGTAGTGAACATCGTAGCCTTTTGCGACGCCAGCTTTACTGGTTATGGCTGTTGTATTTATTTACACATTACCAACCCTACTGGTGATATCACTGTCCGACTCTTATGTGCAAAGTCCAAAGTCTCCCCCGCTAAAATAACAACGCTAGCTCGATTAGAACTTGTCGCCGCTTTACTTCTATCTAAACTCGTTCGCGTAGTCAAGGAAAAACTTTCCGCTCGTGTACCTATTACAGGTGTCCACGCTTTCTCGGACTCCACCATAGCTCTCTCGTGGATCCACTCATCTCCCCATAGATGGTCTATTTTTGTCAGCAACCGCATTGCTCAAATACAGGAAAACTTACCTGCCGCTTGTTTCCGTCACGTGTCCGGGAAAGAGAATCCTAGCGATTGTCTGTCTCGCGGCATGCTGCCGTCGGATTTAATAAGACACTCGTGGTGGAACGGCCCCACATGGCTCCATCAGCCCATGAGCGAGTGGCCTTTAAAGTTCGCTCCTGCTCAATGTGAAACATTGCCGGAGTTTAAATCAAAGGTTTTTCTTGTAGAAACTTCGAATACTGAACCGCGTATTTTAGATACTATAGCTGACCGTGTTTGCTCATGGAATAAATTGTTACGTGTATTTATGTACATTCTTAAATTTACAAACAGACTACATAGTCATAGTTCTGTTGAAAACATTCAAACCGCCGAAAATTTCATTGTTCGATTAGTTCAAAGTTTACATTTTGCGAGCGATTTAAATTTAATTAAAGCAGGTGAACTTCCAGCTAAGAAGTTGCGTTGTTTATCTGTCTTCATTGATAGCTTCGGAATCTTACGTATTGGGGGCAGATTGTCTAAATCTGACTTACCGTATGAAGCCAAGCATCCCGCGCTTTTACCTAAACGCGACCGCGTAGTCGATCTAATTATCGATCACTATCACAATACGTACTGCCATACGGGCCCAGGGTTATTGATGTCCATTATAAGGCAGCGGTTTTGGATATTGGATGGCCGAACGGTTATACGTTCTCGTTGTCGGAAATGTAATACTTGTTTCCGTCTAAATCCTAAGCATCCAGTACCCAAAATGGCTGAACTTCCTGGATACCGCGTCCGTGATGCTAAAGCCTTTGTACACACCGGTGTAGATTTCGCCGGGCCGCTTGCTTATATACCTATTCGACGTAGAGGTCAACGTTCGCAGAAACTTTACTTATGTTTGTTCGTATGCATGGTGACTAAAGCCATACATATCGAGCTTGTTTCGGATCTCACATCTGAGGCTTTCCTATCCGCATTTAAGAGATTCATTTCTCGCCGCGGTCCAGTGTCTGTTATGTACTCAGACAATGGTACCAATTTTGTTGGCGCTAAGGCGCAATTGGATGATATTTATTCTTTTTTATTAAATTCAACTGTTCAAACGGATATTAAAAATGAGCTTCTTAAATCACGCATCGAGTGGACAAGAATACCGCCGCGAGCTCCACACTTTGGAGGTATTTGGGAGTCGAATATTAAGAGTGTTAAAACTCACTTGTATAGAGTCGTAGGTAAACAACTTCTCACTTACGAGGAACTCTCGACCGTATTGGTGCAAATTGAGTGCCTTTTGAACTCTCGACCACTTAGTGTCATTTCGTCAGACCCACATCCGGAGGTACTCACGCCCGCGCATTTTTTAATGTCCAGTCCACTCACGTATTTGCCTTCTTCTGAATTGGCAGAAGAAAACATAAACCTAAACAACCGCAAAAGGCTCTTGGATCAACTTGTGTTATCCTACTGGAATAAATGGCGAATTGAGTACTTGCACACGCTGCAAGTTCGCCAGTAGTGGTGCACTCCCGATCGATAGAGATAGGTACTGTCGTTCTCTTGGGTCAAGATAACGTACCTCCATTGACTTGGCCATTAGGTATCATAGAGGAAGTTTTTCCGGGATCGGATGGTGTAATTCGAGTCGCTTCAATAAAAACCGCGTCAGGCACGTATAAACGTCCTGTCACTAAGTTGTATCCTTTGCCAACTCAATAGATTATTATTACTACATAATTTAGTTTAATTTAGTTTAGGGTTCATATTATACGTTCCAATGGTACGCCATTACATAGTTGTAATTTAGTTTATTCGACTTACCATAGTCAAGTCGAACCGCAATTCATTCTTAGGACACTGATAATAATTTTTCCCGAGCATTATATCAATGCGATGGTGTTTCGGACTGCTGCTTGGATTTCCCTCAAAGCTCTTCAACAAGTTAATGCTTACATATCATCACCGCTTCTTGAACCTCACTCGCTCCGCATAGATTAGCAGCTTTTGAAAGCTCCTGGACCTTTCAAGGCGGGGAGCATGGTGTGGCGAGTTGCCGCCACTCTGCAAGTTGGGTGGGGTTGGTATCACGTCGCGTGTGTGTCTCGCTTTAATTTGTCAGACAGACGTGAGTGGCCGGCTTTACGACGAGCTATAGACAATTTAAAATGCAACAATCGACGTCACGTCAGTTTTGACGTCAGTGTGTGTGTGTGTCTAACGCCGCGAGGCACAGCGCGCATCTCACCGCAGACTAAATTAATGTCTTAAAATAATATCGTCCCCGCAAATACGCTAAAATCCCGAGTAAATCCCGTAAACGTTGGGGATCCTCCGGGAATAATAAATAACCCATATTTACCGCGTCCGTTAACTACTGAACAAGCATAATCAGGAGTGTTGGTGTGAAGAGAACGAGTGGCCACTCGACAATTCGACGTGCAACCATCGAGAACAGCCCGGAAAGTAAGGTACCACTTGTTTTACAAATTGTGAGTAGGGCCACATTCGCCGACTGCTGCCGACCACTCCTAACTTGAAGTTATACAGACAAATATAGGCAATTTTGGGCCAGCATTCCCTCCAAGTGCTTGATCGTACTTCTGTTCTACATCCGCAGAGACCCACGGCTATTTACACGCTTGGGCAACTCCATGTTCTTTAAAATTAATCTCGGAATTTGAGGTATATCCACTTTATTCTTTCACTGTATGAAATCAGTGTAAGTACATAAATAACTCTACCTAATTCCGACCTCTAATGTTTTTCCGAGAGTATGTACATGTGTCTCTTTCTTTGACACGCCCTGTAGCTTAAACGGCTGTACGGATTTTAAAAATGAGGTATCATTAGATTGGTCTTGACTGCCAAAGTGACATAGCCAGAGCTTTTTTAATCGGGTTTTTTGATAATTATATATTTTTTTCGCTTGGACCTTCTGTATAATATATCCATTTATTTTATTGTAAAAGCGTCTTCACTTTGACCGCTGACGCGCACCTAATACAATTTGCGCTCACAGTGAGATGCACCACTGAGCAGGCTTTTACGATATTTATTGTAAGAAATGAGAAGCAATATAGACGGTGAACAAATAAGGAATATTGCGGAGTTATGATTGTTTGGCGAGTAATTGAGTAGGGAAAGCAATCAAAATGGATTCTTTTATGAACGTGAACGTTCGCGAAAACGGCGGCTATCAGGATAAATGTTAAAAACTGGGCTTTTGGCTATGCTTGGAAATTGACTTTTCACTTACTCCGGTTGCGGGTAGTTAGCGTCTTCGTTTTAGCGTGTCAATGTTAAATAAAGATCTTTAAGTTATATTTTAAAGATCGGACGGCATGTCGTTATTTCCGTGGAAGTTAGTGTGAGACGCTACATGTGTCATGCTACATGTGCTCATCTTCCTAGTTCGTCGTTCTATGCCGGTGCTGCCGCTGCGGCTGCGGAGACCCTCAAGCGGCAGAAATATAACAACCTCGTCGGTAGTTACATTTTCGAGCCGTTTGGGGTTGAAACCCTTGGGCCGTGGGGTCCAAGTGCTCATATATTATATAAAGATTTGTCTAAACGCCTTATGGCCACTTCGCGTGACCCAAGGGCTGGCTTTTACCTCGGCCAGAGGTTAAGCATTGCCATACAACGTAGTAATACCGACAGTCTTTTGGGCAAACTTTCAGCCAACAGCAATGCGGAGGAATTTTTTGACGCCATATTTTAAGTTTTATTTAGTTTAGTTTTTTGTTTTAATTACAGTTACTTAAGAATTTTATAAGTTTGTAAATAAATAATTCAATTAGTTATCTTTTTCAAGCACAATAGTCAGCTACGGTGAAACCTTTCGCTCAAGCAGTCTCAAGTGCTCACATGAGTAGGTGACAGCGGCATGCGCCGGAAAATGGTGGGACATGGTCTGCGGAGAGACGCCGCATAAACACATGACGGGGCCTGTCATGGCCGATGCCTGCCTAGGGGTCGTGGATAAATTCGAAACAGAGTTACCGTGCCCCTGGGCACTCAGGGCAGGGAAGGAACAGGGGTGGGTTTCAGTCAGTAAGAGTCTGACACGCCCTCCCGTTCCACCCAGAGCGGGAGAAGTCATTGGATTATTTCCCATCGCACCACAAAACAGCGTTTTCGAGAGAGGGACAGATTTATTTGTTTAAGGCCCCTCTCGCGGTCCAGTGGCGCCCTAATTGAATAAAAAATCGTAGCATAGCACTACTACTTTGGATACGAAACATTTTGAGACCTGTTTTAACAACGTAAAAATTCTTTATCCTCTTAGTAACAAACGTCAAGTTGGATTTTCTAATATTTATTTTCTGTGCTATGCTACGATTTTTTATTCAATGAGGGCGCCACTGGACCGCGAGAGGGGCCTTAAAATTGTTATACCTCGTTCGTTTTTCGATCAATTTTGGTTGTTTCTACTGTTCGGTCGGATAAGAAATATTTTTGTCATGCATATTCCCTATTATGTGAAAGGAGCACATAGCTGGCGCCTACACCATCTGTTGAGACCCGGAACGTGGGCTCCGGGTGTGTGCTTCTTGTTGTGTAGTATTAGGTTTCTGATGCGTAAGAAAAGAAACACTGGACTACAATACTTGATATTCTTATTTTTTTATACCATATAGGTGATAAACAAACTTACGGCCTGCCTGATGGAAAGCGGTTACCGCAGCCTATGGACGCCCGCAACACCAGAGGTATCGCCTGCGAGTTGCAGACCCTGACATCTATCATGTCATCTTATATTGCAAAAACAAACTATTTTTTTTTTTGACGACTCTCTCTACAATATTAGATTTTTTTCTTTGTCTCGAAATTTCGCGAGACGTCACACTTATGTAAAAAATTTACCACTTTTTATCTAGAAGTGACGTACGAGCCCACGCCTGAATTTTGATGAGTTTTCTCTTCGTATTTTTTTATTGATTTGGTAAAGGAAAAAATTCAATTCCAATATTTTTTGATAATTTAACTTACGGGCTTAATATAACTTTTATTTTTGTACCTAGGAATCATTCCTATGAGCCCTTGTTTTTTTTTATGAGCCCTTGGTGCCTGATATTACTAATATAATAGCGTTATAAGCTAGTTTGGCCTCATACGAAGATAGTCAGCCGTATCGCTCTATAACATGAAGAGGATATCCTACAGAAATACATAAAACCGAATAACAGAAGGAAAAGCCTTGGATATTTCATTCCGTACCTTTGTACGAAGATAAGTATCACGCGAGCAAAATTGAACCTTACGTAAAACAAATAAAGGCTTTCCATTCTTCTAAGCTTAATACAAAGGAGTAATTTAGATAGGTTTGTACAAGTCTGACGTTTGATCACGATATGAAATAAAATGAAGGTACTCTGAAATACGCGCCTTAATTTATCACCCCTAAGGCTTTTTTAGATGAAGAAGAAAATTAATATATTATTATAATGTTGGGGAGAGAGAAATCTTTTCATTTAGATTTATATTACTTACATTGCTACTTATATTGCTTTTATTCTAGTCCTGTTCGAAGGAAGTACCACAATGGCTTGTTCCACGAGTGCAGGCAACGATTGCAAAAAGCCTCGTGACATTAATTGTGGGGTTTAAAAGGAATTTACCACCTTTTCTTTATTTCTTAAGACGCTGTCTTCTCAAAAACTTAAATTTTCCTTCAAAATTCATTTCATTTTCCTGCCCTTATCCCAATTTATTTGTGGTCTCCGCAACATGTGTTTTTCTTCCATACTTCTCCATTAGTTGTCATCTCCATAGTAACCCCCTTTTTATTATCCTCTTTCACACAGTCCTTCCATCGTTTCTTTGGCCTTCCCCTACAACTACAGCCATCCACATCTATACACAGGACTTTCCTCACGACATTTTCTTCATTTCTCTGCATCACATTTCCACACAACTTTAAATTCAGCGGTGCCACTTTTAGACTTCCTCTTACATACTCATTTCTAATTCTATCCATGTGCGTAACACCACACATCGCTCTTAGCATTCTCATCTCAGCTGCATGCAATTACTTTTCTTTCATCCCTTTTGTGCCCCAACATTCTGAACCATACATTTTCCTTCAAATTTCTCAAGCTTTCCTAGTAAAAAAAAATAGCCAATTCTATTACATTATATATATGTATTTATTGGTAGTTATTATATTAAATATATATGTCTGTTTATTATTAATATATATATTTTCGTTCTCGTTCTTTTTTAATATTTCTACTTGGTGTTGCTTTGTTTGTTTTTTTTTTTATGCACCTGCCATATTATCTCTCCACCACCATTGGTTGACTGGTAGAGAATGCCTAAGGCATTAAGTCCGCCTTTGTACTTTAGTTGCATGAAGTGTAAATAAATAAATAAATAAATATTACGTTTGAGGTTGCGGAAAAATAAATATGAATCTTGACTATTTCCGAGAGTATGGGAGATTTGACCTCTAACTTAGACCATTTTATTTTTGTTTCCCGTATTATTAGCCAACGTAGGTACGTCGGTAAAATTAATAACTAATAATGAATCGAATCATAAAGCAAAACTTGGTTCTATCAGATTTTTAATAACTCCACTAACTTTTGAGTGAATCGATTAAATGCTTCATATTTTGCAATAAACTGCAAGCGGGCGCGACGACATTGTGTGGTCACGCATCTCTTAATTTTCAATGCATTTCGACAGTGACCGGGATTTTTTAGTTCAAGTCACGGCCGTAAGTATTTTGACAATAACATATTACCTTACAATTTTAAATTAGCACATAAAATCTTAAGTAACTTATAATTTTGACCAAATTTCCAGAAATACTAATTCTGGGTGTATCAAGCTTTGGTTACCGTAGTCAAAATAACCTTATGTTAAACATTTCTTGTTGACTGTATTCATAATAAGATATTCTGTAAGAGATTGGTTACGTGATATATCGGTAGCGCATGTGGACATGAGCATCTCATTCATTTTTACCCGACTGCCCCAAAAGGAGGGTAATGTTTATCGAGAGTATGTATGTGTGTATGTTTGTATGCCTATTTCTTTGGCTCGCGCTTTAGCCTAAACGGCTTGATGGATTTTACTAAATGTGGTATTATTAGATAGGGCTTGACCGCCGAAGAGACATAGGCTCTATTAATTTTAAACAAAATGGCGACCGCCATTAGGTAAGTAAAGTCGTATTTTTTTGTGACCTGGTCATGTGGGGTAACAAAATAAGGAGCACAAGGAGACGATTCCAAAAATATAACTCAATAAAATTTGGGACATAAAAAATATCAAAAAACCAAACTAAGTTTTTTTTTAGTCGAGTTTTTTGATATTTTCAAATTTTTGATAATAATTAACATGTCACTTGTATAGCTAATTTACTGAGAATTGTTGTCAAAAGTAGTAATGTAATCACGAGACCGACTAAACATGACCACAATGTAAAGACCACCCCACACATTTCGGCCGCACACCATCCCACATTACAGGCCCACATTACAATGGCAGTCTGTACTCATTCTGAAACCGCTCACGCCTACAATCAGGGACTCTATTGAAGCTTCAAAATATTGTTACACTGAATATCCATGGAATACCGACTTAGTGTACCTGTTACGGCTAAAACCCACACTGCGGCTACATCTAGATATAGCCGGCTACAAGTAGGTGTGGCCGGTAGCAGTTGGTTAAACTTATGTATAGCCTATATATACGGCTAGAACTAGGTGCAACCAATTGCATTCACTAAACCTAGGTGAAGTCTTCTTCAGCATACCGGCTACAACTAGATATAACCAATCCCCAGCGCAGCAGCGGTTAAAACTAGGTGTCAAATCCATATCGGCAAAAAATTAAAAGAAAAGGTCGTTGAAGTGCAATTTATATTGTTCTATAGCAGTGGTTCCCAACCTTTTCTTAGTTGTTAACAGGGACCAGAAGGCAAAAAAAAATGTAACTATGTTAATCTGAAAAAAAACTTATCATAAATTGTACCACACTTTTTCTTTAAAATCTCTATCTTTATTTTGGGTAAGCTCGCTCCATTGTCGACTTTGGCTCTGTCACTCTGACCTAGACTAGAGTCTAGAGCAAACAAATTAAAATTAAAAAAAAATAATTAAAAAAACAAAAGTAACGAGTATTGTCATACTCGAACATCTTCGACGGGTAAACGGGAAGTATAGAATCAGCAACAGAAACGAGAGAGGCGAACGTATGCTTCAGTTCTGTAGTAAGGAAAGTCTTACCGTGACGAACACCTGCTTTAAACAACATATACGGCTATTGTGTACTTGGATTTCTCCTGGCGACCATTTTAGAAACTAAAAACTTTTTTACAAAAAAACCACCGACTTCTAAAAAAGAAAATACACTAAAAATTAAAAAATAACTTTATGTTCGGAAGTCGGTGTTTGTATTTTATTTCTTCGTTATTTGACACCGACTTCCGAAATTAAAGTTATTTTATTTAATTTTTAGTGTATTTTCTTTTTTGAACGTCGGTTGTTTTTTTGTAAAAATGTTTTTATTTAGTTTTCACTTTTTAGTTGTAAACCCGAATAATATAGAATGTGGAATTTAAACATCCTCGTAATTGGAGAAAACCAAAACGTCATATATGTAGACATATTTTACGTTTTTGTTCAGTTTTTCAAAAAGCGCTGAAGCAATTTCGAAAAAATTTGTATGGGACCTCGGGAGTACATTCTTTCGGATAAAAAAAGAATTTTGAAAATCGGTCCAAAACTGACAGAGAAATCGGTGGACATACATAAAAAAAAACATACATACAGTCGAACATACAACCTCCTCCTTTATCGAAGTCAGTTAAAAAGACTATATCACCATCCAGAATCGATGAAAATCATCTGTCATAAACACCATGACAGTCATATTCGGGGGCGGATTGTATCTCTGATCACCAACATTTAGTTAATACAACTTCAGCTTAGTAAACTCCACAAACAAGAATGCACACTGAATATGCGAAATCCACTACGCGAGCCCAGAGTGGGTTGGTAGATGTCACATATTTTCGAATTTTTAGTTCTAGAATATGCGGGATTCCTCACAATTCAGAGCAGTGATGCTCAAATAAATTACATAAAGTAAAGCGCCTGCCTGGGTTTGAGCCCCTATCCATGTTAAGCTGTTGTCCCCAATTGTCAATGTTGCCACTTGTATATCTTTGACCATTGCTACGAGAAGTCCAGGTAGGTCGACAGAACTTCTCGATGATGTGATGGATCGATGATGTGGAGGATATCTACTGCACCGTAAAGAAATTTCCGTCTAACTTTAAATTGTGTTATAATTATCAATGATCGGAGTAGGTAGAGCTATTTTTTGTACTTACGATACGTTGTCTTAATAAGGACACTCCCGGTATCCCGGTATTTGAAATGTATATTATAAAATAAGTTAAAAATTACTTTGTAAAAAGTTATAGGTAAACGTCTTAAGGAATTATGAACGAACACATATCCCTTCAGGTAAGTATAAGACGGAAACGTTTTGGGTAAATCAAATTAAAAACTTTATTTTTTTAAATAATATAATATGTATATTTTTAATTTTCTGTAACAATTTTTTATAGACAAGTATCAACAGCCGTTACAAACTTATTCTAATAACAAATAAGAACGGGGAAAGTCCTTAAGAACATCAACGTTTGCGGTCATTGAACCAAAATAAAATAACCTACTCCGATCACTGATTATTATATATATTTTTTTTTGCTTAGCACGGTTTGTGCATTTAGCCAGTGTCAAGCTTAGAAAGCATTTCGTTTTGAGATACAGAATACTGTCACTTTTTACCATAAGAATGCAGATGTCATCATCATTCATTCAGGCAGGGAAGGAACAGGGGTGGGTTTTAGTCACTAAGAGTCTGACACGCCCTTTCGCTCCACCCTAGAGCGGGAGATGTCATTGGATGATTTCCCACCCCAAAAAAAAAAATGTCATGATCATCATCAGCCTATTATAGTCCCCACTGCTGGGGCACAGACCTCCTCTCTGCGCTCCTCTCATACATTCTAATGTTTTTGCAGTATTTGGCATCAAATATGTCAAGTCAGCCTTCTCGGCAAGCTTAACTGAGGTAGTCAATACAACAATAAAATTCTCAGCTTCATTTTACCGAGAACGCGCCTGTTTTAATGATTCCACACATTGTCCACTTGCATAGACACTTGAGACACAAAACTACACCAATTTTACATCACATTATCCACAAGAAATCAATTTAGGAATAATTTCCCGCCAAAATCTCCTATGATTTATTTATAGATATATATATAAATAAAAGCATTGAACACAGTCTGATATAAAGAAATTCTCTGCAGTCAATCGACACAGGTGCAAAATTTTCAGAGATTTTCAATTCTTTTCTTGTATGAGATTGTTTCATTCCAGTGTGGATCACACCTGCTATCCGGTATTTTGCCAGAATAAAAATAGCATTATGGAATCTAACGACTTCAGAAATTGATGTAGCACACATTCTTATCTATTAGCTTTTTCCAGCAGCTTCGCCCTCGTAAAAGTCGATAATTAGGTATTATCATATGGGAACATACTACCAGTATTAAATGATCCATTACAATCGGACACTTAAGTTTATAACATCATTATACAATCACTTATAATGAATACGAAGATTTTTTTTAATATTTTGTCTTGATATATTTTTTTTACTATTTTTCCCATAATGAACAAAGCTACTTGAACTTAAAAAGCTATTTTCTTGTTGGTCTGTGTTGTCAATTCAGCTGAAAGATGTCCACTTCTGGACATATTCTCAGTTGGGTTGAAGAGGTCAGCGCTGCTACCTGGAAAACATGAAAATAGACATGTTGGCCCAACTTATTATTTGGTAGATTTATTAGTACAAGAGCCGTGCGACAAAACCTGCAAGCATTTTCTAAAGGCTGACTTTTGGATATTATGTCTCATTTGTGGTGTGCGAAGTGCCACCGGTTCATGGTGAATATCCCATCCATACGCACAAAGCGTTTTGAGAACACATTCATTGTGCGTACAGCTAGGGAGTGGAATTCCCTACCGGAGTCTGTGTTTCCTGATAGCTACAACCTGGGGGTCTTTAAGTCAAGAGTGAATAGGTTACTTCTAGGCAAGCGTGCTCCATCTTCGACCACATCATCGCTTACCATCAGGTGAGATAGTGATCAAACGCGTGCCTATCAACAATAAAAAAAAGGGCAGTCAGTCATCCAGTTTTTGACACTACCACACACACTGACAGTCATGACTGAAACTCAGTACTCGACCCAGTTTTGGCGCAACGCATTTTATTACTGCTCTTCAGATTTTTTTTTTTTTTTCGGGGGAAACTTTCAAAGGGAGCCTGAACTTTTGGGGAAGCGACCAGGGAATGTAGGATATTTACCACACTAGAACCACCCCCGTGATCACCATTCGCACATGGAAGGCGTCACCACTTAAATTAGTCTTTAAGAGGTCTTTGGATTTGCGGAGGATAATACGAAAACCAAAATGACGTCACTCTAAGCGTATTTTTTTGTTTTTTTAACTATAATATTATTACTTTATATATAGGTGATGGGGCTAAAATTCTTGTTGTTAACTTTTCGGTGCTGTGGACCGAGGATAGGAAAGCTTACACTAGAGATTTTGCGGATGCCGAGCCCAGTAAACCGAATTATAAGTCGATTTTAAGTTAATTTATTTATTTATTATATACTTTATTGTACACCAAAAAAAAAAAATACACACATTAAGGAAAACTTATACTAAAAAACATACAATTGGCGGCCTTATCGCATTCCGCGATCTCTTCCAGGCAACCTGGAATGGACAGAGATTGCCTGGACACAAAATGGGGCTGCACTTGGTGCAAATAAAAAGAATACAATACAATTATAGATACATAAATACATACATACTAAAAATATAGGCAAGAAACTAAGTGACAACAATTTAATAAAAAAATAAAAAATGGTCACAGTGACAAGTAATGCTCCCTTACTAGTCTTTTAAATATTGGTAGCGATTGCGCGCGTTTTACTGCAACTGGCAATGCATTCCACAGACGAGCGGCTTGGACTGTAAAGGATTTATCTTGGAAAGTAGTGGAATGCATTGGCATTTTAAGTCTCAAGTTAAGTTAATTATATATCCCTTATTAATGTAGTCGAAATGTCAACTCTAGCAGTGAGACTTCCCAGAGAAATTATAAACCAGAATTATGCAAAGCCTCGACGAACGGTATTTGAATTAAAATCAAACCAAATGGATGAATTACTCGACGTCATTTGCATTTGTTACATGAAATGGTACACTTAAAATTTCATTTCCAAAATGGAGATTAGGTATTTCGACGCCAGACGGAGATTAAAGATTCAGGTGCGTTTTGAAATTGGAAGACTGGGTTCGTTATTACCTAGTTGATGGACTGAGTTACCAATGCTCATTGTCTACAATGAGAGTTTTTTGAAATGACGTCCCTTATTTTTGGTCCTGGATGGAAAATCCTCACGGATGGCCTCACTGACTGTCAGACTCTTACTGACTAGAAACCACGCGCTGTTCCTTCACACACTTATGTCTGATGCTGCGCCAGACTAGTACCGCCCCGCCATCAGCCGGCCTCGTCCCGTGGTGGGGAGTGAGGTGTAAACTCCCATTCATGTCTAAGAGAAGTGCGCGTGGAACACTACGCGCCGCCGTCTCGGGTCTTGATTGGGCCGACAGTTACCCCCAAATCCGACGGCTCTAGACCCTTTGTAGGGGGGCTGATAGAGGGCACTATCCGCCCTTCTCCGACGCCCGGTGCACCAAGTTCGGGTTGGGAGTGCACTAGTCTTCTCCTTCTGCGAGATGGCATTCTTACATAAGGAGATCACCGCATTCCAGAACTCTAAAGTAAAAACAGCCGCACAGGTCGATCCATTAGGTTAAGCAATGCTTACCGGGGTTTGTCCATGGATGGGTGACCATCTTTACATACCGAGACCCCTGCGTGCCTTGGAAAGCACGTTAAGCCGTTGGTCCCGGCTGTCGATCGTGGATCTTTGACAGTCGTTACTAAAATTATTGAATAAAAAGCTTCCAATTTTAAAAACTCTATCCACGCTAGCGGATAAAATACACTTTTGCATTTAGATTTCGAATGACAAATAGAGTCTTTCCGAGATTGTGAGGTGAAAAATCTATTGTGTCTGCTAATTGGGCGTGACGCGGTAAATCGGTGCCTCTGTTTAAAAGACTTGTTAAGAAACACTTTTTTTTTTGTCTCTGTGTTTATCGAAAGTTGACATTTATTTTTACTGCCCATGTATTTTGTATTTATGTATCTATTATTTTATTATATATATTGTTTTGTCACACCATGATCAACTTAGGATGGATGAAATGGCGACAGGTCACTGGAACAATTTGCGACCCACGGATGACCCTCAAGTTAAAGGGGAAAATCTATAAGTCCGTGAGGTAGAACTGTCGTACTGTGTGGATCAGAATGTTGGGCTGTGAAAAAAGATTGCATGTGGCGGAGATGAGAATGTTGAGACGGATGTGTGGAGTAACGAGAATGGATAAAGTGAGAAATGAGTACATTACAGGTAGTTTAAAAGTGGCGCCATTGACAGAAAATTTGAAAGGGAATCCCTTATCTTGGTATGGAAGAGGAAGGATGAAACACATGTAACTAAAAGAGTAATGAATATAAATGTGGATACATGGAGTGGGAGATCCCTCTCCCACTCCATCCATCCACATTTATATTCATTACTGAGCCCAAAGAAAAGATGGATGGATTGTGTGAATATGAAAGAAAAGGGAGTTAGTGAAAGCGTGACGGCTGACAGGACAGAATGGAAGAAAAAAACGTGTTGCACCGACTCCAAGTAACATGGGATAAGGGCAGGAAGATGATGATAAATACGTGTAAAGTTCCAATAATGGACACTAACTGTAATAAACCCCAGACACGTGTAAAACAAGATACAAGTACATACCATTTTTAAGACGCCGCAAATGACCACGACCTTGAACCGAAGTCCATTATCCTTTAACCCTGTCTTAATACATCCTCCTTGTCCGCATATTTTTGTTTCCACCCCATCATTAATATTCCTCCATAACATGGGGTCTGCTGGCATCAAACTTGCTTCCAGACTCATCAATCATTGCCTTTCAAAACATGACTTCGATTATTATAACCTCCTTAATTCGAATCTGAATCTTAACATCATAGTTTCAAGGGGTAGTTTTGCTTGCTTAAGACAATATTTATCGTATTACAATTTTATTACGAGGTAGTTTCTAAAGTGATTACAGAACATATTTTGGTTGTTTTATGGCAAACAAACAGTTAATATGGCTGCCTTAATTTAGTGTAGATTAATAGCAGTAAATATTCAAAAAGCGCTGAGTATAGGAAAACATCAAAGGAATATATATTCGCAGGATATATTTGTTTGTGGAAATATTTCACCTTTTACTACTCAATTAATGGAATTGCCTTAAATAGGCCTGAGTAAATAAGGAAGAGATCATTTCATGATTGGCACGTTTCATTTGTGAAAAATAAAGAGCAGGAATGTGAGCAAGCCCTCTAATATTATAAATCCAACTAATATTATAAATCATACTAATATTATAAATCCAAGTGTTATTATAAATCCTACTAATAAAATAAATCCTACTAATATTATAAAATCGAAGGTTTGGTTGGCTGTTTGTTACTCAATCACGCCAGAACGGCTGAACATTTATTTGGATGAAATTTGGCACAGAAATAGACGATAGTCTGGAGTCGGCTATAATTAATAATGGTCGGAGTACTTATTCTACGAGGGCGAAACCGCTGGCAGAAGCTAGTCTTATCATAAATTCAACAAGATTTTCTCTTCGCGCAAAGCAACGAAGATGAGCAACAAGATACCAATTAAATTAAAAAAAACCCCAAGGTTCAAGGAAAAGTGAACATTTAAAAAACACAAAAGAGCTGATGACCTTGAAACGGCAGAACCAATTTTGATAAAAATATGTATTAGAACCATTACTAGAAAACCTGTTTTAAAATGAAAAATGAACCGCATTTAAATTGGTTCACCTGTTTTAAAGCTACGGTGCCACAGACAGACAGTTTGCCCGGTACGTGTGTACACGTAGCGGCAATCTTATATAATTACTAGCTGTGCCCGCGGTTTCACTCGCGTTTATGTATCTTTCGTATTTTTTTATTTTTTTTTCATAAAAAGTATCCAATGTTACTTCTAATACCTCCAAGAATATGTGTACAAAGTTTCATGATGATCGGTTTAGTGGTTATCGCGTGAAAGCGTAACAAACAAACTTACATTCACGTTTATAATATTAGCATGATGTATAACACCCCTCTTTATGCGTCGGGGTAAACTTCTAAAATATTAATTTTAGACTACCTTTAGTGTCTCCATCGTAACCAATAACCCTCCTCCTTAATTTAGAAGAAAATAAAAGGCGAAAGCGAAAGAATTCTCTCCGTTTATTGATGTCAATATTTTATGACTGCGAAAGATAAAAGATAACAATATATCCTGAAAGCTGTGCACGCGGCAATTTTCTTTTATCCAAATATTTTCCTCTTCAGGCGTGACTTATATACGCCTATGTATGAAATATTTCCTCTTTACTTCCACGAAATATCATAAAAACACAAACAGCCTGCGTTGATTTCAGAAAATACCTGTATAGGCAAAAAACACATCACGCAAAAAGATTTTCCAGCGACTTTTACTTGCAGGGTGTCGTTAAACGTCAAGTTTTTGATATCCATGTGGGTCAAGTGGGCACGAATAAGATTTTCTATTGAGTTTTCTCTATGGTTGTAAAGAAAATTTACGTTTGAAATTAACAAATTTTTTGATAAAAATAGTTTGACGAAACTCAAAGAAGAAGTGAAGATCTATCACGTGTCAAATTAACAATCAATCACATGACCATTCCTAGTCAAATTAATTAATTAATTAGTAAAATTAGAATCCTGAGCGTTAGCGAGGGAATCAAAAGAGCACGAGGTGAAAAATCTTTGCAATCGAGTGCAACACGTAATTTTTCATCCCACTTCAGCGAGGAAATGACTAAATGCAAAAAAAAAAAACATTTACAATCACAATATACTTTTATTTCAGTTTAGGTATTAACTACTAAAGAATATTCTTTAAAGTAGAGCAAATAATACTTAGGTATAGTTAAGGAAAAATGAAAATAACGTTGCTAGAGTTACTTAAGTTGAGAGTAATATTTTTGTTAGGTACTGTAATAGTAGTTGGCGTAGTGGTTGAGCGTTCGGCTGCTGCACTGCGTATCGCGGGTTCGATCCCCGCACGGAACAAATATTTGTATGGCCTACAGATAGTTGTTCTGGGTCTGGGTGTCTTGTGTACGTGAGTTTAAATGTTTGTGAACACATCCACGATACAGGAGTCATTCCTAGTGTGGGGAAAGTTTAAAAAAAAAAACCTTAGTTCCAACACCAGCTAACATGACCCCAGGGCTGCATCGAAACTTATATAGCATGGTGTGGGACACATGATCGTAGTCCCTTCAACACGTTGAACTTCGGGTGGTGGACACCCACGCATCCCTACTGGTGTCGCGCGTTATTTAGATTTCTTGCAACTAAGTTATTATTCTACCCTTGCAGAAAACAAACACAACCACTAAGTAGTCACCAAGAGTTGTTTAACGGTCGCAAGAGCTGATCTATTGCCGACCATGAGTTCCTTTTTTCAGTGTATCTTCAAGAAAAAGCCAGGTGAACAAAAAACCTACCTACTACACTTTCAGTCCAGAAGATGCAAACAAAAAATATATATACGGTCAAATTGAGAACCTCCTCCTTTTTGTTTTCGTCGGTTAAAAATCATATTTTCACGGCAAAAAACTTTTCGAAAAGAATATCTTTAGTAAAAGTTCTAAATTCAGCCACAGGCAAACACTTGAGGTTTACGAGCTAACATTGCTTTAGTTCATGTTCAGGTCTGAAAAAGGAAAGAAATAACAAAAGACCCATTTGTTGAAAGTTTTATTTGTTACTATCGAACCGCGTAAAATTTGTACTTTCCACGGTAATACTACATTTTTTCTAGAACAGAAAATTTCATTCGAATACGTTCAGCCGTTTCAACGAAAATGAGTAACAAATAAACATACACAGACAAACTTTCGCCTTTATAAATCAGCTAATCTTTGCACAATAATTTCAACACTGGACTTTTTTACAGTGTACACGAATAAATATTATATTATATTGATTTTATACTACCAACTATTTTTCTTTGAAAAGGCGTTAACCAATTAAAAGTCTTCGTAAATGTCTTATTTTAATAAGCTTGGCATCCGTTACCAAGCATCATACAAAGTAGACCTTCTATTTCACCTCTATTATACCTTAAAGAATCTCTCATGTATAAAATTGCAAAGACGTTTCAGGTGACTATAAAATACAGAACACTGAACTAAGTGGTCATAATTTAAAAGAATTCTGTCGAGACAGCACACTCAGGTCGACATAGTGTCGAATATCAATTTTTCTGATGGCAAATGCGATGTCACGTGAAAAGTTTTGATCGCTTCATCTGATGTAGAAGATAAGAGAAGATATTGTCTTCAATAGAAGTATTTTAGAACGTGGCCAAGAGCAAAATTCTATTAAATTTTGCCACGTAAATCAAATAGTACGTGCTTTATGGTTCTACTCTGAGATCATCTGTTATATAACTTACAGTAGTGTATACATAAAAAGGCTATTAATTAAAACGCGCAACCGCTGCAGAATTTTTGCTGATGTAATTTTGCAGAAGTATGATAATTAAAAAGCAACACAACATTTGGAATGCCATCAATTGTAAATAGCAAATTTATTAAGACATATTTTTAGAACATGTTAGGGAGCAACAAATAGAAAAAAAATATATATATACGGTCGAATTGAGAACCTCCTCCTTTTTTTCGTCGTTTAATAACATATTTTTTAAAAGATATAGATTTATTTATTTATTGCAATAAAATAGCCCTAGACTCCACAATATGATACCCTGTGTCGTGGGATCTAGTTATTTCGATATTAATGACACATTATATGTGCACTAGTGGGTAGTGCACTAATAGTTGGGTTACAAGACTAAATAATATTTAAACTTAACTTACTTTTAACTTAGAAAAACATGAAATGTGTATCAGTTCTTGAAATGTGGTCGACTCAAATGCTACGGCGTACTTCGCTTTTGTTTATGCCATAAGTATATTTATTGTAAGGCTAACTTCGAGAAAGAGGTCAATCGCGATACGTTGTCTTAATAAGGACACTCCCGGTATCCCGGTATTTGAAATGTATATTATAAAATAAGTTAAAAATTACGTTGTAAAAAGTTATAGGTAAACGTCTTAAGGAATTATGAACGAACACATATCCCTTCAGGTACGAGTAAGTATAAGACGGAAACGTTTTGGGTAAATCAAATTAAAAACTTTATTTTTTTAAATAATATAATATGTATATTTTTAATTTTCTGTAACAATTTTTTATAGACAAGTATCAACAGCCGTTACAAACTTATTCTAATAAAAAATAAGAACGGGGAAAGTCCTTAAGAACATCAACGTTTGCGGTCATTGAACCAAAATAAAATAACCTACTCCGATCACTGATTATTATATATATTTTTTTTTTTGCTTAGCACGGTTTGTGCATTTAGCCAGTGTCAAGCTTAGAAAGCATTTCGTTTTGAGATACAGAATACTGTCACTTTTTACCATAAGAATGCAGATGTCATCATCATTCATTCAGGCAGGGAAGGAACAGGGGTGGGTTTTAGTCAGTAAGAGTCTGACACGCCCTTTCGCTCCACCCTAGAGCGGGAGATGTCATTGGATGATTTCCCACCCCAAAAAAAAAAATGTCATGATCATCATCAGCCTATTATAGTCCCCACTGCTGGGGCACAGACCTCCTCTCTGCGCTCCTCTCACACATTCTAATGTTTTTGCAGTATTTGGCAGCAAATATGTCAAGTCAGCCTTCTCGGCAAGCTTAACTGAGGTAGTCAATACAACAATAAAATTCTCAGCTTCATTTTACCGAGAACGCGCCTGTTTTAATGATTCCACACATTGTCCACTTGCATAGACACTTGAGACACAAAACTACATCAATTTTACATCACATTATCCACAAGAAATCAATTTAGGAATAATTTCCCGCCAAAATCTCCTATGATTTATTTATAGATATATATATAAATAAAAGCATTGAACACAGTCTGATATAAAGAAATTCTCTGCAGTCAATCGACACAGGTGCAAAATTTTCAGAGATTTTCAATTCTTTTCTTGTATGAGATTGTTTCATTCCAGTGTGGATCACACCTGCTATCCGGTATTTTGCCAGAATAAAAATAGCATTATGGAATCTTACGACTTCAGAAATTGATGTAGCACACATTCTTATCTATTAGCTTTTTCCAGCAGCTTCGCCCTCGTAAAAGTCGATAATTAGGTATTATCATATGGGAACATACTACCAGTATTAAATGATCCATTACAATCGGACACTTAAGTTTATAACATCATTATACAATCACTTATAATGAATACGAAGATTTTTTTTAATATTTTGTCTTGATATATTTTTTTTACTATTTTTCCCATAATGAACAAAGCTACTTGAACTTAAAAAGCTATTTTCTTGTTGGTCTGTGTTGTCAATTCAGCTGAAAGATGTCCACTTCTGGACATCTTCTCAGTTGGGTTGAAGAGGTCAGCGCTGCTACCTGGAAAACATGAAAATAGACATGTTGGCCCAACTTATTATTTGGTAGATTTATTAGTACAAGAGCCGTGCGACAAAACCTGCAAGCATTTTCTAAAGGCTGACTTTTGGATATTATGTCTCATTTGTGGTGTGCGAATTGCCACCGGTTCATGGTGGATATCCCATCCATACGCACAAAGCGTTTTGAGAACACATTCATTGTGCGTACAGCTAGGGAGTGGAATTCCCTACCGGAGTCTGTGTTTCCTGATAGCTACAACCTGCACGCGTAGCATGACCACCCTAGAAACGGGTTTTGTCGACGGAAGAATAGACAAAATGACAGATTGTAGAAAGATTTCTACCGTGTCAAGCATGGCGATGTTAAAACTGACGAGAAGAAATGTTTCTATTCTTCAGTCGACAAAAGTCTACAATGTAAAGCATGACGACCAATTTTTCTCTACTTTTGACACATGAAGGTAGAAACATTTCTACTCAAGAAGTGTCAAATAGTCTACATCTCATTAGACCTAGACAAGATCTTTATTGATTTTAAAAACTCAATTAGGCGTCTGTTTCATTTCAAAATTGTGGTGAATCTTCCACAAAAGCCAATAAAAGAAATTAAGTGAGTGTGTGTGTTTGAAGTTTGATTTTAAAAACATGTCTGGGGGCTACTGTCGCCATCGTCTCAGTTTTATACCGAGAAGAATGGAAGGAAGGCAGAAAGAAACGAAGTACGAGCATTAACGGAGGCTCTCGATCTTCCCGAAAAAAAAAAATATAAATAACTTTTCCAAAAACCAAACATTTGAAAAATGTGTTTTAAAGTTTTGTATTGTGTAACAAAATGCGAAAATTAACATAACAAACTACATTTTTCCTCTGTTTCATTATTTATTTACTTTGTTTGTTGTTATTTACACAAATCCAACACGATCAGTCTCCACAAACACAAAATTAAATATTGTTGTACAAACAACAAAAAAATTGGCGGAATTTTGTCGAGTGAAGTTCAGTGGCTGTTTTAATTCGTTTATTGATTCCTAGTGGATACTGTGATGTAAAATTGGTGTAGTTTTGTGTCTCAAGTGTCAACGCAAATGGACAATATGTGGAATCATTGAAACAGGCGCGATCTCGGGAAAATGGAGCTTAGAATTTTATTGTAGTATTGACTACCTCAGCGAAGTTTGCCGAGAAGGCGGACTCGACACATTTGTTGCCAAATACTGCAAAAAACATTAGAATGTGTTACATCTGCATTCTAATGGAAAAAAAAGTATAAATAACTACGTAAGACTAGGCAATATGGTCAAAAGACTTTCGCCTTCCCTTCGGGGATAATAAAATAATTTAAAAAAAACAGTCAACACAGATGACAGAAATGACAGAATAAAATTAATACGTTTCGTTGTTGCTTTGAGTTACGTTCAAAATGTTTTAGAACTTGGCGTTAGACACATTTATTTCGATAACGAAACGTAATATATTATCGTAGAATTCTTAGCTTGTCTACATCACTAACTACCTACCCGTTGCTATGGAAAGAATGAATATGTCTTTGTCTTCGTAGAAACGCGAGTCTACGGGTCGCGCCGTGCTCGGGCAGTAGAGATGTAGAGTGTCATAGAAATAACTTTGTCTACTCTTGGCAGAGTAGAGATAGAATTGGTCATGCTACGCGTGCTGGGGGTATTTAAGTCAAGAGTGAATAGGTTACTTCTAGGCAAGCGTGCTCCATCTTCGACCACATCATCGCTTACCATCAGGTGAGATAGTGATCAAACGCGTGCCTATCAACAATCAAAAAAAAGGGCAGTCAGTCATTCAGTTTTTGACACTACCACACACACTGACACTCATGACTGAAACTCAGTACTCGACCCAGTTTTGGCGCAACGCATTTTATTACTGCTCTTCAGATTTTTTTTTTTTTCGGGGGAAACTTTCAAAGGGAGCCTGTACTTTTGGGGAAACGACCAGGGAATGTAGGATATTTACCACACTAGAACCACCCCCGTGATCACCATTCGCACATGGAAGGCGTCACCACTTAAATTAGTCTTTAAGAGGTCTTTGGATTTGCGGAGGATAATACGAAAACCAAAATGACGTCACTCTAAGCGTATTTTTTTGTTTTTTTAACTATAATATTATTACTTTATATATAGGTGATGGGGCTAAAATTCTTGTTGTTAACTTTTCGGTGCTGTGGACCGAGGATAGGAAAGCTTACACTAGAGATTTTGCGGATGCCGAGCCCAGTAAACCGAATTATAAGTCGATTTTAAGTTAATTTATTTATTTATTTATTTATTATATACTTTATTGTACACCAAAAAAAAAAAATACACACATTAAGGAAAACTTATACTAAAAAACATACAATTGGCGGCCTTATCGCATTCCGCGATCTCTTCCAGGCAACCTGGAATGGACAGAGATTGCCTGGACACAAAATGGGGCTGCACTTGGTGCAAATAAAAAGAATACAATACAATTATAGATACATAAATACATACATACTAAAAATATAGGCAAGAAACTAAGTGACAACAATTTAATAAAAAAATAAAAAATGGTCACAGTGACAAGTAATGCTCCCTTACTAGTCTTTTAAATATTGGTAGCGATTGCGCGCGTTTTACTGCAACTGGCAATGCATTCCACAGACGAGCGGCTTGGACTGTAAAGGATTTATCTTGGAAAGTAGTGGAATGCATTGGCATTTTAAGTCTCAAGTTAAGTTAATTATATATCCCTTATTAATGTAGTCGAAATGTCAACTCTAGCAGTGAGACTTCCCAGAGAAATTATAAACCAGAATTATGCAAAGCCTCGACGAACGGTATTTGAATTAAAATCAAACCAAATGGATGAATTACTCGACGTCATTTGCATTTGTTACATGAAATGGTACACTTAAAATTTCATTTCCAAAATGGAGATTAGGTATTTCGACGCCAGACGGAGATTAAAGATTCAGGTGCGTTCTGAAATTGGAAGACTGGGTTCGTTATTACCTAGTTGATGGACTGAGTTACCAATGCTCATTGTCTACAATGAGAGTTTTTTGAAATGACGTCCCTTATTTTTGGTCCTGGATGGAAAATCCTCACGGATGGCCTCACTGACTGTCAGACTCTTACTGACTAGAAACCACGCGCTGTTCCTTCACACACTTATGTCTGATGCTGCGCCAGACTAGTACCGCCCCACCATCAGCCGGCCTCGTCCCGTGGTGGGGAGTGAGGTGTAAACTCCCATTCATGTCTAAGAGAAGTGCGCGTGGAACACTACGCGCCGCCGTCTCGGGTCTTGATTGGGCCGACAGTTACCCCCAAATCCGACGGCTCTAGACCCTTTGTAGGGGGGCTGATAGAGGGCACTATCCGCCCTTCTCCGACGCCCGGTGCACCAAGTTCGGGTTGGGAGTGCACTAGTCTTCTCCTTCTGCGAGATGGCATTCTTACATAAGGAGATCACCGCATTCCAGAACTCTAAAGTAAAAACAGCCGCACAGGTTAAGCAATGCTTACCGGGGTTTGTCCATGGATGGGTGACCATCTTTACATACCGAGACCCCTGCGTGCCTTGGAAAGCACGTTAAGCACTTGGTCCCGGCTGTCGATCGTGGATCTTTGACAGTCGTTACTAAAATTATTGAATAAAATGCTTCCAATTTTAAAAACTCTATCCACGCTAGCGGATAAAATACACTTTTGCATTTAGATTTCGAATGACAAATAGAGTCTTTCCGAGATTGTGAGGTGAAAAATCTATTGTGTCTGCTAATTGGGCGTGACGCGCTAAATCGGTGCCTCTGTTTAAAAGACTTGTTAAGAAACACTTTTTTTTGTCTCTGTGTTTATCGAAAGTTGACATTTATTTTTACTGCCCATGTATTTTGTATTTATGTATCTATTATTTTATTATATATATTGTTTTGTCACACCATGCATAGGATCAACTTAGGATGGATGAAATGGCGACAGGTCACTGGAACAATTTGCGACCCACGGATGACCCTCAAGTTAAAGGGGACAATCTATAAGTCCGTGAGGTAGAACTGTCGTACTGTGTGGATCAGAATGTTGGGCTGTGAAAAAAGATTGCATGTGGCGGAGATGAGAATGTTGAGACGGATGTGTGGAGTAACGAGAATGGATAAAGTGAGAAAGGAGTACATTACAGGTAGTTTAAAAGTGGCGCCATTGACAGAAAATTTGAAAGGGAATCCCTTATCTTGGTATGGAAGAGGAAGGATGAAACACATGTAACTAAAAGAGTAATGAATATAAATGTGGATACATGGAGTGGGAGATCCCTCTCCCACTCCATCCATCCACATTTATATTCATTACTGAGCCCAAAGAAAAGATGGATGGATTGTGTGAATATGAAAGAAAAGGGAGTTAGTGAAAGCGTGACGGCTGACAGGACAGAATGGAAGAAAAAAACGTGTTGCACCGACTCCAAGTAACATGGGATAAGGGCAGGAAGATGATGATAAATACGTGTAAAGTTCCAATAATGGACACTAACTGTAATAAACCCCAGACACGTGTAAAACAAGATACAAGTACATACCATTTTTAAGACGCCGCAAATGACCACGACCTTGAACCGAAGTCCATTATCCTTTAACCCTGTCTTAATACATCCTCCTTGTCCGCATATTTTTGTTTCCACCCCATCATTAATATTTCTCCATAACATGGGGTCTGCTGGCATCAAACTTGCTTCCAGACACATCAATCATTGCCTTTCAAAACATGACTTCGATTATTATAACCTCCTTAATTCGAATCTGAATCTTAACATCATAGTTTCAAGGGGTAGTTTTGCTTGCTTAAGACAATATTTATCGTATTACAATTTTATTACGAGGTAGTTTCTAAAGTGATTACAGAACATATTTTGGTTGTTTTATGGCAAACAAACAGTTAATATGGCTGCCTTAATTTAGTGTAGATTAATAGCAGTAAATATTCAAAAAGCGCTGAGTATAGGAAAACATCAAAGGAATATATATTCGCAGGATATATTTGTTTGTGGAAATATTTCACCTTTTACTACTCAATTAATGGAATTGCCTTAAATAGGCCTGAGTAAATAAGGAAGAGATCATTTCATGATTGGCACGTTTCATTTGTGAAAAATAAAGAGCAGGAATGTGAGCAAGCCCTCTAATATTATAAATCCAACTAATATTATAAATCATACTAATATTATAAATCCAAGTGTTATTATAAATCCTACTAATAAAATAAATCCTACTAATATTATAAAATCGAAGGTTTGGTTGGCTGTTTGTTACTCAATCACGCCAGAACGGCTGAACATTTATTTGGATGAAATTTGGCACAGAAATAGACGATAGTCTGGAGTCGGCTATAATTAATAATGGTCGGAGTACTTATTCTACGAGGGCGAAACCGCTGGCAGAAGCTAGTCTTATCATAAATTCAACAAGATTTTCTCTTCGCGCAAAGCAACGAAGATGAGCAACAAGATACCAATTAAATTAAAAAAACCCCAAGGTTCAAGGAAAAGTGAACATTTAAAAAACACAAAAGAGCTGATGACCTTGAAACGGCAGAACCAATTTTGATAAAAATATGTATTAGAACCATTACTAGAAAACCTGTTTTAAAATGAAAAATGAACCGCATTTAAATTGGTTCACCTGTTTTAAAGCTACGGTGCCACAGACAGACAGTTTGCCCGGTACGTGTGTACACGTAGCGGCAATCTTATATAATTACTAGCTGTGCCCGCGGTTTCACTCGCGTTTATGTATCTTTCGTATTTTTTTTTTTTTTTCATAAAAAGTATCCAATGTTACTTCTAATACCTCCAAGAATATGTGTACAAAGTTTCATGATGATCGGTTTAGTGGTTATCGCGTGAAAGCGTAACAAACAAACTTACATTCACGTTTATAATATTAGCATGATGTATAACACCCCTCTTTATGCGTCGGGGTAAACTTCTAAAATATTAATTTTAGACTACCTTTAGTGTCTCCATCGTAACCAATAACCCTCCTCCTTAATTTAGAAGAAAATAAAAGGCGAAAGCGAAAGAATTCTCTCCGTTTATTGATGTCAATATTTTATGACTGCGAAAGATAAAAGATAACAATATATCCTGAAAGCTGTGCACGCGGCAATTTTCTTTTATCCAAATATTTTCCTCTTCAGGCGTGACTTATATACGCCTATGTATGAAATATTTCCTCTTTACTTCCACGAAATATCATAAAAACACAAACAGCCTGCGTTGATTTCAGAAAATACCTGTATAGGCAAAAAACACATCACGCAAAAAGATTTTCCAGCGACTTTTACTTGCAGGGTGTCGTTAAACGTCAAGTTTTTGATATCCATGTGGGTCAAGTGGGCACGAATAAGATTTTCTATTGAGTTTTCTCTATGGTTGTAAAGAAAATTTACGTTTGAAATTAACAAATTTTTTGATAAAAATAGTTTGACGAAACTCAAAGAAGAAGTGAAGATCTATCACGTGTCAAATTAACAATCAATCACATGACCATTCCTAGTCAAATTAATTAATTAATTAGTAAAATTAGAATCCTGAGCGTTAGCGAGGGAATCAAAAGAGCACGAGGTGAAAAATCTTTGCAATCGAGTGCAACACGTAATTTTTCATCCCACTTCAGCGAGGAAATGACTAAATGCAAAAAAAAAAACATTTACAATCACAATATACTTTTATTTCAGTTTAGGTATTAACTACTAAAGAATATTCTTTAAAGTAGAGCAAATAATACTTAGGTATAGTTAAGGAAAAATGAAAATAACGTTGCTAGAGTTACTTAAGTTGAGAGTAATATTTTTGTTAGGTACTGTAATAGTAGTTGGCGTAGTGGTTGAGCGTTCGGCTGCTGCACTGCGTATCGCGGGTTCGATCCCCGCACGGAACAAATATTTGTATGGCCTACAGATAGTTGTTCCGGGTCTGGGTGTCTTGTGTACGTGAGTTTAAATGTTTGTGAACACATCCACGATACAGGAGTCATTCCTAGTGTGGGGAAAGTTTAAAAAAAAAAACCTTAGTTCCAACACCAGCTAACATGACCCCAGGGCTGCATCGAAACTTATATAGCATGGTGTGGGACACATGATCGTAGTCCCTTCAACACGTTGAACTTCGGGTGGTGGACACCCACGCATCCCTACTGGTGTCGCGCGTTATTTAGATTTCTTGCAACTAAGTTATTATTCTACCCTTGCAGAAAACAAACACAACCACTAAGTAGTCACCAAGAGTTGTCTAACGGTCGCAAGAGCTGATCTATTGCCGACCATGAGTTCCTTTTTTCAGTGTATCTTCAAGAAAAAGCCAGGCGAACAAAAAACCTACCTACTACACTTTCAGTCCAGAAGATGCAAACAAAAAATATATATACGGTCAAATTGAGAACCTCCTCCTTTTTGTTTTCGTCGGTTAAAAATCATATTTTCACGGCAAAAAAACTTTTCGAAAAGAATATCTTTAGTAAAAGTTCTAAATTCAGCCACAGGCAAACACTTGAGGTTTACGAGCTAACATTGCTTTAGTTCATGTTCAGGTCTGAAAAAGGAAAGAAATAACAAAAGACCCATTTGTTGAAAGTTTTATTTGTTACTATCGAACCGCGTAAAATTTGTACTTTCCACGGTAATACTACATTTTTTCTAGAACAGAAAATTTCATTCGAATACGTTCAGCCGTTTCAACGAAAATGAGTAACAAATAAACATACACAGACAAACTTTCGCCTTTATAAATCAGCTAATCTTTGCACAATAATTTCAACACTGGACTTTTTTACAGTGTACACGAATAAATATTATATTATATTGATTTTATACTACCAACTATTTTTCTTTGAAAAGGCGTTAACCAATTAAAAGTCTTCGTAAATGTCTTATTTTAATAAGCTTGGCATCCGTTACCAAGCATCATACAAAGTAGACCTTCTATTTCACCTCTATTATACCTTAAAGAATCTCTCATGTATAAAATTGCAAAGACGTTTCAGGTGACTATAAAATACAGAACACTGAACTAAGTGGTCATAATTTAAAAGAATTCTGTCGAGACAGCACACTCAGGTCGACATAGTGTCGAATATCAATTTTTCTGATGGCAAATGCGATGTCACGTGAAAAGTTTTGATCGCTTCATCTGATGTAGAAGATAAGAGAAGATATTGTCTTCAATAGAAGTATTTTAGAACGTGGCCAAGAGCAAAATTCTATTAAATTTTGCCACGTAAATCAAATAGTACGTGCTTTATGGTTCTACTCTGAGATCATCTGTTATATAACTTACAGTAGTGTATACATAAAAAGGCTATTAATTAAAACGCGCAACCGCTGCAGAATTTTTGCTGATGTAATTTTGCAGAAGTATGATAATTAAAAAGCAACACAACATTTGGAATGCCATCAATTGTAAATAGCAAATTTATTAAGACATATTTTTAGAACATGTTAGGGAGCAACAAATAGAAAAAAAATATATATATACGGTCGAATTGAGAACCTCCTCCTTTTTTTCGTCGGTTAATAACATATTTTTTAAAAGATATAGATTTATTTATTTATTGCAATAAAATAGCCCTAGACTCCACAATATGATACCCTGTGTCGTGGGATCTAGTTATTTCGATATTAATGACACATTATATGTGCACTAGTGGGTAGTGCACTAATAGTTGGGTTACAAGACTAAATAATATTTAAACTTAACTTACTTTTAACTTAGAAAAACATGAAATGTGTATCAGTTCTTGAAATGTGGTCGACTCAAATGCTACGGCGTACTTCGCTTTTGTTTATGCCATAAGTATATTTATTGTAAGGCTAACTTCGAGAAAGAGGTCAATCGTCGAATCCGACTCGGCTGGGTGGCGTTCGGGAGACTGCGCGGTTTCTTCTCCTCCCACGTACCACAGTTATATCTCAAGACGAAAGTCTATGACCAGTGCGTGTTGCCAGTGATGACTTATGGAACCGAAACGTGGTCGCTCACAATGGGCCTTCAGGGCTGGGATCAGAAGGCTTAAAGTCATCCAAAGGGCATTGGAGAGGGGGCTATGCTTGGAGTTTCCTTGCGTGATCGAATCAGGAATGATGAGTTCCGCAAGAGAACCAAGGTTACCGACATAGCCCGAAGAATCGCCAAACTGAAGTGGCAGTGGGCTGGGCACATTGCTCGCAGAACAGACGGTCGATGGGGCCGAAAGGTTCTGGAGTGGCGACCGCGTACCGGAAGACGCAGCGTTGGAAGACCTCCAACAAGGTGGACCGATGACCTGGTGAGGGTCGTGGGTAGCCGATGGATGCGAGACGCACAGGACCGGTCATTGTGGCGACACTTGGGGAGGCTTATGTCCAGCAGTGGACGTCTTTCGCTGAAATGATGATGATGATGATATTTATTGACCAAGTATCAGTTTTCAGTATTAAACGAAATTAATTACCTGATCTCCATAACTATTGATAGGCAAAGTAACGTATTTTCTTGTACCTAAACACTTTCAAACAGAGACATTGTTGCTTTGTGTACTAACAGTGGGACTACTCGGCTTTGTATGTCCTCGCGAACTTAGTCATCGAGCTATTTGACTTGCTTTGTCTGGGTTGATTGGGTATTTGCTGACAACTTGCCTAGACAAAAGGACAATACAAGATGTGTCTGATGTTGTGAAGAGAATGTTCACACATTTTAATTTTATTGTTGTTGTTTAGAATAATTACAACGTATAAACAAGCTAAAAGAAAATAAATAAAAACTTGTACATAACAAGTGGCATAAAAAAGGGGAGGCGTAAAACCACATAGCACTATTTATAATACCGGTAAAACTCATTGGGTATCGAAAAATTCGTCCACATCGCTGTCAATGGGAAAATTGGCAGCATTGCCACGTTGAATGGTAATGCTAATTTTTTGGCTGAAAAATGGCTAGTCCTCTGGTCACTTAAATAGTCGACTAGTCGACTAAATGCTTGCTGATGTCACACAAAACTTGAACTGAGCACTCGGCCCTAGTGTGTCAACCCCAAACGGCTCAAACAGAGAATGTGAAATCAAGTGTGAAGTAAAATAACTACCATGAGAAACGTATACCATAGAAAACTGGCCAAGTGCGAGTCGGACTTGCGAACAAAGGATTAAAAAAGAAAAAAAAATACCATTTAAAAATGTTAGTCTTCTTTCCTGTACAGAACTATTTCTGTATTATTTTTTTCAAAATTTTAGACTAGTTAAATTTTTGTACATTAAAACTATTTATATATTTCAAAATTATGAAACAGCCGGCCAAGTGCGAGTTGCACTCGCACACGAAGGGTTGCGTACCGTAAACTGAAAATAAACCCAAAAAAAAGCACGTTTCAGGAAACGTGTTTTTTTGGGTGTTTTTTGGGCTTACGGTCCATAATAGGTACAGTTGAAATTTTCACAGAATGTCTAATTCTGTTGCTGTTATAACAATAAATAATAAAAATAATACAGCTCGCTGACAGGCGAACAGACAGCGGAGTCTTAGTAATAGGGTCCCGTCGGTTCGCTTTGGGTACGGAAACCTAAAAAATGCATTTGAGACCCTCACAATAAGCTCTTTAATTTGTCGCGCACGGTACAGTTTGAAAAACTTTTTTTTATTATTTTTCGATTTGCACTCCAAAAGTGACTCATGTATTCCAAAATAATTTATTTACGTTGTAACGCGTCCTTGTTGTAACGCGTCCTTGTTGTAACACGTCCTTGTTGTAACACGTCCATGTTGTAACACGTCCTTGTTGTAACACGTCCTTGTTGTAACACATCCTTGTTGTAACACGTCCTTGTGTAACACGACCTTGTTTGAGTCACAGATATTCTATACCTTTCAACTCAATCGGTCCACTATATTCGGAGCAAATTGGCTGAGAAACGGATACACATACACAGTGATCCTCTATGGTTTCTGTTTCGAGACGAGGTTCTATGTCAATTTTCAATTTTTTTTTTCTTTTAAAAGAGTTATGCACCTGAGGTGGTCTCATATAAATTTTATCGAAATTGATTCAGCGCTTTTTGAGAAAAACAACAAAACCAAAAAAAAAATGTGTGTATACACAGATGACGTTTTGGTTTCCTCCAATTATGTTTCAATTTCATGATATTGAGGCTATCAATTCAGGTATAACTTTAATATTTATGTTTAGTTCTGCGGTACAACGACTAAAAAGTGAAAAATAGATTTCTTTTTTACAAAAAATACAACCAACTTACAAAAAAGAAAATACACTAAAAATTGTAAAATAACTTTAATTTCGGAAGTTGGTGTCAAATAACGAAGAAACAAAATACAAACACCGACTTCCGAAATTATAAGAACCTAAACCGTTTTCTTTGATATATCACGGGAATGCTTATAAAATACCTAGTCCGCTGTCTTTGGGAGTCCGCTATAATGAATTCAGAATGACATCACTTAGCTAACCGTGCATTGTCATCTAAACTAAACATGAAAGTATGCAAAATTTCAGCTCAATCAGAAACCGGGTTAGGTCAAATTTAACTTTTATGATTTTTTTACATAGTTACAGGTAAAGCTAATACAAGTGTGTTAAAAAAACCGGCCAAGAGTGAGTCGGACTCGCACGCAAAGGGTTTCGAACAAATCAATTTTTTTAAAACTAATACTTCTTACTTATAGGTTTTCCTGTAATCTATATAAAGAACAACATCCTGTATTTTTTTCAAAATGTTAGTAGGCCCCGTGGTTTCAGAGATACGGGGGGGAAGGGTCATTAACTTAAAAAAAAACATATTTTAAAATTATGAAAAAAATATATTTGAGACCCTTAAAATAAGCCCTTTCTTTTGATATGTAGCACGTTAAGGTTAAGAAAACTTTTTAATTTTCGCATTTGCACCTCAAAAGTGCCATACTCCAAATATATTTATTTACGTTACACCTCCATGTTTTGGTCACAGATATTCAAGAGTGTACCAAATTCCAACTAAATCAGTCCAGTAGATTCGGAGCAAGTGGACTGTGACAGATGGACAGACAGACAAACACACGTATGATCCTATAAGGATTCTGTTTTATATTCGGACTTTCGGGACCCTAATTACCTAAACTACAAAATGTTAAATCTTTCTTTATAGGTAACCACACTATTAGGTCCCCACAAAAGTCCTCCCAACCAAGACCATCAATCACGAACTAGCACACACATACTTACCTATCTAGTATCTAACACCTACCTCTGTACAATGCCTAACAATTACTATTAATTAATCTGCCGCTAGACCGGGACAATTCAATTAATATGTACTGGAACCAGGTGAGAATGGCTTTAGTATGAAGTAAGGTATTAGTAGTGAGCTAATGATGGAGGGCAGATTACTGGGTGAATAGGGGTCATTTATCCAAGTGTTGATTGATACTGACATAAATTTTCCTTAAGAATTTCTCTGTGACCTGATAATAAGAACATATATCTCCAGCTAATACCTAATTAATATTGATAGAAGTGTCGCCTTCTGGTAGGGGCAGGGCACATTGCTCTCAGAACAGATGGTCGATGGGGCTGAAAAGTTCTGGAGTGGTGACCGCTTACCGGAAGACGCAGCGTTGGAAGGCCTCCCACAAGGTGGACCGATGACTTGGTGAGGGTCGTAGAAAACCAATGCATGGATTCGCGTCACAGGACACACTTGGGGGAGTCCTATGTCCAGCAGTGAACGTCTTTCGGCTAAAATTATTATGATGATCAAAAATTCGAAAGTTTCGGTGTTACAGCCACCAATCCGGACTCGGCCCCGTTTGGTGGATAACAGCTCCATCCCTCTCACAAAGAGGAGTGTATTTCAGCAATGAGAAAAGATCTGCTTACGCCCTGTGTCTCTGCAGTGAGAAAAAAACTGTTTACGCCTTGTGTCTCAGTAGTGAGAAAAAGACTGTATACACTCTGTGTCTCAGCAGTGAGAAAAATACTGCTTACGCCCTGTGTCTCAGCACTGAGAAGAAGACTGCTTACGCATAGCTTAGCAGTGAGAAAAAGACTGCTCACACCCTGTGTCTCAGCAGTGACAAGGAGACTGCTTACGCCCTGTGTCTCAGCAGTGAGAAAAAGACTGCTTACACCCTGTGTCTCAGCAGTGAGAAGAAGACTAATTACGCCCTGTGTCTCAGCAGTGAGAAGAAGACTACTTACGCCCTGTGTCTCACCAGTGAGAAAAAGACTGCTTATGCTCGTGCCAGCCCCACTACCCACTATCATCATCATCTTCCTGCCCATAACCCATGTTACTTGGGGTCGGCGCCGTACTACCTACTATATTAACTGGTTAAAAAGACAAACCAGCCTTTTAAAAGTTTTCTTAAATAAATAACACCAATAGTTCATATTGCTCATGTCGACACGCCAATTGCTTTATATTATTTAGGTAAAGTCTCCTTCAATTAAGCGGTCAGTCCTCTTTAGGTAATTACACTATCTAAAAAATTTACTACCAGAAGATAGCGAGCAGTTTTTACCTACCTTACGAAAACGCAAATGTTTTTTGAACGTGGTCTTATAATATATTTTATGTATGCTATATTAGTATTTTATGTGTCACTACAGGGTACCAACTGGTCCGACGCTCTGCGGCGCGGTCGTGACTTTCGGTATGGGCACGATCAGCACAGTTTTACTGTATCTTTATGTACTACTCTTTTCTTTACCTCTACTTGGTAGCTGTTGTGTTGTCTGTGTCAAATAAACGTTTTCTATTCTATTATATTATTTACTTAAGAACTTACCTTGGCGCGCCAAAATAAAGGCATCAAACATTTGTTTGACGTCGCTGAGAAACCCATGGAAATGAATAACTTTCTTCAAGGACATGTACGTGCGAAATATTAATATTGTGACATCATGCATGTTTAATTTGCATGTATACGCATGTTTAGACAAATAAAATTATCTTCATCTTTATCTTTATAAGGACATCATAGAAAATTCCAAAAAAAAAAAATTACTGTCCGTATAAAGTTGTCATTTTCGCACGCATTTTCGTTACAGCCTGTATAGCTGTTGCATTTTAGCTTGGCAATAACGGTCATCAACACGCTTACTGTGTGTTTATTATTACTAGACGCGAGATGCAACTGGTAACACTGAATTGTTAGTTTAAATTCCAGTTGAGTTACCGAAATTCGCGGACTCATTTAGTACTATCTAGTGGCGGACCGTGAGTTTGTGGGGCACTGTACTAAGTAACAGTACTTTATCATTCATAGAATCATCATATAATGTTTGACCTTTATCAATTTTCAACCTTCATCGAGATCCGGCGAATCTGCACCTTATCTGTTTTTTTGATAAAACTAAATTTTTATGAATGGTACATGTTTTTTTTTTTTTTTTTTTTGGGGGGGTGGGAAATCATCTAATGACTCTTTCCGCTCTGGGGTGGAGCGGAAGGGCGTGTCAGACTCTTACTGACTAAAACCCACCCCTGTTCCTCCCTGCCCTACGCGCCCGGGGGCGAGGTAACTCTTTCGAATTTATCCTCCACCCCCGGGCAGGCACTGGCCGTGGCAGGCCCCGTCCTTTGCTGACAACTCTTTGAGGCGCGCGTGGAATACTACGCGCCGTCGACTCTCGGGCCTGGTGCTGATCGGACGGCGAGTTACCCGCTACTCGCCGTCCGCAGGCCCGGTACATGTTAGTAGAATAGATTACAGCAGGTTTGCCTGGTAAAATTTTGCCGTAATTACCTTTATTTAAATATGTTGTATTTATTAATTGTTTAAAAATTGCAGATACGTTTTTTTAATTAATCCAACGCCATTTGAAAGAAAATAATGTAGTAAATAAAAAAAAATGGTTGGCCGCTCTCAGTTAGCCGAAATCTATGGGTTGCCAAGTGTAAACTCATAACTAAGCAAAGCTTCATCGAAGACGAAATTTTTTATGAAAGCTAACGATACTGTTGCCTGACATGGAAATTTGTATGGCTGGAACAACGTCTAGTATAAATAAAATAATACTTGTCAGATTTGTATAAATTGTACACAATTAACGTAGAAACTGGGTTCTGAATTATGCCTTGTTCTTCCAGCATTCCATGCTTTAACGGATTGTGATTATACAACTGCATTTAATAAAGGAAAAGTCAGGCCTGTTCAATTATTTTCAAAGAGCAAAACATTCCATAGAATTTTTCCATTACTGATTGACGTATTTGATGAAGAGAAAATTGAAATCATCTACGAATTTACTACACTCATGTACGGAAAAATACTAGTGTTAATTAAGCTATATAATTATAAAAATTAACGCTATTAAACAAAATCAGCAACAAAGAGTACAGAACAGTTTTTTTAATGTTACGACTTGTGACTCGAAATTGATTCCACCTTGTTGGAAGTCCTTGAAACCGAAAATATTTAGAACTATTTTTGTCAACTTAATGTGAACCAAAGCAACAGATCCATGTTGTGTGAACCTGAACCAAACTAACTGTACCTCAATAATGACCTTTAACCCCTCACTCTAGACCATCTTAACTCGGTATTTGTCTAGCTAATTTATCTTAACATGCACGTCTATCAATATTTGATTATCTGCCCTAATCTTATAGAGCACTCATACGTGAGAAGGCAATACGTGAGAAGTTCATCCAATATTGACTGTAAAGCGTGGTTTACGCTAACATATTGCGATTAATAACGCAGTTACAGATGCATAGAAAATAAAATCTATTAAAGTGGGCAATGGAACAATATCGAGGCACCATTAGCTGTGCTCAGCGCACTATGGAGTGGGCTATGTTAGGAGTTTCTTTGAAGGATAAAATCAGGAATGACCGACATAGCTTGCAGAATAAGCAAACTGAAGTGGCAGTGGGCTGGTCATGTTTGTCGAAGGACCGATGGCCGATGGAGCAGACGAGTCCTGGAGTGGAGACCGCGTATCGGCAAGCGTAGTATGGGACGCCCACCAGCTAGATGGACCGACGACCTTAAGAAGGTGGCTGGGATAGACTGGATGCGGAAGGCGGAGGACAGGGTGTTGTGGCGCAGTCTGGGAGAAGCCTATGTCCAGCAGTGGACTGCGATAGGCTGAGTTGATTGATTGATTTTGATTAGCTGTGCTGTGCTATAAATATTGTGTTCATTAATATAAAAAGTAGTGGTGTAAGAGTGGTGATTCTAAAGTCAATAACGAAAAACAATTTCTTAGTAACCATTACGAAACCCGCGAAAAGACATTTTAGTAAAGGTTTTATTTTTTTCGGTGACTATACAACTATTTCAACCATCACCTGAGATGGAGGGCCGGGTATTGTGCTGCATTCATTGATACAACCTTTGCTAAGCTAGAAAGTGTGTAATTACTGAGACTTCAGCTAAAATGCCAAAAGATATATAGATATGGAAGAAAGGAGAATTATGACACCAGCATTCCTTATCAAAAGTCACGTACTCTAAACTAAACCCAATAACAACCCATGATGAACGTAAACGCATTACTCGAGTCACTCATCGCTCGAGACGTCACAATCGATTCTCCCCGATCATTCACGAACGTGCCCGAACTGACAATAAGACCATTGTCACCCTGGGTGCCGGGGCCTCAGAGGTCATTGGGACACATGTGGAATTTGTTATTAACATACCTATGGATTTTGGGAGTGAATTTGAATGTAAATTGCATATGGATGGGATTGGGGATAGTATTGGCAGGACAAAGAAGTTATGGTGATACAAGGGATAAGGCATTTGTATTGTTGATGTATTGATCATAATTATTGTAGTAGTAGTAGTGTTACGTTGACTTATTCTGGCGGCTCCGATTTCAAAGTTAAAAATGTTTAAAACGATCTTTTGAAGATCAATATTTTTTTAGTCAGACTGGACTGAAAAATTAATGATCTTCAGTTTCTTGCTTTTACCACTTTTTAGGGATCCGTAACCGAAGGGTACAAACGGAGCCCTATTACTGTCACTCACGTCCACGTCTGTCGTCAGTCCGTTCGTCTGTCCGTCTGTCTGTTCGTCGTCTGTCACACAGGTTTTACAGCCAAACGATTGGAGAGAGTCTTCAAATATTCACAGTATTAGCAACTTGTTGACCCAAAGGCATAAAATTGATAAAAAAATTTGAGCTAACCCATCGAGGAGGGTATCGATATTTAGAGCTCGTTGAGTAAACAAATACAACATTTTTTTATTTAAAAAAAAAAATTGGAATACAAAGGAATAACAAGCTACCAAAGCCAGTCCGAATAATTTTTGAACTTCCCACTGACCTACGAACTTGAAATTAGGTGTCAATGTTGACTGTTACACATATTTTACTAACAAATACCAATATATTGATCAATCAGATTTTTTCTTTGAAATTTCCTCTTTGGTACGGAACCCTATTACTAAGTCTCGCTGTCCGTCCGTCAAACGTCTGTCAGCGGGCTGAATCTCATGAACTGTAATAGGTAGACTAGACAGACAATCAGAGAGTTTGTATTTCAGTAGCTGCTATAAAATTAAATAATTAAAAATTTTAAAGTGCGAGTCGGCCTCACAAACCAAGGGAACGCAAAGCCGCATTTTCGACACCCAAAATACTTAAGGGTTCTTCCCGTTGACATAGAATCACCCTCCGTATGCGAGTCCAACTCGCATTTGGACGGTTTTTGTCTTTTAATTCCTTCTGTCGATTGGTAAAAATTCCATAAGCATCAAATTATGTAGGTACAGTTTTTATTATACTTGTGCATAAAGTTTTAATCAATAAATACCCTTAACAAATCAATCTGCCTAGCCTATTCCCAACTATGTTGGGGTAGGCTTCCAGTCTAACCAGATGCAGCTGAATACCAGTATTTTACTTGGAGCGACTGCCTATCTGACCTCCAAATCGATATCCCTTGGTGAGACTGGTTGTCAGAATTTCGGGCTTCTGACGACCCGTAACTACCGTCAAAGATCCACGATTGACAGCCGGGACCAACGGCTAAACGTGTTTTCCGAGGTACGAAGGAGTCTCGGTATGTAAAAATGGTCACCCATCCATGGACAAACCCCGGCAAGTGTAGCTAAACCTGATGGATCGACCCGTGCGACTGTTATTACTTTAGCCACGAGCTCATCTTATAAATAAATACCCTAGACAATTCTTCGAAATAAAAATCATCTGATCTCCAACGAAACATCACCTGAAAGCCCGAAAGGTAACCGTTCTCCCCACTCCCCATACACATACATACAGCCAAAATTCTCTTCATCCGCAAGTCTCTAGTGTAAATGCGACCTAGTCCTGCCAATCAAATCTATTGGAACACCTCTCTAATGAATGTAATTACGTGAAGCTACACACTTCCACAGTGGCGCCCCGGTGTGGCGAATATTAAGCACGTGTGTGAATAATTACATGCACATATCTGTGAATACTGAATACCTATCTGTTAAGTAACTATGAGGCGGACGAGGTGATGCAAGTGGTTTACGACTATTAATCAGCTTCAGCGTTTTAGCAAAGCGTTTAGAAGGCGTTCGTGTAGAACAAAATGATTTCGCACAAAGTTGGCACGAATTTTTTTTTTTCAGTTTACGAGTTAGTTTTCCATAATAGGCAAAAAATATAAGGAAGAGTGAACTGCGTGACAGTTGACAGAGGAGAATGGAAGAATAAAAAGTGTGGCACCGACCCATCGGACATGGACAGGAAATTATAGTAAAAGACAGTTTTTTTTTATTGTTGATAGGCACTCGTTTGACCACTATCTCACCTGATGGTAAGCGATGATGTGGTCGAAGATGGAGCACGCTTGCTTAGAAGTAACCTATTCACTCACGACTTAAAGATCCCTGGTTGTAGCTATCAGGAAACACAAACCCCGGCAGGGAATTTCACTCCCTAGCTATACGCACAATGAATGAGTTCTCAGAACGATGATAATTAACGAGAATATTATCACAGATAATATTCTATAAAAATAGGGTATGCTGATGTGTTTAGTTTAGTACAATATTTTATACGAAACAACAAATAACACCAAAAATAATACTTATAATATATTAACTAGCTTCCGCCCGCGGCTTCGCCCGCGTGAAAAGTATGATTATAAATTTGAGTGGTATTTCTAGAGAGTAGCAAGTTAACAAAACACTGTAGGAATCAAATCCAATGTCAGTTATTCAAATTAGGCTGCGAGCCAGAACTTTTTGAACGCCTAAGTTCTACATAAAGACAGTCCCAGTACTCCTGCCCTTTTTTTTTTCACGTTACCTTTTAAGTATCTTGCCCGTGACTCCGTTCTGCGTAGACATCTGGATTGGGTCCAAACATTTGTGAAAGATTAAATGTTAGTACGGGCTAGGATCATGATAAATTAGAATTTCATACATTCGCAGGGCTTACCAAAGTTGGACAGCGATTTTTTGCGTTAGGCCGAACATACTCGTATCTCTCTCTCATCTCTTTTCTATGGACTGCTTGCGTTTGTATCTACGTTTGACGACGAACTTTTGTTGTTTATGTTAAATTAACTTTTTCATCTCCTGGTAGGTTGTGAATCTATACCGCTCAGGATTCAAGCCCCGGAAACACTTCTTCTTCTTGATTCTGGGCTCCTGGTGGGGTGTGTGATGCTAAAAAAAAAAATAAAAAAAAGCTGTACAGCTTAGGATTGTAGTCCCGAAAATACGTATTCATGATTCTGGTCTCCTGGTACTTTGTGAGTCTTTACCGGTCATGATTTCAGCACTGGAAATACTTCTCATTTTTCTGGTCTCCTGGTAATTTGTAAATCTCTACCTCTCCTAATACCAGCCTCGGAATATGTTTTGTGATTCTGATCTCCTGGTAGTTTGTGAATCTACACCGCTCAGGATTATAGCCCCGGAAACACTTCTTCTTGATTCTGGTATCCTGGTGGTTTGTGAAGCTATACAGCTTGGGATTGTAGCCCCGAAAACACCTATTCATGATTCTGGTCTCCTGGTACTTTGTGAGTCTTTATCTCTCATGATTTCTGCCCTGCAAAATAATTCTCATGTTTCTGGTGTCCTAGTACTTTTTGAGCGTGTGCGCTCGTTCAGCCTGACTTTGGATTTCTACTTCCACCTCAGCCTTCGCTAAGTCTTGTCATTTACCGGGATAAAAAGTAGCCTATGTGTTAATCCAGGTTATGACCTACGTGTGTGCAAAATTTCATTGTAATCCCTTCAGCCGTTTTTGCGATACCTTCAGCCAAACATACAAACAAACATACAAACTTTCGCATTTATAATATTAGTAGGATAATACTTATATATTATTACTTTTATATTAATAATACTTATTTATTTATAATAGCTATATCTGAAAACAGTATCAAATTGGTTATTCTAAGAACCATTTCAAATATTTGTTTATGGAAGTGTGGGGCGTGGTGGATCTTGCTATCCCTTTTCTACGCGCGTAACCTAACGGCGTTGACGACATACGTCAGTGTGTTCATCCTATTTCTGTTACTTGACAGTTTCCCATTCTACCAGATTTTATAGGTTTCTAACTTACGTAACCAGTAAAAGATTTGAAAAAAAAACTATTTTTCATTTTGGATAAAGTTTTCTAACTTTTTATTACAAATAATATTCTTAAAAAATAAGTCTACTTCCTTATTATAAATCCACCGCATTGTTACTACACCAAACGGTATGGCATAAAATTACTGATTACTTTATCATAATCTGGCATAACATAGCGAGTAATTTTCTGGAATAACACTAACAATAACAACCTAAACTCATTATGAACATGGATATCTATATAAATAAAGTAATAATACCGCAGTCGCTGCAGACCAATCTCAGGAGACGAGCAGAGAAGATGGTTCCGTCGCACAAAGGAAACGTAGTAATAAGCTGCTTTAGTAAAATATATACGTTTCGGAATAAATATAAATGTGGTGCATTCCGCTTCTGCTCGGAATTGTTGGTAGTTTTATGGGTTCCGTTTGTTAAGCTGCATTTTTAAGGAAGTTATCAAACAACGAGAGAGTTTGTTTGCAAGAAAGAAAACACGTTTTTTTTTGCGTTGATACAGATTGTGAAAAAAGGGCAGGCAGCCGCTCCATGGAAAAAATACTGGTATTCATCTGCATTTGATAGGACTAAAAGCCGACGAAGTGAATATTCCTTTTTTTTTCAGAAAAAAGAAGAATAAGAAGTGATTCCATTTAGAAAAAAAAATACCCATTGACTTTCAAAAATGTACCAGACACAGTCCTGTACTGGAGAGTTGAAAAATATCCAATGCGCCCCTTACTCTCTAAAAGGTATTGAAACTTTACCAAAAAGCCTCTATGCCTGGGCGATCACAATAGGACCTGCTTTGAAGATGAATGGTTACATGGAACTGCACTTTCATCCTTACCCAAAAACAAGAGACAGATCTCCCGAATTCCACCCCAAAGTAAATAGTACTCACAGGTGTCGAAAGTACTGGCGATATGGAGAGAGCGACTGTCGCAACCCAGCGCTGAACACGCCGCAATTTCGGCAGTAAGGCTCCTCTTTGAGGAGTGGCTAGAGAGGCGCCACGGGGTCCTCACCTTCCTCCTGGCGCAGGTCCTCACCGGACATGGAAGCTTCGGGAGGTTCCTGTGTAGGGTAGGGCGGAGCAAAACGCTTGGGTGTCACCACTGTGAGGATCGCCCAGAGGACACGGTGGAGCATACGGTGGAGTTGTGCCCCGCTTGGGCGGAGCCCCGCCGTGTCCTCGTGGAGGCGATCGGCGGCAGCGACTTCTCGCGCCCTGCCCTGGTCCCGGCCATGGTACGGAGCGAGAAGGAATGGGAAGCAGTCTCCACCTTCTGCAAATCAATAATGCTCGCAAAGGAGGAGGCGGAACGGGTGAGGGAGGCTCAACAAAGTCGCTCTCACGCTCCCACCAGCAGCCGCCGCAGGAGACGCCCAGGGCGTAGGACGTTGCGAGACGGTCTCCGGCCACCGTAGACCCGGGCCTGTGGATGGCGAGTAGTGGGTAGCTCGTCGTCCGATCAGCACTTTTTTTTTTTGAGTTGTCAGCAATATATGACGGGCCTGTCATGGCCGATGCCTGTCTAGGGGTTGTAGATAAATTCGAAACAGAGTTACCGCGCCTCTGGGCACTCAGGGCAGGCAGGGAACAGGGGTGGGTTTTAGTCAGTAAGAGTCTGACAAGCCCTCCCGCTCCACCCAGAGCGGGAGAAGTCATAGGATAATTGCCCAACCACCAAAAAAAAAGAAAAGGTGTCGAAAGTACTGTTAATTTATTATTCGATTATTGGAAAACCCGAAGCTACCTGCTGATAAACCAACCAACCTTAACAATCCTAATCCTATTAATGCTGCTGCTTCTAAGTAAGTCGGTCTTAGTGCTACACTCAGAGACGTCTCTAAATATATATATATATATATATATTTTTATCTGTTTATTTATTTATAACAGCTTAAACTATCATTACAGGGTTTACCCTAATGCGACAGTTAAGAACTTATACTAATAACCTAAACTTTATACTTAAGTACAATAACTAAATTATAAAAAATAAAACTAACACCATTATTAAATTATTATACCATTAAAAACACAAAATATCTACTTAATAATTTGCCTATACATGGTTCCTACATCTTAAGCATTATTTCGCTTGTCGCTTAATATAAATAGCAATACCCCTGCGAATTCACTCAAACCACATGTAAACACATCGATCTGGGTTGGAAGGTCGTTGATGGTACGGATAGCTCTGGTAAGGGGTGCCTTGGCAAGCAGGTCAGTTCTGGCTGCAGGTACCAGTAGCAAAGGCGGACTGCGCCGCCTCCGTACGTAGCGGTTTGGCGCACACAGACTCAAGCGCTGCAATATTCCCGGGTTACTCTCCACTCTACGAAGCACCTTCACCAAGTAGGCGACCAGCGTAAACTCCCGTCGGACATGCAGTTGATTATAGCCAACCATGCCCAGGACAAACAGAGTGGGATACATCAGTGGGTAAAACGGATATACCCAATATAATTTCCTGTACAAATGGCGCATAAACTTGTTCTGAATGCGCTCCAACATTCAGAGTACTTCGCTTCATGTGTAGCCCATATGACCGCACTATGTTCCAGATGACTCCTGACTAGTGAATCATACAGGACCTTACCTGCACAAAAAAAAAAAAATATTTTAGTAGCATGGTAAGGTATGCTGGTTGAGGAGCTTGTAGCCAGAATAATAACAGCTACACGACTCGATATCCAAGGTTAAGCAACGCTTGTCGAGGTCGGTCTGTGGATGGGTGACCATCTCAACATAACGAGATTTCTCCTTACCTTGCAAAGATCCTTAATCCTAATAGTCCCGGCTGTCATTTGTAGATCTTTGACAGTCGGCACGGATAGTCAGAAGCCAGAAAATTGGACCAATAAATATAATTGAGAATATGCATGAAAAAAATATTTGTAATCTAACCAGTTTATAGATGAATATACCTAAATGGAGTAAGAACAGTGAAAGCAGAATCAAAATTGATCGAAAATTAAACGAGATATAACAATTTTAAATAATTATATCTGTCCCTCTCTCGAAAACGCTGTTTTTTATGACAATGTATGGGCGTCCTTTGACGTCAAAGAACACGTCGGACTTCTCTTTCTAATTATCAACTTTAAAGCTTTATAACTTCGTCGCTGATGATGATATTTTGAAAATTCCTTCATATTTGTTCACTGCAGTTCATAAGTCTTCAATTCAACAAATAAAAATATATCATGCATATTCCCTATTGGGCAATGGCAAGGAAGGTAAGCTGATTTATCTAAATAGTTGTATGTGGGCGTCCAATCAAAAAGGTTCCAGTTCATGGCATTTAGTTTCCGAGATAATTTGTAAAGTTGTGTGACAAAATTGCAATTTTAAAAATAAATTAAATTAATAAAAAAACATTACACACTACCATGCGTTTGACACACACACACACACATACCTATACATATTTAATATGTACGTTAAAACTTCAAATTTAAATGAATTATGGTAGAACTTCGACCACTGGGCGACCACTAGTTAAAATTAATGTTTGACTATTATTAAGTGATGTCTCTAGTCTCTAGTAAGCTGACTTTACCTTGCTCATTTTAAAACAATCATAGAAACACCTACATACACAGCAAAGTTTTTTTTCCCTTTCCTAGCTAAAAACTGAAACACATAAATCGTCTCTCCTGGCATCCAGCCGAAACACATTCGACGTTTTAAGACCTTTTACGTCCTCTTTCATATGACTGTAGGTAGTGTACAGTCGAGTCGTTTATACCTTCGTCAGTTTTGAAATTTTTTCTTTATCAAGTCAGGATAATGGCAGTTGAAGCTTTGGTACCTGCTGATCAGACCACTTCATAGCAAAACTGTGTTTTAAATTGCTAACGAAAGTTAAAACAGTGTTAAACTTTCGCCAGTGTCTAGTTGACATGTACATGTATTTTGTGAAATATATATATATTTAGTTTTTCCTTTTTCATTACTGAGTTGTAAAACTGAGAACTTGCAACACTGAGTTGGAAAAGCTGTTGAGAGAAATTAAACCCCACAGCGGCAAACCTATTTTTAGTGTGATTGTACATAAATATAGGCGAACATAAAAGTAGGTCCCAGTGGTACTTATTGGGGTTTTATTTTTCGTGTCCAGGATGTAGGTAGGAATGGAATAATAAAATTACACACAAAAGAAATAAAGTATACTTAGTCAAAATGTATTAAACATTGATGTAAATTATTGTAGGTGAGTAGGCATGACTCACGTACCTAAGTCAAGACATTTTTCGAATATTTGTGAAGTAAAATTACATTTTGCGTTCCGAACATTCAAGCCAAAACATTCAACGAAAAACTTTTTCATTATAATTCTCGGGCAACATCTTGTAGGAGTATGAAAATGTATAAAAACCGCAGTTGAGCCGTTAAGATAAAAGTTTACTCGATTTATGAGACTTCGCATGGGTCAAGAGCTTCGCGAGAAAGGTTTAGGCGAGAGGAGACGCGATAAAAGCAGATGTTCGCAGTTCTGGATGCGGTTTAAGACATTGGTTTGAAGCGGGGATGGGACTTCGATCCTTGATATTAAATTAGGGTCTACGTAGATTGAGTTTTAGGACTTAACTTTGGGTGAAACGAATGAAAACTTTGAGAAATGGAAGTAAAAATCAAAGGTTCTGTTTTTGCAATAGACAATATGGATTTATCAATTTTATTCATAAAGGTCGCATTCGCTTTTGTTTTTCACTTCGTAGCAGGTAGTGTTTTGCAGTATAGCTGCTAACCCCTGTAGGGCAAGGCGTGAAATTATGAACATGTAGGTATGTCATAAATATCGTTCTAAATTTTTAAAATTGTTGTTGATATTGTTTTGATGATCTGTTGTGTGTTGTTGTTAATTGTTGTTTGTGTTGTAATTCGGCACTCGTTCGCTGTGTTCGGTGAGCCAATGCTTGTGTGTTGTGTATAATAGTGATAATGGAGAAGATTTTCTATAAAATCTTTTATAATAAACTCACACTTCGTTTTATAGGAACACTCTGATAAACAAATGCAAATCTGTATAAGCACAGCAAAAAGCTTCTTTCTCATACACCGCTTTCAACGCCACCAGAAAAAAAGAAGAAAAATATTCGAAGTAGAACGTTTACAAACCGTCTTCCCTAACTTGATCTTTAATCTTACATATCGCGGCACAATGAAAGTATATCGAGAAGAGGCTTTGCTTCGTTCGATACACAGAGCACGGAACGCGATAGCAGCTACTAGAGGCATCACGGAGGCATCATGGAGTCCTCACCTTCCGCCTGACGCAGGTTCTCACCGGACACGGTTGTTTCGGGGGGGTTCCTTTTTCGGATAAGGCGGGAGGAAACGCCCGGGTGTTACCACTACGCGGATCGCCCAGAGGACACGGTAGAGCATATGGTGGAGGCCTACCCCGCTTGGGCGAAGCACCGCCGTGTCCTCGTGGACACGATAGGCGGTAGCGACCTCTCGAGCCCGGCCCTGGTTTAGGCCATGGTACGGGCCGAGAAAGAATAGGATGCCGTCTCCTCCTTCTGCGAAGCAGTAATGCTCGCGAAGGCGGAGGCGGGACGGGTAAGGGAAGCTCAACGGAGAAGCCCTTACACCCGCGGCCGCTACCACCGCAGGAGAAGCACTGGGCGTAGGACGTCGAGAGACGATCTTCGACAACCGTAGACCCGGGCCTGCGGACGGCGAGTAGTGGGTAGCTCACCGTCTGATCAGCACCAGGCCCGCGAGTCGACGGCGCGTAGCGTTCCACGCGCGCCTCAAAGAGATGATTGTCAGCCACCACTGAGGGGGCCCATCGTGGCCGGTGCCTGCATGCCTAGGGGTAGCGGATAAATTCTTATCAGAGTTACCGCTCCCCTGGGCACTCAAGACAGGGAACGAACAAGGGTGGGTTTTAGTCAGTAAGAGTCTGACACACCCTCCCGCTCCACTCAGAGCGGGAGATGTCATTGGATGATTTCCCACCCCGCCAAAAAGAAAAGCTACTAGAGGCAATCAATCTGCCTAGCCTTTTATTTATTTAAACTTCATGTATTATAGTATGTAGGCATTCTTTCAGTCAAATTTGGGTTAAAGACGGTGGTACTGTGACCACGATCCCTTTACAGTCTCCCCAGAGACGTAACCTTATAGGCATTGTACAGAGGGGAATCTGGGTGGTCTTTTAAAAGGTCACGAGACCCCTTCCATGTGCTGATGGTGATCATCGGGGTCATCTTAGTGTTTATAGTCCCACAATCCCCGAACTTTTTTCCCCAAAAGTCCAGGCGTCTTTCGAAGGTTTCCCCCGATAACGAAAAAACAATGATGTACATTAAAAAATACCGGCCAGCACGTTTAGGGTGAAAAGGCTAGGCAGATTGATAGTTCAGATTTTTGAAGTTATACTTCTTTTGGCGCGTTAAGGAAAAATGATGAGAGTAAAGTTTTACGATTCGCGCGGGGTGTGTGTGTTAGCTAGAACCGACACCCTGAAGTAGTAGTAGTAGCTATAGTCTGTGGTTCATGAAGAATGATTGTTTTCCTTTTGTAAACTTTGTGATAGTTTGGTTTTTTATCTTGTAACGCCAAAGAAGTATAACTTCTTACGTGCGTACATAAGTACACACACTTTTTTTTTTGCATCTGATTACCCATAAAGACTATTGATGGTCTTGCTATCTGGCTGTCATTAATTACAAATGACGGCCGGAACCAACAGCTTCACGTATTTGCCGAAGCACAAAGGAGTCTCGGTGTGTGATAAATGGTCCCATCTACTGTCCGACCGCAACAAGCATTGCTTAACCTCGAACATCAACACGTGTGGCTTTCATTATATAGCAACGACCTTCTTGGCAGCGACTAGAAACGATATTGATAATAATACTCGTGCGCACAATTATCGGCCATCATAACTAATTTAGTTAGTATTATCACGGGCTGTCAATTTATTTATTAATTTTTACAAGCAAAAAAGGCACTGACTGACACACTTGATTTCTACGGAAATTTTTACTTTGTCATCTCTAACAGTGCCGACATTGCTAAAAACACTCGTACGCATAAATATCAGACATCGTAGCAATAGTCTGAATTATCACGGGCAGTCAATTTATTTATTAGTTCCTACAAGCAAACGATGTCACTGACTGACACACTTGGTTTCTACGGCAATTTTGACATTTCCATCTCTAGCAGTGCCGACATTGCTAATAACACTCATAAGCATCAGACATCAGAATTGTCAGGCGCAGTCAATTTATTTTATTTATCAATTTCTACAAACAAAAGGTGTCACTGACTAACACGCTTGGTTTCAACGGAAAGTTCAAACAATGCCATCTCTAGCAGTGCCGCCGAGGCGTCTCCATGCTCTGTGGTTCCATACAATCGAGATTCAATCCCGGGCCGAGCCCTGTATTGAGGGTAGTCAGGAATTCAGTTGGCACTACGTGGCAAGAATGGAAAGACTTTTGTAACTGTATTTAGGTATGATTGGCAGTGGCTGGGCAGGTTTTAAGAGGAAGTAAACTTGGTTATGGTGGGAAAAGTTGGGTAAGTAACTGTTCTTTCTACATCGCCATCCTCTTGCTATTCTTCTTCTCATTCGCGTTCTTCATTGCTGAAGATCGTGCCCATCCTGGAAAGCTTTTACAGATTCTCTGCTTCCAGGTTACTCTGTCTTCAGTTCAGGGCAGTGGTTACCGTAAGTCTTGTTAATTCCTTGACTTGGTCTGACCAGCTTGCCTGCTCTTATCCCAAATTTTGAGTCATCGACGTCAATTTTGGCACACTAAAATAGCTGAATTAAAGTTTTTTCTTCTAAAAAACAAAGCCACTGAACGACTATTTATAAAAAACCGGTTAAGTGCGAGTTTGACTCACACAAGGGTTCCGTACGATTTTATTATTTGTTGTTATAGCGACAACAGAAATAAACATTCTGTGAAAATTTTAATAGTCTACATATTACGGATCATGAGATACAACCTGCTGATAGACAGATGGACAGTGGAGGCTTAGTAATACCCTTCGGGTACGGAACCCTAAAAAGGGAGGGTTGTAAGACGAAAACCACAATGGAATAAATCTGACATTTTCCTGCAGACTGTCAGTCATATCTAACATGGCTCTGAAACCCTAGCAAGATTTCCAAAACAATTCTCCATTGCAATGGCCCATTCAACCAGAAATTAAAAATTGAAATAGAATTTGTTTAAAGTGCCCAGATAACTTCCCCGGAAATTAACTGGAAGCGCTGAAACAGGCCGTAATTCTTCTCGGATCAACGATCTGCAAAG